>CM062804.1:1293505922-1293934207 GCA_031772625.1 Pinus tabuliformis | reverse complement strand
GATTCTTCATAATTATCTCCATATTGGGACCACAAATCAATCAACTTTTTCTCATAAAATTGTCTTGTTCTCCCTGCTTCAATTTTGTTTGCAAATGACAATGAGACCTATCCCATGCAAATTTAAAATCCTCTATATCAATATTTGATTTTTCAAGTACTTTTCAGATGTACTTGTCAGTGACATTTAATGTCCATATTGTAACATCATAATTTTTTAAGCAACATTTTAATACTCTTGACTAAAAAGGCCTTAAAAAAAAGAGGACTCTCACCAAACTATCAATCTAGTCCTCTTTGAATATGAAAATTTTGTTCATCTTTGTGTATGATTGGAAGAATACTCCTTCCATTTCAAATATCAACATCTTTTGACTTGTAGTAATGCCCATCTGCATCTGCATTGCAACCACATGTATGATATTAAAATATCTACACTTCATTGCTTAAAGACATAAACACCTACCAATTTAAAATGATATTAACATTTATTATGAATTATTTCCATTTGTATGCAAAGGGATTTTACAACGAGTTAATAGTAATCACAAAATACAAATACAATGGCTCTGTTAAAATGAACAAACTAATGATATGTTTAATTTATACATACAACCTAATACCTTTATTTAATTTGTATGGAATAAAATTTTCTAAGAACTCATTGACCCACCATTTAAATCATTGATTTTAATACTTATAATGATTTCTTTAATTGCAATTGAAAAATATAATTACAATGGTCTAGTGCGAGTAAACAAAATAATTATATATTAATTTCCACATACAATATATTACAATTTTTAAATTTCAAACCTAATTAATTATATGCTAATTTTTAGAGTCTCTACCTTAGTTGATTTTGGTGCTTCTTTTAGTACAAATTGTATGTTTATTGTTGGTGCTACGTAGAACCTAATATAGTTTTTCAACTTATATGGAATAAAAAAGTTATAAGAATGCAATGGGCCATCCTTCACATTACTAATTTCTAAGAGGTATAATGATAACTTAAACCACAATTGAAACAAATAATTGTAATGATCTAATTCAAACAAATAGACCAGTTATATATTAATTTTTACATATAATGTAATCCATTGTAAAAAATTGTATAGCATGGGAAATTTTGATATGAAAACATTAAATGACCATTGAAATCAATAATCGTTATCAACACAATATCTCACCAAAAATAAATAACACTAAAATAATTTTTTTAGTAATGACTAACCAAATCAACAATTATTTTATTAGCGTTGTGAAATAAAAGCAATAATTCATGATGACATACATATAATAGCATGAAATAGACATCGGTCATCTTAAGGTACTTCTAAATGTAATTGAACATCTTTCAAAGTAGCTCACACATCTGTAGCCTTCTTGAGTTTATGCAACATTCTCCATAGTTCATCGATCAACCAATTATCCTCTTGATTTGTTCCAATGAATGGAGGGGCAAGAATCACATTTTCTTTGAGATTCTCTCTCTCTCAAATGAACAATCCACTATAATAATATTGGTTGCATCATATTGGGTATGCATTTCACACGTTTTTTTCAATGACTTAGTGTATAACTTTGGTTGGATTGTCAATGACCTTATGTCCATTTTGTGGTTTACAATCTTACGCAGTCCACATAAACACAATTTTATCTTGTAATGTTTCTGAAACCCCAACTTTTTTAAAACTCTTCTTGTGCTTTGCTTCAAAGTTGTTGTCCAAATTGAAATGTCAAGAGATTCATTTTTTAAACACATTTCAAAAGATGTTTTTGCATGTGAATGAATCCAAAATAACCTTTTTCTCTATTGTGTAATTAGCATTAGTTCCAATTTTCTCAATATGCCCTTTGTTTGTTGCTTCATCATCAATGCTATGATAAAAAAATGTCCTTTAGTTCAAAAATAACTAATTTCTTTTTAGTTATTTTGGCTGCAACAGAATTACAAATAATCTAGTCAAACCGTTTTATTCATGTTTCAAAAATTACTAAAAAATTGTTGAAACGATACACTTACCTTGAGTGGTGTTTTCACTATTTATAGATGAAATAATAATTTATTTTATCATCTTGATAGAACCTAGAGTAAACACATTAGACCTTCAATGAAATACCAATAGTACTTCTTATTAAACCTTAAATCAAATACCAATACCAAGAAAAACATTAGTAATGCAACCTTTAAAAAGAAACACACACACACACACACACACTTTAACATTATTTTGATTGTTAATTTTATCATTTTTATTTGTTCTTATAATAAAAATGTACAATGTTATGGTAGTTACAATCATTAGAGTTCGAAGAATAATAAGATAAACAATAAGACAAGTTATAAGTATCTGATATGATATTATCTTCATATTTGTAACTTTGCACCTCATCATCATCTTTGTTACCTTTATTTGTCTCTAAATTAAACATATAAAATAATTTGAATTCTAAAAATGAATAAAATCATTAAATAATAAGCAAAACAAGTGGACAAATTATAAGTACCTGATATTATATTTTGTCCTTGATTAAAGCTTTGTTTCACATTCACTTGATCAATGTTTTTGTTCTCCTTGCTTGTCGCTATAATAAACATTAAAAAACGTTATAAATTGTGACAATGAACAAAACTCATTAAACAACTATACAAAAAACGAATCATCTTTAATCGTCCATATAATATTTTGGTCTTGATTGTAGTTTTGTGAGACATTCCATTGGTCACTATATTCACTCTCTTTATTTCCTACAATAATCAACATATGAAATGCTATGAATCATGATAATAAAAATAAAAATTTAGATTTAAAAAAAAAAAAAAAGTTACAATGATTAATACCAATTTCTATCTCCATCATTCCATGGTCATTGTCTTGATTAATTTCATTCTTCTCATAATTCCCTATAATAGGCATCCAAAAATGTTATGAATATGGAAATTAAATAAATTCAAAAAGTAACAAGAGCAATAACCAAACAAATTATGTACCTGGTATGATAACTTTTTCTCCTCCTCCACCTGTTTCCATATCTAAACTTTTTTCAACATCATAAGCATTATATTGATTTTTTTTTATTACCACTTTCATTTTCTTTGTTTTAGAATCTCCATCATTAATCATTTTAGTAAACACTTTGACTACTAAGAAACCTAAGCAAAATAATATCCAAAGTATTATAAGAGAAACAACAAAGGAACTATGGTACCTGAATTTTCCAAAAAGTTAATGGATCCTAGATTTGATAAATGAAAAGATTTGTAATTATTCAACATGATTATCCTTTGTGACTGTTTGCACAACACATGCAATTCTTCTTCCATATGTACAACAAGCCTTGATTAATTTGTCCCCGCATAAAGAGAAATAACGACTTTTGAATCACTACATTGTTGGTGTTTTCTCAATAAATCCATTCATAAATCATAATCTCTCCCATTTTCGTCAAATATGTCTTCAAATGTGTGAGAGTATTTTGAAGCCTCCAAAATTTTTAATTTTGAAATATATAAATGTACAGTAAAAACTATATCATAACTATAATTGTTTTGAGACTTATATTCATAAATGCCACTAGTCATTTTATAATTGAACTTGGAGTTATTTATGGAAATTTCCAAAGACTCCCGTACATTATTACAAAACCAAAGTTCTACTAAGAGAATTGTAGTAAAGTCATTCAACACATTTTTTTTATAAGAAGTCGAAAATATTCAATATAATATCCCTTGTGGAATGGTCCTTTTTTCAAAGCCAGTGTATCCAGAACAACAAGGTGAGTATGTAGAATTGGTTGCAACTGACATTGGAAAAGAGTGAAAAAGTGTTGACAAAAGAGCAGGGCCCCCAAAATGATAACCAAATTCAAAATTGTTGTCAACCTATTGAACACTTCTTGATCCATTTATCATTTTGTCAAGGAGTCCACATGCTCGCTGAGAAAGGGACTCTATCTTTGTATTACGTGCTCCTTTTACATAAGTAGACCCCTTCACCATGTTGCAAAAATTGGAAAATATGATATCGTTAATTTCATAATGCTCAACAATTGTGAACGTGGTAAGAGTCTTCTCATTCAATTTCTCATCATGACTTTGACAATATGTACCATTGCATCCAATATTGTTTTATTGGATTTCAATTTAGAACAATAATATTTTAGTTTTATGACATCTATTGGATGATTAAGTGGAATAGAAAACCAAATGGTTCCATCCAATAGCTTATCTACTACTGAAGCAATTTCTTCCATGGTCAACCCCTGAAGGGGCTGAAGAGTAGTTGTTGTCAAACTGTGTAGACTATTTCTCTTGTAGTTCTAAAAATCAAGTTGGCTTGGAGAACACTTTAATGTGCCTAGTTGGTAGCAGTTAAAAACAGTGTCCTGTTTATCCCAAATAGGTTGATCAAGTTATAAGAGAATTTGTTTATTAGAAAAGAAATTTGTTTATTAATTGTAATTGGACAGTCGAAAGAGCACAACATTTTATCCTCGATCTGATAAAATAATAAATATAAACTAATCAACAACCATTTATTAGCATAATGTCTAATCATTGTAACAAAGTATAAACTAATTTTAAAATTGTCATACCATTTAAAGATTTTGTTGTCGTGTTTCTTCAACTTCATTTTTCCTTTGATGCTTCCTTTGAATTTTCACTAGCTTCATAGTCCATGGTTTCTAAAAAAAAAACACACACACTATTATCACAATTTCGAATTATTGAAGAAAGTATGAATTTATAAATACTATAACCACTCGCATCATTATATGTGTAACAAAATGAACAAGATCAATAACAAGTGTAGAACTCAAAATAATATCTAATCATGGTGTTGATTAGAAAAAAGGCACCCCCAAATAATTTATTATATTCTTTTAATCGTGACTATAGGCAAGCTAGCACCTACTAGCCTTCCTTCTAGCACAAGCATAAGCACATTTCCAAAAGACATTACATTGTGAATAAATAAAAACAATTGTAGAAACTACAACATCATATTTACACAAAATTTATCTTTTGTAGTCATGTATAGTCTTAGCTTGCTTTAGAAACCATAAAAGAAAAATACAATGAAAGAACATTAAGTATGGAAATCATTATATTTTCTTCTAGATCTTTGTCTAACACAAAGACAAACACATAACAACATTGTAAGGTGAAAGAAATAGAGAATGTGATAGAATTACTTCTAGCAGAAACACAAGCATATTGCCAACAAGAATGTTGCAAAGCAAAATCAATATTTGCATCCTAGATTTCTTTCTATCACAGACACATGGATATTGCCAATAAAAACATTGTATTGTGAAATAAATCTAGCACATGCTAGAATTATTTTTTAGCACGAACACATGCATATTTCCAAGAAAAACATTGCAAACCAAAAAAAATCTAACATAAGCTAGAGTTCCTTTTAGCACAAACACAAGCACGTTGACATTAAAAATATTGCAAGGCAATGGAAATGTAACACATTCTAATCTCCCTTTTATTGCATAAAAGAAGATTGCCAACAACAACATTGCATTGTAAAGTAAATCTAGTGCATGCTAAATTTCCTTCTAACACAAACACAAACACGTTGTCAATAAAAACATAGCAATAATAATATTTCCTAAGACATCTCCATGCTTATGAAAATTGACCTTGCTTTTTAGAGATAATGAGGTTTTAGTCCATACCTACATAGATTGTTGTTACAATATAAAAAATCTTAAACCCTCAAATTACTAGAAGGCCCTTCATATGGAATATGTGGTCTAAGAATGGGATATCGTACAAACATAAGGATGTTGCCAACAACAACATTGCATTGTGAAAAAAAACATTCTATATTACCCTCTATCACATACACAAGCACATTGCCAATAAAAACATTGCAAGGTGAAATAAATATATCATACGTTAAATTTCATTTTAGCATAAAGACAAACACATAACAACATTGTAGGGTGAAATAAATCTAGCATGTGTTAGAATTACGTTTAGCAAAAATACAAACATGTTTCCAACGACAATATTGCAAAGAAAATTAAATGTAGCGGATGCTAGATTTATTTCTATTACAGGCACAAGCACATTTCCAATAACAACATTAGAAGGGGAAAGAAATTTAAGCATAAGATAAACCAAAAAAAACAAAAAAACAAAACTTGTATCAACATTGGTAGATGAAAGAAATCTAACATGTGCTAGATTTACTTATATCACAAACACAAATATGTTGTCAACAACAACATTACAACAGGGTAAAAGAAAATCTAGCACATGCTATATTTCTTTCTAGCACAAAGATAAGTAAAGAGCATTATTGTATGGCTAAAGAAACCTAATACATGTTGGATTTACTTCTAGAACAAACACAAGCATATTACCAATAACATCATTATAAGGAAAAAGGAATCTAGCACCCACAAGATTTTCTTCTAGCACAAACAAAAACATATTGCGAATAATAACATTGTAAGGTGAAAGAAATCTAATGTGTGTTATATTTCATTCTATCATAAACACAAGCACATAACAACATTGCAAGGTGTCAAAAATCTAGTATGTGCTAAATTTACTTCTATCACAAACACAAGTATATTGTCAACAACAACACTGCAAGAAACCTAGTGCATGCTAAATTTCCTTCTAGCATAGACAAAAACACATTGCAAAATAAAAACAATGCAAGGCATTTGATTTCCTTCTAACACAAATAATTATATTGTCAAAATTAATATTGCATTGTGAAAAAAATATAACACATACTAGATTTCCTTCTAGTACAAATTCACAAACATATTGCCAACAACAACATTACTAGACAAAACAAATCTACCCCATGCTAGATTTACTCCTATCAAAAACACAAGCACGTTGCAAATAGCAACATTACAAGGTGAAAGAAATATAATTCATGGTATATTTCCTTCTAATGCAAGCATAATCACATAACAACATTGTAGGGTGAGAAAAATTTAATCTGCGTTATATTTACTTCTAAAACAAACATATAAATATTTCCAATGATAACATTACATGACAAAACAAATCTAGCACAAGCTAGATTTCCTTTTAGCCCAAACAAAAACATGTTAGCAATAACAACATTGCAAGGTAAAAGAAAATCTAATGTGTTAGATTTCCTGTTGGCGCAAACACAAGCACATAACAACATTATAGAGTGAAAAATCTAGCAAGTGCTAAATTTATGTCTACCACAAATACAAGCACATTGAAACAACAACATTGTAGAGTAGAAGAAATCTAGCCTATGCTAAATCTTCTTCCAACACAAACACAAGCACATTTCAATTTGAAAGAAATCTAGTGCATGTTATATTTCCTTCTAGCACAACCACAAGCACATAACAACATTGTAGGACTAAAGAAGTCTAGTGCATGCTAGATTCATTTCTATCACAAACACAAGCAGATTGCAAGCTGAAGGAAACAAAACACATGCTAGATTCATTCTAGCACAAGCAACCATATTTCCAACAACATTGCATTGTGAAATAAATCTAGTGCATGCAAAATTTCCTTCTAGCCCAAAGATAAGCACATCACCAATAGCAACATTGCAAGGTGAAAGAAATCTAATGTGTTTTAGATTTCCTTCTAGTATAAATACAAGCAGACACAAACATTATAAGGTGAAAGAATTCTAGTGCATGCTAGATTTACTTCTAGCACAAACACAACCATGTTGACAACAACAACATTACAGGGCAAGGAAATCTAGCGCATGCTAGATTTCTTTCTAACACAAACACAAGCACATTACAGGATGAACGAAATCTAACCCGTGCTAGATTTCCTTCTAACACAAACACAAGAATATAACAACATTGTAGGGTTAAAGAAATATAACACACTAAATTTATTCTAGCACAAACTGAAACATATTGCCAGTAACAATATTGCAATAAAAGAAATCTAGCATGTGCTGAATTTCCTTCTAAGACAATCACATGCAAAATTCCAATAACAACATTGCAAGGTCAAAGAATTCTAGCATATTTCCTTCTAGCACAAACAACCAAATTTCCAACCACAACATTGCATTGTGAAAGAAATCTAGTGCATGCTAACTTTCCTTCTAGCTCAAACATAAGCACATAAAACAATGTAAGGTGAAAAAAATATAACATACGTTATATTTACTTTTAGCAAAAACACAAGCCTATTGCCAACAACAACATTATCAAGCAAAAGAAATCTAACACATGCTAGATTTCATTCTATCATAAACACAAGTGTATTGCTAACAACAACATTGTAAGATGAAAGAAATCTAACGAATGTTAGAATTCCTTTAGCACAAATAAGCACATAACAACTTTAACCCTTAGTAGCTCCCACACACATACTTTTATTTGCATGTCTCTTTTTTGACACCTAGCACCCCTCAAGTCATGTCATGGACTTTTTTTAGAAGCCAATGCACTTTTATCATAATGATTAAGTTATATGAAACCCGCTTTGTATGCACATGGGGTCTTACCCCCTCATACTCTTTTCATCTTATTTGGTCTACAACGCTAATGCGTTTATTGGTATGTCATGAAATATCATATTTGCAACACCGGACTTTTTAGCCTCAAAACATATAAAAGCATATGCCCACCAATACTTTGGTCCCAAAACATATACACATACATGCACTTTGCGTTTAACAACCGTTACCTTTCCCATTTATTATAAGCATTGTAAATTAATTTAAATAAAAATGTGTCGAGTTTAGGGACACATCCCAGAGTTAAGGAGGGAGGGAATTGTCTAGGATATTGATTGTTTGATAGCAGCCATGGAGGCTGACAAGTGTGCACAAGGGACATGTTGTAAAAATAGCAGCTAAGGATGAAGGCAAGAGTATGCCTTTGAGTAACTGAACACAGGGCAACAAGACCAATGGAAAGTTGGCCACGTAGCAAGGAACCAGTTTGTGACTAGGTGCACATAGGATTGTTGGCCGCCTGTGGTAACAACAGAAAATTCTAGGAGACAAGGGGGAACAACACATAATTTGGAGTGTCGAGAGGACACGGGCAAGAGAGGAGCAGCACAAAGGGTGGAGGTAGTGAGCTCCTAAGAGAAATTGAGAATAAATAGCAATCGTAGAGGACACTGTGTCGTAAATAGAAGAGGAGATCCTTCGAAGAAGCTTGGGGAAAGTTTGACAGAGGTCTAAATGGTGAACAAACAGCGTCGAGAGCCCTTGAAAATGTTGGGGAAAAACTTGTTGTGAAATCTACAGCATTGAGATTAAGTGATTTCTCTTCGATTGATAATTTCTTGTGAATGCTTTTTACTTCTTGGGTTAGTGTTATTATAGTGTTATTCTTCATCAAACAGTTACCAATGCATAAACCATAAAGAGATAAGAGACACATAATATAGGCTATCAAACAGGGCCAAAACCTCTCCCACTTCAGAGGAAAATCCAAACGAATTCTTCTTCTTATAGAGACTTCAATTAACGAATACGAAACCTAGACCCCTTGACCAAGAGCCCTGTAAGACCAATACACAAAGCTTCTGAGCTTGACCCTTTCCTTCCTTGAGTCAATGATGGTCAAACTGTTAATTCTTCTTTCCTTCTCAACTACTCCTTAGACTTCAATTTGTTGTTGTACTTAGCTTACTTTAGAAACCCTAGCACGTGTGAATCATTAGGATTGTAACGTTAATTTCCTTTGCTTTAGGTGAAGGCTACTTGTTTGTCAACTCGGCTTGAGATACATCCTTGCTTCTTCCCTAACTTAACCTTCCAATGGGACTACAATATTTCGGCTTCTTCTGCAACAAGGACAGTCCCTTTTCTTTGCATATGTGAGATCAAAGTGACCCAAAAACATATCCAAATGATACCATAGACTTCTCTCCCTTCTTCGCTAATGATTAGGCTTCCTTCTAAGTGAAATTCACATATCTTTATATCAGACTGAATCCTTCACCGAAATCTTGCCTTCTAGAATGAGGTCGAGCTGCCTATTTATAGTTGTTCCCCAGTCAATTAAGCTGACTTGAGAGAGGGTGAGCCAACATGTCCTTTTGTGAAGATTATTTATTCCATCTTGTAGCCGACTTGTAGGAGGTGCCTTTGCTTGATCTTGGAGGGCCTTCTTATACATGTAAAGACTCATACACAAATGTAACATGCCCAAGAAGGGTCCTTCATACATGACATTGACTCAATTTGACTAGATAACAATACCTAAAGGTTCACAATGGGAACCTTAACTAAAATAAAATCCCTTGATCATAAAACCCATGATTCAAGTACTTACATAGATAATTTTATTTTCTTCTTTTCATAAAATCACAATTACGCATATCGTTATGAAGACCGAACCTAGTTACACTTTAAAACAAAACTGATTGAACATCACACAAGTTGGATTATCAATAGGATGCAGATAACCTGGGAGGGCATTTGAAAGTTTGGCTAAGGAGAGTAGCAGAGCTCACCCAAGATCTACGTAGACAATTCATGCATCCCTAGTGTGAGCGAAGAGTACGAGATGGAGTGCATAGTGACGAGGAATTCTAGCATTGTTGGAGGGAGCTACGCTATGAGAGTGCATTCCCAGAGATTTGCCTTGATGCAGTGATTGAACGAAGTCAAAAAACACAAAGTAGAAGAAGAAAGGAGTTGAGCACGATAGCTCATAAGAAGCTAATAAATAAGTTGCCTTGTTACACCATTGACATCTTTGAAGGTCCCTGTGCACAATCTGACTTTCGTGTCTCAGCTGATGGGTGGAGGTAGTTGGACATCTGGAACCCCTGTTTCAACTGGTGGATTTGGTTTTAATCCTTTGAGCAAATCCCTCACTCATGCTCTGGAATTTGGCTCGAGGGTGATTGGAGTCTTGGATTGCAAGAAAGACCATAGTGTAGCCCAATCTAAGGTTGGGTGGAGTGCTGGAGTCTCGGACTCAGTTGTCGGTCCATACTTCAAGATAAGTATCTATCCCATTTAGCATATGCCATGAAATTTCATGTTATATAACCTATTGTTATGATCACTAAATGCTTGACCATGGTTTACTCGTGTTGGATTGAATTTAAGCTGATGGTTCATAGACTATTGATAAGAGTATGATGGGTTCCATGTATAATGCTGACTTACTAACCTGCCTAGAAATTATGCAACACCCCATATGGAAGGTTATTAGTGTTACGGTTGGATCACAAAAAGCAGACTCATGGTAGTAGGATCATAACATATATATACATTATTAATCTCTCCTCTATAGCAAGGCTGATCATGTACTCATGGGCTTGGAATTCCTTATATATATATATATATATATATATATATATCCATCCCTGTGCAATAGTTACAACTTACAACCCTGTTAGCTTAAAGTTTGAAATATGCATATGCATTGATATGTGTGCAATTAAGGTGAACAAACTGTACTCCTTTCAATACCAGGGTAGTGACCATAGCCCATAACTTGCAATGACTACCATGCTGAATTAGTTATAGGAAAATATATGTGTTTTTCCAATTAGACCTAGGCACATATGGCATGATGATGAGAGTCATGGGATATTATTCTCTGGCCGCCTTAGTCACTTTTATGTTAAGTGATTGGGAGTATTAAGACTCCTCCATTCATTATTTAAATCACTTAAATGATACTAGTAGATCTGAGTGACATTCTGTAAATTAGACCTGCTTATCCAACTAACTGTGCTATTATTTATTCTCGAGCACCTGAGGATGTGCTTCCTAACGGATAGGAATAATACCTTGTGAATTTTTGAAAGGCAGTCTCCCAGACAGGCCTGCTTCTACTTATTTTTTGGAGAGTGCATGTCATCTGATTGTTCTATACATCAAAACCCAATAGACAAACTCATTCCTATACCTCCTCAATCTTCTCCATTCCAACTAGGCTGAATGGTCCTCAATTCAGAGGCAAAGTACCAGTATTCTCTTCATGCAATCTCAAAACAACTCCGAGGGCCAACCTACCTTCATTGGATGAATGGAAGGTATTAGCACATCTATTTAGGGTGCATCTAGATGTGCATTTGTGGCTTCTTCAGCACAGGCGTACACCACAGTGATGATTCGGTTTTGTGCTTGTGCAGAGGTGAGACATGGCATTTTATGAACAATGCTGCTCAGTGTCCCTGGAACAGAGTTTAGATTGTTATCATCCTTGCTGGCATGTGAAGGTTTGTCAAACCTTGTATATTCTCATCATGTAGATGTATTGATTAAGTTAGTGAAATTGGCACCTCCCCATTGACATCTTTTCATTACCAAATTGCCAAATGCTATAAAAAAGGTTGACCAAGGTTGTAGTGTGTGAACTCCAGTGTTTTTGCTGAGGCAGAAGCCATGCTTCTTTCAAGTCAAATGTCTAGTGCTACAATTCTCAGGGTACTTCAGGACTTGAGCTCTCTTGCTTCCTCACTTAACAAGGCAAAGGATTATTAGTTACTACCTTATAGAGATCATGATGAAAGTGTTATTATAATCAGGAGTCTTAAATTAGCCGCTGAACTTCTATGGTAACAACTGGGTCTCTGCATCAGTAAGATAGAAAAACTGGTCATCTTTATTGTCTATTGTACTTGTGTCTTCTGTTGCTAATGGAGTTTTACTCCCTCTAACACCAGGCACACAGAAGATCTTGCCATATATTGACGTATTTTTGTAATATGTGAAAAGTTGCAACCTCCTCAAATGACACCTACACAGCTAGAATACATCAGTGCTACCTCTAGTGAGATAAAATCAGCTGCAAGTTCATCTGATTCCTTAGTGCTCAAGATCCTGGCCCATTGATTACACATAATCGAAGGGAATATCCTTCACTTTGACAAGTGAAACAACCAGTAAAATCAAGGCAGCAATATCAAGATGAGTCCACACATGCTATATTATTAGATTGACATGGTAAACTGATATCTTGCTGCCTGTTCAGATTGCTGGGGCTACCTTTAGATTCTTTCTTTTTTATTGTACGGATTTTAAACTAAACACATACCCGACCCATTTCCTTGTAAGCATTACTAAGCATAGGATGATAATATGGGGCATTTTCCTGGATCGGATTCCAGCTTAGCTATTGCCTCTGCTTTTGGGCATATGGAAAGTTAAGTGCATTCTAGGGGAATTTGATTGCTTGTTTCTTTGTGTCAAGATATCTGCAAATGTCCTTGCTGACACTGTGACATCAATGTAAGAGAAGTCCTTATAATGAAATGGGTATTTATCTCAGGAGTTTATTCTTGCGCATTCTCACACTTTCAAAGCTTTCATATGTGCCAGAAATCATTGACAAGTACCTAGACTTGGAAGAAAACTCAAAGTTGCTATGTAGTGACCTAACCCAATTCCAATTCAAGAGGTACAGAACTTAATCAATAATAGCACTCGAAGGGTTATGCTGCTGCTGAGCTCCATTTCATAGAAACAGAGATCTCAACGAGTTAAAACTCAATCCATGGACCATTGAAGAGTTAGATCCAGCATTCAGTATTGCAATGAGAATATATTAAATACACCAATCTTATCTATGCGTTCATAAGCAACATCCGACAAACACCTTTGGCATCTAGCCCTTAGTTTTTACTAGAGATGCCTGAAGCATCATTACATAAACAGAATGCAATCTTTTGGGAAGTCCATTCAAATGTGGAATCCAAGTTAAGCATTGATATTAGACCTTGCATGCACATTTCATGGATTGCTGTAGTAGTGACATAAAAATGGACTAGGTCAGTTATATCATATATGTCAAAGATAGTAACTCGGAGTATGAAACTGCCATCTAATCTATAAACCTGACTAAATGGTCCAAACCTGAAACTGTGACCCTTCTTTGCAAATTGCATGTGCTACCAATTAACCATACTTAAAAGGCTTTAAATTCAATACGAGAGTAATCTTATGGAGGAGCTGTTGGGTTTGGAAAGTCACCACAGAACAAAGGCCATTAGGTTAATCTCCTGAAACAAGGTGTTAACATAGTCTTCCGAGAGGCACATTTTGCATCAGGAGGTTTGGAAAGTCACCACAGGACAAAGGCCAGTGGGTTAATCTCCTGAAACAAGGTGTTAACATAGTCTTCCGAGAGGCACATTTTGCATCAGGAGAAACCCTAGACTGATCTCTTTTTATGAGGAAGCAAAAACATGACAAATGTTTGGTTAGGTAGGAATACAGCTTGTTAATTTGGTCTAGCTTGAGTGATTAAAAGAGAAGGTTGTTAGGCTCTCTACCATTTCATGGATTGATATAGTGATGAGACAAAAGAGGCTCCCCCTTGAGACTTAACTGGGTCGTTCATAACAGTTGTGGTGTTGGTGCCTTAACTTAGCCAGAAAATGCCAAAACTCTAGTGATGCACAAAATTTATTACTGAATCGACCTCAGAATATGCCATAGTCACTGAATATGACATGCATGGCTGTACCAAGGAGGCCCTAAACTTTTGAACAATGGAACCTTACATTGGTATGGTCAACCTACATGGGGAGAAACAAAAGATTTTAATAAGATGCCAGCAAAACCTAGACACTGCTGTGTGAGATTATTGCTTGGTACCTGTAGATTGCACAACGACGTCTGTGGTTGAGCCAGCAAGAAGTGATCCCTTCAGGTGGATCTTACCAATAAAATATACGTAGCGGTCTCCAATCTCCGGGGTCTGTGAACCACATAGACATAAACCAAATGAAAAATAAATAAATTTACAACAACAAAAGAAAATCATAGGTCTAACCAGCAAATATATATATATATATATATATATATATATATATATATACATATATATATACACACGCGTCCCATTTCAATGGTGTACATGCCCAAAACTCATGTCCGTCTGTCCCAGTGTCAGTGTCAAGTGTGACTTAGATTGAGCATAAACAAATATATGTGAGAAAGCAAAAGCATTTACTATGGAAGCCAAGTTAAGCATTGATATTAGACCTTGCATGCACATTTCATGGATTGCTGTAGTAGTGACATAAAAATGGACTAGGTCAGTTATATCATAATCACATATGTCAAAGGTAGTCTAACTCGAAGTATGAAACTGCTATCTAAGCTATAAACCTGACTAAATGGTCCAAACCTGAAACTGTGACCCTTCCTTGCAAATTGCACGTGCTACCAATTAATCATAGTTAAAAGGTTTTAGATTCAATACATGAGTAATCTTATGGAGGAGCTGTTGGGTTTGGAAAGTCACCACAGAACAAAGGCCAATGGGTTAATCTCCTGAAACAAGGTGTTCACATAGTCTTCCGAGAGGTAAATTTTGCATCAGGAGAAACCCTAGACTGCCCTCCTTTTATGAGGAAGCAAAAACATGACAAATGTTTGGTTAGTTAGGAATACAGCTTGTCAATTTGGTCTAGCCTGAGTGATTAAAAGAGAAGGTTGTTAGGCTCTCCACCATTTCATGGATTCATATAGTGATGAGACAAAAGAGGCTCCCCCTTGAGACTTGACTAGGTCATTCATAACAGCTGTGGTGTTGGTGCCTTAGCTTAGCCAGAAAATGCCAAAACTCTATTGATGTACAAAATTTATTACTGAATCGACCTCAGAGTATGCCATAGTCACTGAATATGACATGCATGGCTGTACCAAGGAGGCCCTAAACTTTTGAACAATGGAACCTTACATTGGTATGGTTAACCTACATGGGGAGAAACGAAAGATTTTAATAAGATGCCAGCAAAACCTCGACACTGCTGTGTGAGATTATTGCTTGGTACCTGCAGATTGCATAACGACCTCTGTGGTTGAGCCAACAAGAAGTGATCCCTTCAGGTGTATCTTCCCAGTACAAATATTCTGTGGACGTAGCCGTCACCGATCTTTGGGGTCTGTGAACCACATAGACATAAACCAAACGAAAAATAAATAAATAAATAAAAACAAAAAACTTCATAGGTCTAACCAACAAATATATATATATATATATATATATATATACACACACGTCCCATTTCAATGGTCTACATGCCCAAAACTCATGTCCGTCTGTTCCAGTGTCAGTGTCATGTGTGACTTAGATTGAGCATAAACAGATACATGTGAGAAAGCAAAAGCAACTACTAATTGCAGAGGAAATACAGGGGACACAAAAAAAGGTACAAAAAATTATATTTTACTAATTAACTAATTCAATTGAATTACTTCTTGTGCCCCACAATGATTGATTGAGGCACTTAGTATTTGGGAATCTTTGTTATATTATTCCTAAAACTGCATTGGTTCATTTTACTGCATTAGTGATGGTTTATTGGTTGACTAGGGCACAATGACTAGTGTTATTTTCTAAAATTCAGTCATAAGCTGATGTTTTTCAATATTCTGTGTCACCCGATTCACCAAATTGAGATGAATGATTCTCATGGAGCGTTGGGTCCCACTCTTTAGGTGATAAGAATTTATTCTTATGTAAGCAATTCTCTACTTGTAAGGCTACGTGGGCTAGAAAGATAGCAAGAAAGTTTCATACCATCATATTTGTCATTTACTGGCGTTACCTTGACATCTTCTCATCCTTCCTGATAAATATGATGACATCATCTTCCCATCCTTACTATAAACATTATAATATCATCTTCTTATCCTTGCTGGAATTTACTTTGCCCAACTTGAGGTGTATTTTTTCAATGGCATGTTTTTCTAGTTTATTTCAAAATTTTGGAGACTTTCTTCATCCATTTCAAACAGTTCTAAAATATCCAGTTAATTCCTCTCAGTAATATCAAAATCGAAACAATCATTGAACTGACCGACAACAGAAATCAAAACTAAACAAAAAAAGAAAACAGAACTGGGCCACAAAACCAGTCAACCAAAAAATAGATAAAATATTCAACTTTTGGAAAAATTACAAATTCATGTGCATCCATATGAATCCAAGCCATCATACACAAATATGCAAAGTTTCTCATGTATGTAGCAAGCAAGGGTGCATATAACCAAAATAGCACCAAGTACAATCCATATCTGAAACCAAAATACATCAACAAAGATGTTCTAAAACTCTCCAAATCAGCCCAACAAATTCTTCAAATCAGCTCTCCAAATCAACCCAAGATACTCAACTCAAAATTTCCAAATTTCTGCAATGAATTGTGAGTCAAATGGAAGGTGGGGAGCTCTTTAAATAGCATTAGGGTGGGCCTCTGGTTAGGTTTTCATGTTCAACCTTTTTATATTTTATCGATTTTTTTTTAAATATTCAAGTCGTCCCCATCACCAGCGATATGGATTTTTACAGAATGGAGTTGGGCAGTTCTGTACAGAACCAGTTAGTTTTGACATTTATCACCAATTCCAGTATGGAACCAGCCATTTACAGTGTGGAACATTCAATAGAACCAGTACGGACCCCTAACCGATTGGTTCAGGCTGGTTTCACCAAAAATAATCTAGGTCTGATAACATCGATTTCTCTGGCTAATGATTTTGTCTGGCTTCTGTCAGCATAACTTAGAACTTTTCATTTCCAAACTTTCAATACTAGGACTAAGAATTTAGAAAAAGGTTTTTCTAGTGTTGGTAAGATTGAAATAGTCCATGCATCTAAATCCATGCATGGAGAAATCAAAACTACAGTTTTAAGTTTGTAGTACATTTCAACCAGCAATTCATGTCGCAAGGGTGTTGTTATAGGTTTACAGATTTCAAAAAGGATAAAAGTTATGTTACATAATCATAGCTTTGGTTTAGAGAACCTGAAACAATCACAGACTCTTTTATGACAGTTTTGCGGCATTTATATTTCTGGATTTACGGATTGAAAGAGTCCAGGACCTATATAAGGCACTAAAACGATGAATCTCACATGATTAGTTGAACTAATGAGACCTGCTAGGTCAAATTCTTAGCAAATAATTCATCTTAAAGATATCAATCAATGACTCATTTATTTCTAAAACACAGTTCAACAAAATGACCATAAAAAAATTTATGGCTTCAACTCCTAAAGTTTTATACACCTTTTGATTTTACTTCAAATATGTGAAGCATGTTGGCAATTTATGGCACGGAAACAGTGTTCCATGATTTCGATTCCAAGAGATGCATTTCTTGAACAAATTCTAGATCTCTTATTTTGCATTTATTAAAATAGCTCTCTAGCATAATTGTTCCTCTCCTTTCCTGACATAAAACTTTGACAAATAACCCAATAAAAAGCAAACAAGAATAAAGCCAAACCATAATGGATAAATTATTTCTCCAAGCATTTTGTATACCATGCAAACAGTAACAAATAACTGACATGTTAGGCGGCTACAATATGTTTCACATTGGGGCTTTCATTAACACTTCAAACACATGTAATGCTGCAATACAGTACTCTCAGAAAAACTCAAAACAATCCTACTCCACAAATCACCCAATATATTGGCTCTTACACGCTTAGGATATGATGCAATGACTGTCCTGTCACCTGGCTGGCACGTGCTAGCCTTGATTTCCCTAACTTCATGCCATGGGGAGTCTGTGAGCCCATAATGGCTAAATCAAACCTTGAATCCAACATTTCTATTGACAATTCTGCTCTGGTTACTGTTGATTCCAGTGTTGATGCAACTGTGTCTGGACAGAAATCCCTGAATGGTCAAAATGCCCTAGGAAGTTCATTTTGGAAGTCTTCCACAATGAAATGGATCTGATCTTGATGGAACTCCAATAGTCATTTAGCTTTCTGAATACAATTTTGTGTGTGCTGATTATCAGCAACAATCACTGCTTGGCCATTTCATGGACCACATTCCTTTGTGGATGATCTTCAAGGTATGGATGCAGGAGGTAGGGGAGTCTCAGATGGCTTTGGAAAACTACTGGTAGCTTGACCATGGGCTTCTTGTTTGTTTTATTCTTTGAATAAAGTTGTCTTTGATGAAAGTGTTTCCAGCAATCCTCAGTACATATAAACACCTTAGTTGTCTTCTCCTGGTGGTATGAGAAACTCTCGGTGAAGAGAAACACACAGTTATGTCTTCTCCTGGTGTTTGCATCAAGTTCCCTGGGATAGCCATGCAATATTGGCATTTCCACAAACATATTTCTTATTCTCTCACTCACTTTAACGATCACAGGCCTGAGAAACTTTACAACCCTCAGGGGCCATAAAAGCATGCCTGAAGTTTAACTTGTCCAAAGACCTTAAAGAATAAGTTCTGATTGGGGTTGGCAAAAAGATGTTTATATTAATATAACTTGTGAGGTACCTCTCTCCTTAGAGCCTATGGGAGGGAAAATTGCTTCCATCCAAATAAAATGTAAATGTTATCAAAGAATAAGGGAATCTATAAGACAATGCCTCCAGAATATCCTTTTCAATGAAGCACTTCAAGTCAGGGTGGCCACACTCAATGGTCATCTGAATATTGTCAAGATTCAAAGTGCCAAAGGGACACAATTCCAGGGCCATCATCCACTGGCTTAAAACAGGCGATAGGCCTACAAAAGGATTTTTAATTTTTTAGGGGCCCTATATTCAAAAGAAGGCTTGAAGAAAATCTCCACTACCAAATCAACCAAGGGTAGGCTTACTTAAAAGATGAAATTGAGAAACAATATACTTCTCAGTTCTCCCTACAAAAGATTTTTCAATTGCAAATACTAAATGAGGAACGTCCATGCAACCCTGTCTTGGAGTTGTGTCACAAACTTTATGAAGCGCAAAGAATACTGTGTGACTAGTCTTTGACTTTGGGTAAGCTAGCTGCTACCCTCTCAAACATGAACAATGATGATGGTAAGCCCTAGGATTAGACAGATTCCAATGTGAATTCTATAATGCTACTTAGTACTTTGTCAATCCAGACATTTTCCAGAGGTTTACAAAGAATCCATCACAGAGAAATCATTGAGAACCAACTTAAACAAAGGCATTATCAAGTTTATACCCAATTTTGAAGATTCCAAAGTGACTATGAGCTAGAAGCCTATCACTCTGTTGAATGTCTCATGTAATAGTCTTACCAAAGCTCAACACTCATAATCAAGCATATTCTCATGATTATTATCAAACCTGAGCAGACTTGTTTCACCAAAGGGCAATTTATCATCGATAATATTATTGCAGTCTGTGAGGGCATGGAGTGGCCTAGTCATTATGGCCATAACATCTTATTCATCAAAAAAACCAGCTTCGAAAAAAAACTTACAAGATAGTACGGTATCCCTTTATTCTACCTCTTGCATTTGAGCCAACTTCTCTAAAGGCTACTAAAATACTAAGAAACCGGATTCGCTGAAAAGGGGCCACATGTCCGAATCTCGCGAATCGGACACGATTCGTTGGGGATTCGAATCCCAGAAGGGGACACGTCGTGTCCTAACGGGACACGTACGAATCCCGTACGTGTCTCGTTAGGACACAACGTGTCCCAATTTTGGGATTCGAATCCCCAAAAATAAAACCCGCAGGCATAAAAAAAGGCGTTGTTCTTTATGTTTTTTACCATTTCTCTCTTTCAGTTTTGCATACATTGAGCTATGGGCAAGGAGCTAAGGGTCTGCAGCAAGGAGCTAAGGGTGTGGAGCATTCGGCAAGGAGATTCAAGCACCAAGTAAGTGCATTTCATCTCTATTTTTTTGCATTTCTATTACAGCAGTTTGTATATGATTTTTTTTTACAAATTTGTGCATGTTTTTTTTATTTTTTTTACAGTATTCATAGATCAATCAAGGGCAGCAGTTAGGGGGCAAAGGAAGGGAAAGAATGTCTCCATTGGAGATGCCCCTCCTTCCCCAATATCATCAGTCTGCTGCAAGTAATGTTGAGGGAAGAGGAAGACCTAAAGACAGCATTGAGAAATATCCCTTGTGGAAATATGTCACAAGAGAGGATGGGACAAGCACCAATGGGAAGGGAGGATGCAATGTGCAATGGAGATGCAACTTTTGCCACATTTCTTTCAAAAGCACATATTACCATGTGAAAGGCCATTTGTTGGCTTTACCAAGTTGTGTATTGGAGCTTGTAAAACTGTTCCTTTACAAAAGAGGAAAGAAATGGAAAAGGAGTTCACTGTTGTTATGGAAAATGTGGCTGCAAAATCAAGAAAAACCAAGAATGAAGACCCCCTTCCATTTTTGAGGAAAGGCACCACCAAATTTCCATTTGAGAGTTATATTGGGGGACAAGCAGCAAAAAAAAGAGCAATTACACTTGGTCCAATGGACAAGATTTTTCAAAAAGAGAAACGGGAAGAGCTTGATCTCACCATTGCCTTCTTTTTCTATCAAAACTTCATATCATTTAATGTTGCATGCTCACCTCTATTTATTGAGATGTGTCGAGCTCTAACTCACGGGTCTCCATCATGGTATGTGCCTCCTGGTTCAGAGAAGCTTAGAACCACATTGTTGACGAAGGCAAAAAAAGAGGTGCAAAAAATGCTTGAGCCTATTGTAACATCATGGCCAACATCTGGGGTTAGCATTGTTTCTGATGGATGGACAGATCCAGCACGACACCCAATCATCAACTTCATGGTGTCTTCCTTGAATGGTCCAGTTTTCTTGAAAGCAGTGGATACACTTGGAGAATACAAGGATGCACAATTTATGGGTGAGTTATTTATTAAAGTTATTGAAGATGTAGGTGTTGATTCTTGTGTGCAAATCATTACAGATAATGCACCTGTTTGCAAGGCTGCTGGCATGATTGTGGAAACTAAATATCCACAAGTGTTTTGGACACCTTGCATTGTCCATTCATTGAACTTAGCACCGAAATCCATTGCTTTTGATGTGCTTTGGATTGGTAACATTATTGAGGATGCACGACATATCCGTAACTTTGTGCAAAATCATACAAATGCCCTCACTATCTACAAGGAGTACAACAATCTATCATTGTTGAAGATTGCTGATACACGGTTTGCCTCTTCATTCATGATGTTGAAGAGGTTGAGGGAGGTCAAGACCGCTCTTGGGGCCATGGTTATTTCTGAGTTTTGGTCTTTTTGGAGAAAGACAGATCAAGTAGCCTCTAAAAGAGTGAAGGACACAGTGCTAGATGATGCTTGGTGGGAGAGGGTAGATCTAATTATTCAGATCATGGACCCTATCATTTCTTTGCTTCGATTTGTAGATACAAACAAACCCATCCTAAGAGAGGTTTATGAGGGATGGGATTCCATGATTAAGTCTGTGAGGAGCATTATTCTACAGAGTGAGTGCCCCGAGTATGAGACATCACCAGAGGCCTTCTGTGGTACTATACAGGATATTCTTGTCAGCAGATGGGACAAGAATTGCACACCTTTACATTGTTTGGCTCACTCATTGAACCCAAAATACTACAGCGATGAGTGGCTGAATGGTGGACCTTCCCGTAGATTCCCTCCTCACATGGATGGTGAAATCTCACAGGGGAGGAAAGATGCATTCAGGCAGGTTTTCCAGGATAGAGCATCCCTTGATGAGGTAGAGGATGCCTTTGCAGAGTTTTCCACTGGCACTGGTCGATTTGCAGGATATGATGTGATTAGAGGCAGGGGGGCTAAGAAGCCTTATTCTTGGTGGGCAAATCATGGGGCAACAAGCCCTCCTCTTCAGCAGTTAGCCATGAGGCTCCTCTCTCAGGTGACTTCATCCTCTTGTTGCAAGAGGAATTGGAGCACATATGGGAATTTGTATAGTGTGAAGAAGAGCAGGCTTGAGCAGTCCAGGGTAGAGACAATGGTGTATGTGCACACCAACCTTCGTCTTATTTACAGGCAGAGGGAAGAGCGGTTGAGGGGAAAGACAAAGATGTGGGATGTCTTTCCTAATGATATGGGTCTGGACATCGTATCTCGATCGCAGGCCTCAAAATTATATATTGACAAACAGCATATACCATCAACATTATCATTGATTTCTTATGTCACTATATTTTCCATCGCATCACCGCTTGACACTGCGTGTCATGCAATCGTTGTCGAAACATTATCTATAAACCGAAGGGAATATCAATTTCTGTGGGTCGTTTGGTGGAGAACTTAGAAGTAATCATCAATTCAGCGGTTCTACCACAGACTTTACTAGTGGATTGCCGAACCTGCAAACTCTTTTATTTGTTTACCAAGATGGCCGGAGGAAGAGCCGCAGCAGTAGGCAGAAAGGATTTTCCCCATTAGAAAATAGTGAAGTTACAGCTAGTTGCTCTTCCTGGGACGAAGATAAAAATGAAAAAATATCCTAATCGGTCAAAGAATTTAAATTATTTGAGTTGCAACAATTGGTGAATGAAGTTGTCTAGTAGCACCCAAATTTAATTCAGAAGCTCAAGGTAACAGGAGATTGTCATGAACAACAAAATGAAGTAATGCAAAAGAAGGTAGATAGTGTGAGTTGTTTGCCTGAAATCCAAAGTCCGAGAGTATTGTTCCTGTCATGTCCCTTCCCAAAAGAATTTGTAAGAGGTTTTGTCTCTCCACAATTTTTTACGAATTTGGTTAAGGAAAAGGATCCAAGCAATTTTGACTTAGGAACTTAGGAGAAATGAAGGCCAGATTAATTTGTTAGTGGAAGGTGGGGGCCATCCACGTGGGAAAATGCATTGGGCAATTTGAATTGGCTTGGAGGAAAATCATATGGCTTTTGGAGGTGCCCACATGGGGAAAAGGGAGGCCCACGAAGTCATTAGAAGGAAGAGTTCCTCACTTGGGGATTCATTAATTCTTGCATATCGAAAATCACTTGAATGTTTGCTCAAGCTGCTTAGCTGAGTCAATTGGTTGCTTAGCCACGAATCTCTCAAGCGGGAGATTCAACCTTACCTTCGGGGGACTATGAGTGCCACCCTAGGAAGGCATTTTCAGAGCACTAGGGAGGATTCATATCCAACACATTCATCCACAAACCAGCAGTGCGTATTTCAGGGCCAGCAAAGAAGGGAACACGCAGTTGGGGACAGAGCTTTATTGGGTCAGCACTTGCCGGAGGAATCTGAAGAGTTGAAGGACTTTAGGAGGTCAGCACTTGGGAGGAGTTTTGGAGCATGTGGGTGCAGCAATTGGGCAGTTCAAAACTCATCCTTGGAGGACAGCGCAGAGGGCCAGACTGAGCAACACATGGGTCTTGAGGGAGAGAGCCATAGCACCAGAATTACAGTTGGGAAGGAAGGAAATTCATAAGGGGTCTCATTCCGGTGATTTGGGGCAGTTTTGGAGAGCTTTCCTAGCTTCATTCAGACAGGCCGAGTTTGCCAGCTTCAGCAGAGGACGGACTCCTTGGGGGTCGAATTTCAGAAGTTTGATCTAGGCCAAACCCTTCCTGGGTTTTGGTAGGTTTTTGCTGAGGATCCGGGAGCTGAAGTTTTATAATTTTCTGAGCACGGGAAGCAGTGATTCCAGCGTTTTTGTTCCAGCAGACAGCGCAGATCAGTTCTAGAGCAGCAGTTGGGCAGCTCTCAGATCAGCATTTGCTCAACTGGGTTTTGTCACGCTTGTCCTTGGAGACAAGCCCAAGCCCAGGGGCACCATTCCATTCACTGTTGTATTTTCCCTTGATGATTTAATAAAATGGCTTGACAGTTCTCTATTTCCAGGGTTTTCATGGGTGTATGATGTTTATTTCGCATTTTTGATTGCTGGATTAACGTATATCGAATTCAAAAAGGTATGTAACTCCATATTGAACCCTAACAGATGTGGATGGGCTCGAAAGTTTTCTCACCTTGAGAAACTGCCGCTGGCTGGGGGCTTAGGTGATGAAAATTATGTTAACCAGTTTCTGCCCTATGGTCGACGATGTGCTTCCCATACTTGGGGACTTCTGCCCCGTGCACCGATTGCCAGGTCCATGAATTTCCACTGACGAATGCATCTGGGCATTATGATTATTATTACTGTGATGAGTATTATTACTACCAGCCCCCGCTGCTACTGCCCTCCTCCCATAGGACCACGTTTCACTGGATACCTCAAACTATACGAGGCCTCGAGCTTAGCCGCTGGGAACTGCGCTTATTATTAAACCTACTAATTTGTTGGTCTCTGTGTAACCTCTCCAACTTTAAAAGCCTGGTAAAACCTCAGTATTAGAGGAAAATATACCTTGTAGAAAACCTGACGCCAAGGGTTTAACGGTGAAATTGTGGCCAAATCCTGCAAAATGAAAATCCACGGATAGCGGAGGAGGAGGCAAGCTCAAAGCTGTGAATGGATCCGAATCGCTTGAACAAATTCCCACAGCATTGAAGCTCCGAAGTCCCTGAATGAAAATCGAGTAATGATTCCAGAGGTCCATGAGTTTGTTTAGTTGGTTTGAATTACCACAGCAATGAAGCTCCGAAGTACCTGGATGAAAGTCGAGGTCCATGAGTTTGTTTAGTTAGTTTGAATTACCACAGCAATGAAGCTCCGAAGTACCTGGATGAAAGTCCAGTAATGATTCGAGAGGCCCATGAGTTAGTTTGTTTAACTTTTTGCAATTTTCGCTGATTGAAAATATTTTAACAGGCGGGGCGTAACTAATAATCTCTTTGTTCAAATTTCATGTGAACAATTAATTTAAATTTATTTTATGGGTATTTTAATATTATTGAAAATTTAATTTTTTTATGGGTATTTTAATATTATTGAAAATCTCTCCATCACTTGTTAGATGTTTATGGTGATATTTCTACCTAGGTTCAATTCACTTTAAGGTTTTTTTTAAAGAGTGTTGTTTAATTCACTTTAAGGGTTTTTTTAAAGAGTGTTGTTCAATTCACTTGAAGGTTTTTTTTTTAAGTGTTGTTGATGACTTAGGTTTATATGAGAAGAGATTTCAATGTTTTACAAGAATCATATTTTTGTAGTTATTCTGAGTTTGAATCATGTCAAGGTAAAGGGGTAAGTGCATAGTCGTGGCTTGAATCACAAGGGCTTCCCAGATGACCATAAGTAGAACGCCAAGAAGGAGAAGACATTGGAACCCGTGGCACCACAATCGGTGGTGGTTTGAATCACAAGGGCTCCCCAGACGACCATAAGTAGGACGCCAAGAAGGAGAAGACATTGGAACCCGCGGCACCACAATCTCATGTGGGCCACCCCGAGGCAATCGAGAGGAGCTAAGAGGTTTCTAGTTTTCAAAGCATTGGGTTTAGTATCACCACCTCTAGCTAGATTGTTAGTAGTGGCACCAAGGTTTATCAATATCGTGGAGTGGAATATGGGCGTTGGTGGCCATTGTCTTTTAAGGCCTGAAATGACAGTTCATCAAACAATTTTTTGAAAGATCATTGGTCTCGACCATGGCCCAAGGCGTTGGATTGAGTTGGTCGCTCGAGGTATGGGAGCTACTACAATGTAGTTGTCCAATTTGCTCAGTTGCTTCCCAAATCTGCAAGTTCTTTGGTTGCTCGCACAGTGTTTGAAGAAACACCTGAATGAGCTAAGTGGGGCAGCACTTGGGCCATCTAGGATATGTTTGTCAAAATGTTTCACCATGATGAAGAGGGTAGGCATGAATTTGTCCCTCACTTCCCACGGAAAAAACTAGTAAAGCATGGATTTTCAAATTCATAACCACCCCTTTTCATAATATTTGTAAAACCTCTCTCACAAGGGACTATCTGTATCACGACGTCAACAGCTAACTTGGTAGCCATGCTTGGTACCAAACTCTAGGAACGTATAAGAATTCCAGTTGCGCTTTCGAGGCTTATCTACAAAGGCAGGATGCTACAAGAGGAATTCCTTCTAAGCGACTATGGCATTCAAAATGAGGCTTTAATCTCCCTCGTTGTAGAATTGAAAGGGGAAGCCAGGGGAGAGGGGGCTCCTTCTACCACCAAGTTAAGAAGCCTTCAAGCCTGGTCCCATCTCTTCAAATTTTAAGGATCATTCAGGCTTGGGCTTTGTGGTTGAGCACTCTCTGGCCACTCCTAGCCTGGAACTAACAAAGGTTGGCATCAATTTGAGGGTTGCATAGTATCTCAATCAAGCAATCATATGTCGTTTCAACGGTTTTTGGCCCTCATCATCTGCCCTCACGGACTGGATCTATCAAAATTGGACTCATAACCTAGAGTTGATATTTTGCTCAAAGTTTTTTTTGTGGCGATCTTCAAATGTCTTGAGGATAAGCAAAAAATCCTTGACCAAGGCCCATGGTTTTGGGGATGAGTTGGTCTTCCTGTGAAGTCATGGTTTCCCAACTTCAATCCTCTCACTATGTCATTGATGACTACTCCAGTATGGGTAAGACTCCCATTTTTCCCATTCACTTTACCCATCCAGATCTCTTAGAAAAAGTGGGCAATTTTATTGGAATATTCGTCAAAGTAGACGGGGAAAGACTTTTGAAAGGCATTTTCACCTATGTCTACATATGTGTTTAGGTAGATCTCAATGAAGGTCTATTAGATAAAATAGAGCTCAAATGGATGGGCATTGCGTATTCCCAACCCCTAGACTATGAAAAGACAACTTTTCGATGTAGGAATTACCAACAAGCTAGACACCTTCAAACTATATGTCCCTTTCCAAAAGGGGCTTCCTCCTTACAGTCATCTAAGTACTCTAGCTGCAGTTGGAGGGATCTTAAGGAAAGAAAGGGATCCAAAATGTAACACCCTCCCTTGTGTGTCAAACTTTGCAAACCTAAGTTGAGAAAAGCTAGGTATGATGTGTAATATAAAAAGTAAATACATTATTAATAAATTAATCACTTGGAAAAGCGAGACACCAAGAGATGAGATTCTTGCCAAATCCCATTGGTGAATGGGAAAGGATAATTCTTTCATGATGAGCTTCTAGATTTAATTCTAGATAAGCTGGATGGATTGGAGATCAATATCCATCAAGAAAAACATAAAAGTTGTGTAGGAGAGAAAGGCAATCTTTTATGAGGAAAAGCCTCGTGGGAGAGAAATGCGAGATTTTCTGAGATAAGCCTAGGCAAATGGATAAAAACATCCATAAAAGTGGGGCGCCGCTAATGGAAACCATATCATGAACAAATATTTGCATTAAGATGTAGTGAGGGAATCGAAGGAAATTTGGTACCCCTAAGCCACCATTACTATTTCCAATCACACGTTCAATAGTAACCATAAAAGATAGTCGCATATAAACAGAACCTGGAGGTGCTGACAGTCAAAGGCTATTGTAATAGCTTTGACGTATATACAATTGTGTGTTTAGATGAGAATGAAGTGGGCTTCATCCAGGCTTCGGCTCAATCTTCGTCTATTCCATGCAATGGCCCCTCCAAATCACATATATACAGGTCAACCGTGGAGCACAAATGGAGAAACATTTGGTGGATTTGAGGTAGCATACCAAGGAAGAAAGGATTGATGCCCTAGCTTTATTGAAGATCAATTGAAGGAGGCCGACAAGGTCATTCCATCCACACTTTTGATCTGTTAATAACTGGAAACAATGAAACTTACACTGCATCCATGAAGAAAGATTTGAAGAGATATTTGAAGAAAGGTTTTGAGATGACAAATTTGGAACATCTTCATTACTACTTGGGAATTGAAGTCAATCAAAATCCAAAATACATATTAATTTCCCAAAATAAGTACATTGGAGGACTACTAAACAGATTTGGCATGACAGATTGTAGCCCTCTCTCCACTCTAATGGATTAGAATTTAAAGCTTACGTCAAAGAAGGGAATGCATTTGAAGATGCAACCAAGTACATAAAACTTGTTGGAAGTATCAACTACCTAACCACGAACATACCAAATATCTCATATATTGTGAGCATACTTTTCAGATTTATGTATAAACCATGTGAGGGATATTGGTCTGCTGCAAAAAGAGTCCTCCTATATTACATTGTCCAAAATATGTCTCCCTTTGACAAAGCCGCCTTGGGTGGGAGAAATGAGTTTCCCAAGCAATGGCTTGATTCTGTTTGCCACTAGTTTTGTCAGGATTTTGTATGATGCATTGCAAAGTGAGATTGGCCTAAACCTATCAAAAGTGCCCGGATTCACTTCTTTTGGTATTAATGCAAGGAAGGTAGAGTTAGTACTGCCTCCCACTTTGGCTTTTTGATGAAAAGCTTTAATCATCCTCATAAGATCAACTTTTATTATTTCCTAGCAGATTCTATAAAAATGAATTGAGAAGCCGTCAGGTCCTGGTGCCTTGTCTGGTTCCATGGACCATATTACTTTACAGATTTCTTCTTCAGAGAAAGGTTTCATAAGACTAGTGTTGTCCTCCTTGCTTACCAAAGATAGAATGTGGGAGAGAAATTCAGAGGTGACTTCTTCACTCCCATTCCCTTCCTCTTTATACAGATTCTGGAAATAATCTTCTGCTGCCTTTTTTCGTTGTTCTTGACCTTTGAGCACAGTCCCATCTGAGCAAGTGATTTCAGAGATATGATTTCGAGATAGCCGGGCTCTATATTTGTAGAATTTCTCACTGTAGATCAACAGATTATGCAATATACTAAAGCAAAATACTAGATCTACTTCTACAACAAACTTGTGGAAGCTTAATCGATTTTGAGCAAGATCAAATAGAACACATATAACAGAGAATGAGAAAGCAATCACACATGAACACAGAAGAATACTCTCAGGAAAGCCTTAGCAAAAAACCCCGATCTCTGTATTATCATACAAGTGGAAATATGTTCGGATTACACAAAGCTTTAGCTCACAAGCTATCCAGCTCTCAGTACAATCCTACAATGCTGCTCATAGACTGAATAGACACCACATATGCCTTCCCTTAGTCCTCGAAGCCTCCTATTTCCTTACGCAGTTTCTCCTGGGTCCTCCAGCTGCAACCTGTGTGATTCTCACCTCACACATAACACTGACCTCTGAAAAAACTGTGCAATCCTGAAGGAGATAATTCCTTCTGCATGGATGAGTTTCCTATATAGGAAAATTCCTCCAATTGATAGTACACTGTCCCCTCCTCTGATCTCAACTGGGTCTCTGACTGAATTGGCATGCATGAGTTATTTATGAGAGAATATTCAATTATCTGAAGTGCAACAGTTACATGCATGCATGCATTAACTAACTGAACTCACAATCAGTTCCACAAATTGTTGGAACTAATCTAACTGGACTTAACTCAGATAACTGAGCTAACTAATTACAACTCAAAGTACAACTCATCCTGATCTCATTAATCAAGGGATAACTTCCTTAATCGATGGAGAAACTATTGCATGTCTTCACATGGACTTCATGTTTGATTTTCTAAAACTAATTAACTCAAGATGAATTAATTAATTATTTTACAAACAGCTGCTAAGATCAAATTCGAATTTTACTTCTCAATTTTAGTTCAGGGACTAACTAAAATTGGAATCTATCTCGAAATGCTATTTATAGCAATGCTATTTTTAGTATTTCTATTTTATCATTCCTTGTTTCTATTTCCAACACTCGTACCTGAGATGCTATTTATAGCATTTCTTGTTGCCATTTTCAACAATATTGCCTATGGAAGAAAGAGGTATTTCGATCTCCAGCTTTAAGCCACAGGCTACAAGACTAAAGCATCCAAGTCTCTCCTTCATGGCGGAAAGCGCGAAATGATTTGATTTGGATAACTTGTTCTTTTTCTAAATCTGAAGCAGAGGTCTCCTTACTTTCCAAATCCATTTGCAGATTTGATAACAACTGAACTGTCTCCTTTCTGTTGCTGGTAGGAGAATTTGAGGGTTATTTAATCCATTTTTCAGAGCCCTCTTGGTTATTTTTAGTTTCTGCTCCCACACGAAGCTTGGAGATCCTGTCACAGGTATGGACCATGCCTCCAAAACAATTTCCATGAACCTTTCTTTCCCTAACCAAAGCAGGTTGAATCTAAAGGGGATAGGACCCAAATATTCTTCCTCTTCCAACTGTAAGAGAATAGGTTTGTGATCTGAGGCTAGCTTTGGGAGAATTTTTGAGGAGATCAGTCTTTTTCCTAGCAACAAAGAGCTCTGTGCTAAGAAGCGATCTAGGCGAGCATAGATGTGTTCTGCCCCAACTCTATTGTTTGTCCAGGTGTAAAGACCTTTCTTCGGTTTGAAGTCAAGAAGATCCCAATGAAGTATCAACTCCTCTACTAATGGAAGCATTTGGTCCCTGCCACTATTGCCACCTCTCTTTTCTTTTGGATCAATGACGAGGTTGAGATCTCCAGCCACTATTATATTCTGAAGGGAGTAAATGTCTAAGAAATTAGACAAGGTTTGCCAGCATTCTTTCTTCTCTGTAAGGTAGACTAGAACATCAAGGTTGAAGAGAGAGATGGAGAGCTTACTAGAGAGGTGCCAAAGTTCGGTGAATATCCAATGTTGGGTCTCAAAGGAGCTTTCTAGTTGATACTTGTCCTCCGACCACAATGTTGCTAGGCCACCAGAGGTACCTCTTGCACTAATGGCCTTTCCTGCATTTTTTCCCCATTTTAATTTGCTGATCTAAAGAAGGGTTTCCCCTTCAATCTTAGTCTCTTGGAGCATGAGGATCTCGGGAGTTTCTATTTTCAGAATATCTTTGATTGCTTCAGCTTTCGAAGGGTTCCCCAAGCCTCTGCAATTCCAAGAGACTAGTTTCATTATTTAGCGGGACTGGAGTGAGTTGATGCCCCCTTAGAGGGCCTTGTTCTGGTGTTTCTCCCGATAGACATTTCAATGGTGGATTGGTTGCCTTACATTTTTTGCCTCTCGGCCTCTTCTTCCCTGGCTTCCTTATGAGATTTCCTTCCAACTCTTTTAGAGGTTCTCTCGAATGTCTCGTCTTCCGATGACCCAGAGGTTTCCGGGGGTTTTTCTTGTCATTTCTGCATATGTGGGTGAGGAGGAGGTTCCTGGTGGGGAGTCAAGTTGGGTTACTTCCATGTTCTTCTTTTCTGCTTCGAGTGAGGGAACTTGTCGTTCAATCTCCTCTATCTCTGTTTTTGGAATTTCAATTGAAGAGCTAAGGGTTTCGAATGGGTTTATTGTGGTTGTTGTCTTTGGCTGTTCTCCTCTTCCTTCCATTTGAACCATTCCTGTTAAGGGAGTTCCAGACTCCATCGATACCTCTTTCCCTTTATTCCTGTTACTCACCTTGGCTTGGACTGCTTTCTGCACTTGGATCCATTTCTCTCCTTTCGACTTCTCTAGATCTTCCTCCTTTTTTTTTGCAGTATCTTGCGAAATGCCCATATTCATGGCAATTTCTGCATTTGAATGGTAGTTGCTCGTAGTCTAACTCTTGGATATAAGACCAGTCTGCTATTGTTAACTTTATGGCTTCAGGTAACCCTATTTCCAAGTCAACTTCGACACATATTCTTGCACATGAATACTGATCCCTTCTCTCTGCTCTGTCTATGTATTTTCCCAGGGTGTTACCAATCGTTTCTAGTGACTTCGGGTTCCAGCAGTGCAGTGGAAGATGAGGGAGGCGCACCCACAATGGAACTGCTCATGGCACATCTTGTGTCGGATCGAAATCTGGTGACCATGAGTTTAGATACAGACCCTGAGGTCCCATGAAATATGGTCCATTCCTAAAGATGAGATTGCTGTCTTCTACTGAATAAAAAACAAAGACAAAAAAGCCCTTACCAACCAGGAAGCTTCCGATGCCTTCCTTTACTAGTGATTGCCAGTTCCTATGTGCCCACGCCTCGACAGCCTTGGGGGAAGGCCATAGCCTTGTAAATTGGCTGATGAGCCCTCTTTCAGCTAAGTTCAAAGCAGATCTGCAAGAATCTTCAACGGGCAGGGCGACTGTGGGAATGTTGTCCAGTTTCTTTACAAACTTGCACTGAGTTTCCCTTGCTGGGCGTTTACTACTGTCGCTGATTAGCTTCCTGAACGCAAGGATCTCTGGTGGAGGAGGGGCCTCAGGGCTCCCTCCTAGGGCCATGGCGATGGAGGGAGTATTCAGGTCGCACCAGGGGCTGCTGCTGTGCGCGTGAAAGAGGCCTTTTTTAAAAAGTTCGCAATCATAATAACCAAAATTAATCGATTTCGTAGTTGTTGGATTCCTGTTTCCATGATTACTTTGTTAGGTTCCTATACCAATAAGAGTCATAATTTTATGAGTTAGGTTTTAATTACTATCTTTTTTATGTAATAAATTCATTTTTATTTCTCAATGAATAACCATGAGAACTCTTCGATCCTTAAAAAAATACAACCTTTCAAACCCATTTCCTTTTTATCTTTCCTAAAAAACAATCCTGGCTTAAATGACAATAAGCTTGAAAATAAAAAAATAAGAAATAAGAGTTAAAAAAAAAACACATAATTTTACATTCTGTCGCACCGTGACCCTAATATCTCCGCAATTTGAGTAAAAGAAAGATAAAATCTATTTAAGAAAATTAGAGATTATAATGATTCCAAATTATTCCCTCCAAATTTACGAATTTGAATTATTGCCTCCAAATTTATGAAAAACATAGGTTGCCTCCAAATTTTCACAAATCATCACTGTGCAATCCGAATTAAACCATGTGCACAGTTTCAGATTTTTCCATAAATGAAATAGTCATAGCCTCTGTTGCCCTCCTGAACCGATTTCAAAATCATTATCTAGGTCAATCTTGCCCTATAGTGGGCACAGTTTTTTCAGTTGAAGCGTCACCAACAAAAGTAGAAAAAGAGAACCAGAGTCTGCATTGTCAAAGACCGATATAGAAATGGGCACAAAGGCCAAAACTGGAGAAAAACTTGTGAAGTTTGCTATTTGGGGCTGTGTCGTCTTCAATCTCATTTTTCAAATTGGCAATACACGATTTTGTCTCAGATTGGTCGAGTTGAAGCGTTTCAGATTCTTTTCCTCTACATGTTACACAGTTCGGCATAGGTATCTTTTTTCTTTCAGTTTTATATTCTTGCCCTATAGTGGGCACAGTTTTTTCAGTTGAAGCGTCACCAACAAAAGTAGAAAAAGAGAACTAGAGCCTGCATTGTCAAAGACCGATATAGAAATGGGCACAAAGGCCAAAACCGGAGAAAAACTTGTGAAGTTTGCTATTTGGGGCTGTGCCGTCTTCAATCTCATTTTTCAAATTGGCAATACACGATTTTGTCTCAGATTGGTCGAGTTGAAGCGTTTCATATTCTTTTCCTCTACATGTTTCACAGTTCAGCATAGGTATTTTTTCTTTCAGTTTTATATTTTATTATTTTCTTCTGATTTTGTTAAATTCAAAACATTTTGAATTTCCAAATGTGGTTCTGATTGCTTCTACGCATGTTTTAACTTAGTTACTACCTCTTTGCAATTCTGGGTTCCAAACACCAAAATACATTATTAACATGGTTTTGAAGATGCATGCAAAATAGGGTCCTATGCATTGAGGATGTAACCCACCCTAACCAAAGGTGGTTACCATCCTAACCTTGAATCTCAATGTGTATATGGGTGACTTCACCTTCTCCAGCGATGCCGTGTGGGGGCAAGGTCATTTTTCAAGGTTTGCCTTCAGTGTGGGGCAAGGTCATTCTTTGGGAATTACATATTTGACTGCACACAATTCCGAAAGTCACCTCACATAAAGACAACCATACATGCACTACATGTAACCAAGAAATGCTTAAATGCATAACATGTTTTGGCCAGTCTTGGCCTCTGCCATCAACACTTTCATATTAATAAGCATAGTCACCACTGGATCTAATATGCCTATTGATGTGCCCCATCATATGTCAAAATATGCTCAATTCTTTAATTTGAACCTTTGTTGAAGGTTAACAAGAATCCAACTGACATATGGATAACTTGCAGCTTACTAAAAAAAGGATTTAGTACTCGGGATCTCCTTTCATCTAGACCAAGAGTTTACAGAGAATTATCAACTGCAGTCTCCATTTACATTTCAGCAAGTAGTATACCTATTTCTATGAACAAGATTGGTGTCGAAGGAAATAAACTAGTATCTCTTGAAACAACCATGTGAGTAATGATAACAAGAGTATGCATCTTCTACCTTATTTACGCTCTATATATCTTCATTACTTTTCAAGTTGACAGATCATGTAAACTGCGCACACCGAGATGGAACTATGCTCAATCTACTATGGCATCGATTAAATTTGGCTTATGATTTTTCTACAAAGTTAGGCTTATGATCATTTTTAACCAGGTGCAAGTTCAAGCTCCCAAACTTGGCCGAAATTTGAAACAATCTATAACATATTCCAGTCATGTCAAAGAGTTTGCTCCAAGTTCTGTGTTCCACAAGTATGCTCCACATTCTGTAAGTATAATCCAAGCATAGTAATCTAAGACCAATATGATGACCTAAAGACAATAATGAGATCCAAAATGAAGATCCAAGTTCCTTGGATGAATCTCGAAGTTCTGTTTACTAGAACATTGTCTACAAAATGATCGTGAGATGGAGTTCGAAGTGCACCCTAAGATGGAGTGAATCTGAGGTTCTTCTGTGAGGTTTGGCCTAAGACATTTTCATGATCCAAAGTTGCTAAGAATTTTTGAAAGAGCCAAGGATGATCTGGAGTCTTGATTTGAAGTAATCTCAAGTCTTGACTTGGAGTATTGATCTGCTTTGAATTTGAGGTTTGGTGTATTTTCTAGGGTTTTTGGACAAAACCATAGAGTAATCTATCCCTTGTGTAAAAGTACATTTAGGGTTTTGACTTTTTGATTTATAGGGTTTGCAAATTTAGAAAGGCTTGATAAGAGAATGCCTAGGGTTTTGGACAAAACCCTAGGATGAGATGCTCCCGCTAAAAGAAGAAACCCTAGGTCATGATAATGATGTCTAGAGCAAGAATGTTGATCTATTGGATAACTGCGAAAATATAAGATCAAGAGGGAGTTGTTACTCATCATAAAAGATACGTACTCTATCTCTCTTCCTTTAATATTATTGATTTCTCTAGTAATCTAGTCTCGTTTTATTTTCATTGCTTGATTGTAACTATTCTTCCGTGACCTCCTAGAGAGGATTGCAAGAACATGTTGAAGGTTGTCTAAGGTTGGAAGAAGTTTCTGACAAGTCCTGGATTCAAAGGGAGCTTTGAATCTTGAAAGGGTTGTGAATGTAGAAGGAGCTTTGAATCCAGAAAGAACTATGAATTTAAAAGAAGCTTTGATTCAGAGGGAGTAGTTTAATTCTTATGTATTTAAGTATTATTTTTAAATTATATTTAATGGCTAAAGCTGTGATAGGCCTTTGACAAGCCTTTGTCCTGGATGAAGTACATGTACTTCAGGGACAAGCTTGGACACATTAAGGTAAGTTCTCTCAGAAAGAGGGAGCATTAATGAGATAACAATAGGGGTAGAAGTTTGGCCCAGACTATTGTTGAAATCATACATTCTCCTAATTTAGAAAGTATGGTCTTTAAGGCCTAGTTACTCAGAAGAGTACGTACCTTTCTATGATTGGAACAACCACTCTATAAGAGTGAGTGCCTCTATCAAGCTCGTTTACTTGTTGAGTGAGCCTTTTGAGACCTTTGGCCAAGATAATGTCAACCCTGTGATGTGAGGATTTGTTAGGGTTTTGACCCTGTGGTGTGAGGAGTTAAATATGCTCTAGGGTTTGGCCAACCCTGTGTAGTTGGAACTTGGAACACAGATGTTCTTGGAGTTTTGACCTTGGTGATGGAAAACCTATACTAGTTTGTATACGATGTGGTTGAGGCACCGATCAGATCATGGTGACTAGTTGTTGTACCTTAGGCTAGGTAGCCTGTATGATGGTACATAAAGTTGTGGTACCTTAGGTTGAATAGGCTGTATGATGGTACATAGGGTTGGTACCTTAGCAGTAGCCTAGATGGTACCTAGATCCCTATAAGATGTTGGGTTGGTACCTTGGCAGTAGCCCAGATGGTACCTAGATCCTTGAAAGATGTTGGGTATGTACCTTTGCAGTAGCCTAGATGGTACCTAGATCCCTGAAAAATGTTGGGTCGATAACTTGGCAGTAGCCTGGATGGTATCTAGATCCGTGAAATAATATGTGTTGGTTTAATGCCTTGGTAATCACCTAGATGGTACCTAGACCTATAGATCAACATGTCTTTTGGATTGGTGTCTCAACAAGAGCCTAGATAACACCTAGAGTCTTGGAGAAGCATGTCTGTTGGGTTGGAATCATGGCTGTGAAGAAAGAGTAATTATCATTGTGAACTTGGTTGAAGAAATTTTTGGAGGCAACTCTGATGAGCAAGTTCCTCCCAGTATCATGCTCAAATCTTTCTACAGTGAGCTTGTTTGGTATTAGGCCTAAGACGAGGCCTTTGGAGTTTCACCTAGACTATGTATGGAGACTAGTTGTTTGATGGTGAATCTCGATCATAATTATGTTATAGTACCATAGGATAATGGTATTATGAAGTGTGTAACCTTATTCTTAAAGAAAGATTTTAACAGAGAAAATCTGGATAGTCATTATGAATACCTCCCTAGCTAAGAGGGAGTGTTGATGTAGTACAACCGTTCATAGTCCCGAAGATTCCTACTCTCATAAGGTATGGGATGACCACTCTGCATCAACACTGCCCCAATGCCCTCACCTGATGTGTCACACTCCAGTATAAAGGGTTGGGAAAAATTTGGTAACGCAAAGACTGGGAAAGTACTCATGACCATCTTGAGGTGCTCAAAGGCCTCTTGCACTGTGTTTGACCAACTGAGTGCCCCCTTCTTCATGAGGTCTATAAGGGGTGCGACCAACTGAGAAAACCCCCTCACGAAGCGCTTGTAATATGTGCATATGCCCAGTAATCCCCTCACCTCCGTCACATTACTTGGTGTGGGCCAATCAAGGATGGCGGGAATCTTCTCCTGGTGGACTCTAACTCCGTCCTCTCCTATCACATACCTTAGGTACAACATCTTGGTTAGCCCAAATTCACACTTGGATGTCTTGGCATAAAATTGTTGCTCCTCCAGGATGCTTAAGACCTATTCCAAGTGTTGTAGGTGCTCCTCCCATGTCATGTTGTAGATAAGCATGTCATTGAAGAACACCAAAACAAAACTGCACAAGTGCTTGCAGAACACATGGTTCATGCAATACTAAAATGTGGTTGGGGCATTGGTGAGTTTGAAGGGCATCACCAAGAACTTAAAGTGCCCCTTGTGGCACCTGAATGCTTTCTTCAGAATGTCCTGCTAACACACTCGAATTTGATGGTACCTTGTGCGCAAGTCTACCTTAGAGAAGTACTTGGCTCCTCTAAGCTCATACATCAGTTGATCTATACGGGGCATGGGGTACTGGTTCTTCAAAGTCTTCTATTTAGCGCCTAGTAGTCGATGCACATGCGAAGGGTCCCATCCTTTTTCTTCACTAGCACCGCTGATGAAGCAAAAGGGCTAGTACTAGGCCTGATATGCCCTAACACCAATAGCTTCTAGATGGACCTCTCAATATCGTCCTTGCAGGCCTCAAGGCGTTGATACAGAGTAGTGATAATTGTATGTACACCCTCTTCCAACTCAATGGTGTGCTCAAACCCTCGATCAGGAGGCCTTCTTGGACAGATCTCCCAAAAAACTATTGGATGTCTCTCCAACAACACAAAGATGTCTGGATGAACCAGTCATGCCTAAGTTCTTGCCTCTGAAATCATGATCACTCTATACCACTGACCGACTACTCTATACCGTTTGACCAGTCACACACTGAGTCATGTGTGACTCTTCCGATATGACTCCATTTAGCACATGGTAATGCAGTTTTCTCATGTCTAAGTAGGACTCTCTCATATCTTGACCAGACATTGCCCATGCGTAATGAAAATTTCATGTGCTATGTCCAACATAACCAATCAGACAGTTTGACCCCCCACATTTCCAATTTGGCATGTTGTCATGGTACCCCTCCACTAGTTGGATCTATTTATCGCGCTTTCACCACTTCATTGTGCACATTGTACTGTCATCAACCACATAGCTAGTGTACACATCAAATATGTTGCACCAATCATGGAAATGTCACAGATGGTAAATGTTGACCCTACAATTTAACTAGCATTCAAACATACAGGATGCATAGCAAACACATGCAGCTCAGTTCTCTCAAGGTCTCTTATACACAATTTGTTGCTTGATTGAAGGACACTCTCTCGCCGACCATGTACCATATAGTATTGGTTCATGCCTACTTTGATCATAGTCCATCCATGCTATGGAATCGAATGATGAGTCGATCGAGCCCGAGTCATTACCGTTTCGGAGTCGGAGTCATCGAGTCAGTCGGAGTCGGAAACATTGCTCTATACCACCACGCCACAGTCTGCTTCCATCCGATGGACGTATATTGACTATGGTGGGTAGGAGTGCATACCCCTCAACACTACCAACTTCCCATTTGGGCCCATGAACTCCATCTCTAGTTTCCTCCAATCGGTAGTGACCCACCCCAATGAATACAACCATTGGACACCCATCACCACATTAGTGTTTGGAACATCAACCACAAAGAAATGGTTAGTCATGGAATAGTTCCCCATAATCAAAGTTAGACTAGGGACATATCTCATGCACCGCATAGTTCGGTCTCCTGGTACCAATATCAAAGACCCCTCAAATGCCTCTATATGTATGCCTCTCTGGTCCACCATCTAGGAATCAATAAAATTATGGGTAGCCCCACTGTCCACTAATACTAACACACACTGCCCCTGCATTGTGCCCCTGTTCCGTAGTGTCAAGTACTTTGGAACTTCCTGAAGTGAAGCAAGAACTCCCCTGGTGGGAACAATTAGCCCTCCTCACCGAGGCGGTGGTGGCGGCGGTGGTTCTCCTCCTGCAAACTGTGGTCCTTTGTCGCCATTGTCTATCTCTTGCTCAGCCTCATCCTCCTACTCACTATCTGAGTACACCTTGATGTAATGGGCCTTGCCCTTGGTGCACTTGTGCCCTGGTACCCACAGATCTTGGAACGTGAAACACAACTTCCTCCTCCATAGGTCCCTCCAAGTCTCGTCATCCAACTTGACCACACCCAATCTCCCTCTAAGGATGATGAGTATATTTGCTCCCCTAAGGAGCCACGGGCACAGTGGGTATAGGGGCCTTGGTATTGGGAATTGCATCAATCATGTCTCGGGTCTTGGAAATGATGTCCATCAATGTTGTGGGCTTGTAGGCCCTCATCCATCCACACAAGGGATCTGATAACCCCTCTACAAACAACATAATCAACTGAGCTTGAGAGATGTACGACACCATTACAGCTAGACTCTGGAACTACGATATGTAAGCCTCTATGCTGCCCATTTGTCTCAAGTGTGCCAACTCCATGAAATGCAGCTTGGGGTCCCAATAGAACATTTTTGTAAAATTAGATTGTCCATTATTGAGAAAAACCATAGTTTTTGGAGATAGTAAGATAATACATTCTTTAGCCAGTGGAATCAAATGAGAGGGTGCTCGTAGATGAAATTCGATGTTAACAATCCAATGAAATCGATGATTTTTCGATGAGACTCATGGTTACAATTTAATGGCGAGATGCAAATCCCTTCCTAAAGCTCTTCAGGGAGACAATGGACATTTGTTGCTTGGGCATAAAATATAAATCGAGCGACATAATTGAGTTTTGTAAGTTTTTGCTAGTGCGTTCAACCAGGGACCAAGTGGGAAAGCTACCCAAAATCACCAAATTTATTGTCTTGAATAATAGAATCTTAATGCATATATTACATTGTCCTTTATTAAGCAAAACCCTAGTTTTGGAGATTTGCAAATAAAAACCTTTTTAGGTGGTGGAATTAGATGAGAAGGTTGGCACTAGTTGTAATTCGATGTCAGGAGTTCAACATAATAGACAATTGTTTCGGTTGAAGTCCCATTTAGAGTTTAAACTTTATTGCAAGTTGCAACTCACTTCCTGAAATCATTCAAGGAGATAATGAGAATTTGGTATGGAGGTATAAAATCCAAACCAAGTAGCATAATTGAGTTCTGTAAGCTCCTACAAGTGTGTTTGCCTAGAGACCATGTGGGCACACTACCCACAATGTCGCGACATATTGTCTTGAAAAATAGAACCTTAGTGCAAGAATTACATTGTCCATTACTGACCAAAACCATAGTTTTGGATATTGTCAGATAAAACATTTCTTAGCTAGTGGAATTAGATGAGATGGGTGCGCCAAAATGTAGTTTTATGTTAGGAGTTCAAGCTAATCGATAGTTTTTTTATTGGTATCTTGTGTAGGGTTTTCTGGCATGTTGCAACTTGCTTCTTGAAGCCTTATTGGGATAGAATGAAAATTTTGTTTAGGGATATATAATCCAAACTAAGAAACATGATTGAGTTTTGTAAGCTCTTACAAGTGTGTTTAGCCAAGTACCATGTGAGCACACTACCTAGAATCGCCCAAGTTATTGTCTTGAAAAATAGAATATTAATTCAAAAAGTTGCATTGTCTCTTATTGAGCAAAATCCTAGTTTTCCGGATTGTCAAATAATACCTCCTTTATCTAGGGGAATCAGATGAGAGGAGTTTCCCTAGCTATAATTTGATGTTATTATTCCATTGCAATCGAGGGATTTTCAATTGGATTTTCAGTTGGAGTTTTATGGCAAGTTGCAACTCCCTTCCTAAAACCATTCGAGGACACAATGAGATTTTGGTCCATGGGCATAAAATATAAATTGGGAAGAAAATGTAGATTTTTCTGTAGATTCACAAGCTCAAGTAATCTGCTAAAACAAGAGACAAGAATCTACTTCTACTTTCAACTAGCGGAAGCTAATAGATCGATGAACACAATAACACAAGAAGAAGATAAATCAATGGCACAACACAAAAAGTTTTTATGGGGAAAGCCACTGCTCAAAACCCCGCTTATCTGTATTGCATTAATCAGAAATATGAGTGAAGATACAAAGCTTGTTCTCACAAGAACAATTCCGCACAAGTATGCTCAACTCTCTCCCTCACAAGCCTGCTCTTAGCCAACACTTAGCCAATTTCCACTGCCTGCCAAGCCCCTATTTCCTTGCGCAATTCCTAGGATGAATAGCCCATATTAATGGGAATCCAGTGCATCAAAACTACGCAATCCAATCTAGGTCCTCTTCTTGAGTGCATGCATGATCTATACAACTCAAAAAATTATACAACAAATAGTAAACTGTCCCTGCACTCTAGTTTCAACTGGGTCTTTCTCAAAACTAACATGCATGAGTTTTCGATGAGAGAATCTTCAGTTAACTGGAGTAGCACCTGTGGATACACTAGTGCATTAACTGACTGCTAATCCTCTACTAGTTCAACAAACAGTTAGAAACTAGTTTAATTGTCTATAACTCAGTAAACTGAGTTATCTAGTTCCACTCAATCTAAACTCATACTGGACCCTTAAAACTTAGGGAGAACACTTACATGACTTTCAAAAGACTTCCAACTCGAAATTCCTAAGTTAATTAAGCCAATTAAACTTAATTAACTATTTACAAGTTGCTATGAGAATAGAATTCTATTTTAATTATCAGTTTAAATTCAAGGACAAATTTAATCTGGAATTTCTTGTTGCCATTTCTCAACAGAAAAATTGAATTTTCTATGCTCTTGCAAGTGTGATCAACCATGGACGACATGAACACACTGCCCATAATCACCTGGGCTATTTCCCTGAGAAATACAACCTTAGTGCAAAATTTACATTGCCCAATATTAAGCAAAACCCTAGTTCAGGAGATTGTCAAATAAAATAGTTTTCGATAGTTGAATCAAATGAAATGTGTGCCACTAGCTGTAATTTGATGTCAAGAACCCAACACAATCAACAATTTTTAAATTGTCATCCTGATTGAGTTTTATGGCGAGATACAACTCGCTCCCTGAAGTCATTTAGGGACACAATGAGAGTTTGTTCTTGGACAAGACCTCTGGAATTACTGGTCTGGACATTGGGATAGGTTGCATAAGCTAGGGGGTGGTAGTTGCATTGTTGGTTGCCAATGGTTGAAAGGAGAATCATAAACCTTGCCCCAATGCCCACACTGTGCTGAGTGTTTAATTAACTGAGATGCCCAAATATGTCCATGCATGGTTACAAGGTTACATGTGTGTGTAGGTTCTAATTTGTAGAGAAGACTAATGGATATAAATTTGTAAACATGAGTGTGACTGGTAAATTTAAAACTGTGTTGTTTTAACCCTAAGATAAATCTACAGATCTCCTGGATAGTATTACCCTTAAGTAATATTGATATAAGGCAAGATCTGTGGTTGAGGGTACCTTGAAGAAGGGAAGCCTTAGGTTGTCTGAAGACTAGGCCACTAGGTGTTCTGATCCTTCAAAAGTCTCATACATAGCATTTGCATGGTGTCCACTTATTGCATTAAAAGGCTCATTGGCATGATATCTGGAGGTTTGATGGAATCCCGATGAAAGTTGTCTGTTTATGACACAAACTTGTCCCAACTGACATATTGATTGTAGGTACACTAGACCTATACACCTTTGTTCCCAGTATTCCCTGCAGTATCCCCTGCTCCTGATAAGTGTCGCATTGTTATTGGTGTCTCTGATATAAATATGCAGTAGTGAAGGTAACTTCTGTACAAATATTTGAGCTCCTTACACATATAGTAAAGAGGTATTCCTCTGAGCACATGGAAAATGACAAGTATTACTCATCATAGTGTATTCAAAGGTCTTTGACTTTCAATGTTAGATGCAGACACCACTTTCTAGCCTGAATCCTGCAACGCATTCTACAGTAAAAGACAAACATCACTTCCCAGCCCTCAAGACTGTAAATGGTAAACTTTTGAGTTCAAATTTAGCAGTAATTACAGTAGGTATGCACAGAAATGAGATGATTCCCTTAGCTCAGAAATGATGACTTGCATGTGTATCGTTGATATTTAATTGCAATGACAGTGTGTGCGTGAATGGAAGAATTTCCTTTGTTTGTCAACTATGTCTTGTACTTAGATTGCTGATATTTAATTGCAGTGACAGTGTGTGTGTGTGAATGGAAGGATTTCCATTGCTTGTCAACAATTTCTTGTACTTAGATTGCTGATATTTAATTGCAGTAACAATGTGTGTGTGAATGGAAAGATATCCATTGCTTGTCAATAATGTCTTGTACCCACATTGCTGATATTTAATTACAATGACAATGCGCGTGTGAATGGAAGGAATTCCACATCTTATCAATGGTGTCTTGCATGTGTATTGTTGATATTTAGGTGTAACAGTAGTGTGTGAGTGAATGGAGAGTTTCCATAGCTTACCGATGATGCCTTGCATTTATATTGCCAATATTTAACTGCAATAACAATGTGTGTGTGTGTGAATGGAAGGATTTCCAAAGCTTATCAACGTGCTTGGAATTTGTACTACCGATATTTATACAATGGTATATGCAGGGAAGTAATTTTCCAAAACATGAATGATGCCTTGTGCTTGTAGTGAGGGTATTCAAAGTTTTCAGGTATACTCTCTAAGGAGATGGGCAATATCATTGCCATCCACAACACATGCCAAATTTCATAAATGAACTAACACTGCCATGAGCATAACCAAGCAGCCAAGGTCAGATTGCTACAAGAGGATTTTGCCATATGAAGCAAGGTCATCACATTATGTTAAAAGCCCATCCATAAGTCAGAACCTAAGGATAAGATGGTGACCATTCCTTAGGCAAGTTGACTCTCTACGTTTGAAAAGTTCTAGGGCTTTCATTAGAAACTCCATTGCCAGACATAAAGGATATCACGAAGGATGCTCCAACAAGCACCATAAATCCATGCATATGGAGGTACATGCACAATCAGCTGCCAAGAGGAGTCAATGGTAGGAATAAGGAGACCATAAAACTCTGTGAATAAGGAATGGCAGTGAAACTCAAATAGGACGGCTTCACTGCCATTCACATGATCACCAAACACATCTCCTAATTAGTCTGGAAACAACACGCCACCAGTCCCATGAGACCCATCACTTTAATAGATGTCAAATTGACTGTCATGGATATGTCTGCCAGAAAATATCCAAGTCCTAACGTTTTCACCACAAATTTCTTCCACCACATTTGGTTCGCCATTAAAAATGAGGTCTAGGCATTGAAAGAAAAGTTACACCAAATATCAGGTGCCTTTCCAACCATAAAGGCTATCTTCATCACTCTAATTCCAAAAGAGGACAAAGCACTCAATCCATCCAAATTCCAAGCTATAGGTCTCTTCTATGTTATTTACAAAATGAGATGAGAGGGGTGCACAAGCTGTTGCTGTAATACAATGATTGCAGCCTGTAGATCTAGTCACCTCTTAAGGTTTCCATCTGACACCTCTACTAGATCTAACACTGGTGGATTTTTACAATCAAGGGCTCTATACCTTGGCTCATTGAGGTTTTTTACTTTTCAACTTCCACTAGATCTACTCCCTTCAACCATCAAAAAATTGTGACGTGCATATTTTTTCACTAGTGTGCCTGATTACAATCAAACTGCAAGATGCAGAATTTTGGCTCCATTTCCACATTGGGGTCATAATAGTGATTTTGTGTAGTATTGTAGGTGTTATGCCCTCAAGAGGTTTTCCCTCCTTACATATCAAAGCCCTATATTGCAAGATAATTTTTTCCTTGCCTAGGAACTAGATTGAAGTCTGCCATCAAAGGCCAAATTTATATGCCACTTCTGAATTGGTATCATAATAGTGATTTTGAAAAGTATTGAGGAAGTTATGACTATTTTATGTTACGATTTTGTTCAAACTCACTTGGAGTCACAATCCTCATGGAAAAGGGAGATCCATTGGATGTAAAATTTTCTTATTTTTTTTACAAACTCTAGATCTATTTATGTTGCTTCATGGCATACTGACAGTCACAGAATTAGATTTTTCTGTGCAAGATCTAGCATACCAGAAAGATGCATTTGCACAACCACCACATTTGGGAAACCATGATGGTCATGTTCAAGACCATTTCGCATGTCCTCCAACCATAATTGATCTCTAATCAAGAGATCTTACTCCTATGACTTTTTTTGTAATGTCAATGATCTTTATTTTGCTCCAACATCTTCTCTCTCACCTAATTCTCTTCTTGCTGACCCCTGCATGCTCAGTAGCAGCATAACACTTTGAGCGTTATTATTCATTAAGTTTTGTACCTCTTGAATTGGAATTAGGTTAGGTAGCTACATAGCAACTTTGAGTTTTCTTCCAAGTCTGGGTACTTGTCTACGATTTCTAGCACATATGCAAGCCTTGAAAGCATGAGAATGTGCAAGAATAAACTCTTGGGATAAATACCCATTTCATTGTAAGGGCTTATGTTACGTTGATGTCATAATGTCGGCAAGGACATTTGTAGATAGCTTGACATAAAGACAGTGTCAGCAAGGACATTTGGTAGCTTGCATTTTGATGTATATTTGTGGCTTCTTCAGCACAAGCGTACACCACAGTGATGATTCGGTTATGTGCTTGTGCTGAGGTGAGACACGGCATTTTATGAACAATGCTGGTCAATGTTGCTAGAATAGAGTTTAGATTGTTATCATCCTTGCTGGCATGCGAAGGTTTGTTAGACCTTGTATATTCTCATGTTGTAGATGTATTGATTATGTTAGTGAAACTGGCACCTCCTCATTGACATATTTTCATCACCAAATTGCCAAATGCTATTAAACGGTTGAGAAAGGTTGCATTGAGTGAACTCTAGTGTTTTTACTGAGGCAAACACCATGCTTCTTTCAAGTAAAATGTCTAATGCTGCAATTCTAGTTGGATTCAAGCCAAAAAGATGACAGAGAATCAAGATGGGTTCAGCAAGTCAAAGGAGCTGGAATACTTCCTTTAAGGCCATTCAAAGTGTGGACCCTCTCAAACTTCCAAGTTTTGCCCCTTAAAGGTGAGTAGAATTAGACAGTTCCTTTGAAATAAAACCCCACTGTGAACTAAAACTAAGGTCATGTATTCCCAGGAGCGCTTTAAGCTACACAAACTATGATGGAATTCTTTCAATGACAATTTTTTTATAAGATTCAGAGTGCACAATAACTAGAGATTGTGAAGCGATGAGGAAATGATACCTTCCAATCCTAATTTAGAGAATATTGTGGCAACCAATTCTCTGGTGTGTTGCATACACCAAATACCATTCCAAGGACATGCATTCTCTGAGTTTTCAGAGGTAAATTTGGACATCAATCAAGTTGAATCAGAAGGACAAAAGAGCCCCCACGTCTCTGATTTCTCACCCCACCCGCGTCTATCATTCATATGAACGGACTTGCTTTCTCCAGCATGCGTTCATTCAAAACAAAAGCAAGTTACAAGAAAACTTCCACCCAGAAGATCATATATAAAATCTTCTTAATGATCTGAATATGGCTTCTCAGAGCGATTAATAGTTGCAGCAGTTGGAGCCATGGTGGATGCCCAGAAACTTCCTGAAACATTTCATTCTTTATTTCTTGTGTCCATAAATAGATACAGGTCTGATTAGACCTTTCTAGTGGGTGGAAATATCAAAACAGAACTGATAAGACCGGGTCTGATTAGACCTTTCTAGTGGGTGGAAATATCAAAACAGAACTGATAAGACTGATTTACTATAGAGGGCTGAACTGGATGGCCAGTAGACTGAACGGTGTCCATAAATAGCTACAGGTCTGATTAGACCTTTGTAGTGGGTGGAAATATGAATCCAGATATGATAAGACTGATTTACTGTAGAGGGCTGAACTGGATGGCCACTGAACACATAAAGTCTGGTCAGGTCAAGTCTGGATGCACCAAAGAGAACTGAACTCACACCTCGAAATACTTTATGTAGTTCAACCAACTGAATTATCCATAGCACTAGGTGGTGCCTTTATTTTGCTAAATAGTTCTAGCGCACTACCTTTGCATGTTGTATATGTACTTGTATGTTTCTTTGGTAGAGATTTGTCCACCATGAGAAAGACTGCCCCAAGAATGCCTATCTGCCCTCTTAGACAGAGCAATATCTGCATGATAGAGATGAGATCTGTAATTTTCCCATTTGACATTGAGCTCCATCAGAAGAGCCAAATTTTCAGCATGTGGCCAACTGGAAGAGGAGGAAATGACAGATTGTTGGCAGCCAATATCAGCAAGAGTGAACAGCTCATGCCCGTGAAGAAACTGGATGATTGGGGGAGGAAGAATGTGATTCCCAGCCAATCCAATGATTGCATCAAGGTCAATGCGAATTATGTCGCCACGTCTAACCATCCATATTATATATCCCTGTATCCAAGGCTTAGATTTCGTCAAGATATTCCAAATGAAAGACACATTATTCTTAACCGGAGCCCCAACTAGGATCCAGTTTTCCAGGGTAGCATGATTGAGATATTTTTTAATAATGATTTTTTGCTAAATACCAAGGCACTTGAAGGCCGTCCATAGATTTTTGATGAGAAGTACCAGATTGAAAGTGTGAGTGTGTTTGATGCCCCAACCTCCATCAATGGGCTTGCAAATTGAGTCTAGTTTAGATAGGTGAAGCGTATTTTTGTAACCGGACCCAACCCATAAGGAATCTGCCATGGTGGAGTTGATTTTGTGAATAATTGACATTGGAAAATGAAACAAATGCATCCAGTAGACAATGATACCTTGTAGGACTACCTTTATCATGACCATCCTACTGTCTAAAGAGAGCCATCTGTTTTCCCATAACCACAGTTTATTTTCAAAATTTTGAATGAGCCAATGCAAAAACCTCTTCTCATAGTTACTGGGCTTCAGCAAAAGGCCTGACTCTAATCCCAAATAGTTCTACAATTTTTTTAGTCTCCCCATCCTCCACACAGTGGAGAAATGACAGATTGTTGGCAGCCAAAATCAGCAAGAGTGAACAACTCATGCCTGTGAAGAAACTGGATGATTGGGGGAGCAAGAGTGAACAACTCATGCTCTAGGGTGCACTTGTTGTGCTTTCCCCTTTGTACATCTTTTTTTCCCAGCAGTTGCCTTTGGCACCTATTCTAAATACAAGTGATGCTATTCTAAATGACAATAGACAAGTGATGTTTTTCATTGACAATGATCTGCCTGATTGTTGTGCACTATTCAATTTTGCAATTATCTTTAATGCCTGCACCTGTAAACTTTACTGAGATGACAACTAAATTGATTATATAGTTGTTTGTCTTAGTGCCTGTATTTCTGAACTTTACTCTACTGGTAACTGTAGTAATGCTAGAGCTGTTGCCTTCTTGCCCGTGCTTTTCAGCTTTGTTTGGACAATAACATTACTACATTAATAGCTAGTTTGTAAATTGAGTCCGTCTTAAAGGAATTCATAATAGATCAAATCATGGTGCTGGTGCTAAAAATGCTTTGTTTGAGCATTTCTCTAATTTGTCTGCACAGGATGAGTGAAATGCTGACTGGAGAGCACTTGTGGATATTAGCCTTGGTCTAAGACTGCAAATTCTGCTTTGATTTTTCATTCACACTCTATCTAGTACTAGAGGCATGGTTAGTTGGGGTCATGTATTGAGCTTGGACCCCACACCAACACAAGAGGATATATTTTTATACTTGATGCCCTTCTTTTTCCTAGTCAATCCAATTCCGGGGTGATCCAGATTAATACAAGTCTTTTTTTTCCTGAAAGAAGGCCCTTTTGACTGTTAGTAGCTCAAGACCCAACGATTCGTCATTATTAAGGTTTTCCACATATGTATCTATTGAGATAGGGGAAGTATCCATTTCTGTATTTTTATATGAGGGAGGATATGAAGCCGAAGACCTCAGGTCTGGATATAGATTGGAATATTTGTCTTTGGAAATGTGTCAGTGTTGACTTGCCATATGAATGATAATATAATCTACATTATTTTCCATTATGCTATGTCTATGTGGCACCGATTGGGAGTCCATTCGAAGGATTATCTTTCCAAGAGCCATTTGACTAGTGTCCTTTATTCTGCAATTATGGATGGGAGCTTACTGGGCTTCAGCAAAAGGCCTGACTCTAATTCCAAATAATTCTACATTTTTTTTAGTCTCCCCATCCTCCACACAGTGGAGAAATGACAGATTGTTGGCAGCCAATATCAGCAAGAGTGAACAGCTCATGCCTGTGAAGAAACTGGATGATTGGGGGAGCAAGAGTGAACAGCTCATGCTCTATTGCTTCGTAGTATTCATTGGAGGTACCCAGATCAATGGATGGATAATGAGATGCTTCAATGGTTTCATAAAATCATGTATTGAGCTTGGACCCCACACCAACACAAGAGGATATAATTTTATACTTGATGCCTTCTTTTTCCTAGTCAATCCAATTCTGGGGTGATCCAGATTAATAAACGTCTTTTTTGCCTGAAAGAAGGCCCTTTTGACTGTTAGTAGCTCAAGACCCAACGATTCATCATATATTTAGGTTTTCCACATCTGTATCTATATTGAGATAGGGGAAGTATCCATTTCTGTATTTTTATATAAGGGAGGAGATGAAGCCGAAGACCTCAGATCTAGATATGGATTGGAATATTTGCCTTTGGAAATGTGTCAATGTTGACCTGCCATATGAATGATAATATAATCTACATTATTCTCCATTATGCTATGTCTATGTGGCACCGATTGGGAGTCCATTCCAAGGATTATCTTTCCAAGAGCCATTTGACTAGTGTCCTTTATTATGCAATTATGGATGGGAGCCTCCTTAAGCACAAACATACACAGTTCATTTGAGGGCTCCCGAGGGGTGTGTTCCATATTATATAAAGTAGGAACCTGATTGAAACCAGGAGCCATTCCATTCCTTTTGATACGATCCCCACAAAATCTGAGTGAACGTTCCGATATTAGATGTTTGGTATTATGGCACCCAAACATCTAATTGGGATTACCAGTAATCCACTTGTTGTGTGGTTGAGTGAGGACCGTAGAAGATGTCAAGAGTTTCTAGCATACCTCCTTTGTAATCGAATTCAATAAAAAACCAAGCAACCCGTTTGTCCAGTGCTCAAGATACTGGCCCATTGTAACAGATACCTCAACGAGTTAAAACTCAATCCATGGACCATTGAAGAGTTAGATCCAGCATTCAGTATTGTAATGAGAATATATGAAAGACACCAATCTTATCTATGCATTCATAAGAAACATGTGATAAACACCTTTGGCAACTAGCCTTTAGTTGTTACTAGAGATGCATGAAGCATTATATAAACACAATGCAATCTTTTGGGAAGTCCATTCAAATGTGGAACATTATTATGGAAGCCAAGTCAAGCATTGATTTTAGACCTTGCATGCACATTTCATGGATTGTTGTAGTAGTGATATAAAAATGGACTAGGTCAGTTATATTATATATGTCAAAGATAGTTTAACTCGAAGTATGAAACTGCCATTTAAGCTATAAACCTAACTAAATGGTCCAAACCTGAAACTGTGACCCTTCCTTGCAAATTGCATGTGCTACCAATTAATCATAGTTAAATGGTTTTAGATTCAATACGAGAGTAATCTTATGGAGGACCTATTGGGTTTGGAAAGTCACCATAGAACAAAGGCTAGTGGGTTAATCTCCTAAAACAAGGTGTTAACATAGTCTGCCGAGAGGTACATTTTGCATCAGGATAACCCCTAGACTGCTATCTTTTTATGAGGAAGCAAAAACATGGAAAATGTTTGGTTAGGTAGGAATACAACTTGTCAATTTGGTCTAGCTTGAGTGATTAAAAGAGAAGGTTGTTAGGCTCTCCACCATTTCATGGATTGATATAGTGATGAGACAAAAGAGGCTCTCTCTTGAGACTTGACTAGGTGATTCATAACAATTGTGGTGTTGGTGCCTTAACTTAGCCAGAAAATGCCAAAACTCTATTGATGCACAAAATTTATTACTGAATCTACCTCAGAGTATGCCATAGTCACTGAATATGACATGCATGGTTTTACCAAGGAGGCCCTAAACTTTTGAACAATGAAACTTTACATTGGTATCCTGGCAGTAGCTACATTGGTCTTATTAGCATTACACCACTTTTAATATAGGTCTTCACAATAGAGAATCACCATTACACTTTCTTGATTTGTGTTAAAAAGAAACATAACACGCAATAGATTTCTTTTGGCATGCAATGTTGTTGTTGGTAGTTTTCTTGTATTTGTGTCACATGTAAGGCTAACATGCGTTAAATTTCTTTCACCTTGCAATATTTTTATTGGAAACGTGCTTGTGTTTGGGCTAGAAACTATGCTAGATTTCTTTTTCTTTGCAATATTGTTGTTGTCAATTTGGTTGTTTATGATAAAAGGAAATCTAGCAAATGTTAGATTTCCTTCACCTTGGCAATGTTATTGGAAATGTTGTGCTTGTGTTTGGGCTAGAAGTTGTGCTAGATTTCTTTTGCTATGCAATATTGTTGTTTTCAATTTGGTTGTTTATTATAGAAGGAAATCTAACACGTGTTAGATTTCCTTCACCTTGGTAATGTGATTTTGTTTGTGTTAGAAGGAAATATAGCATGCACTAGATTTCTTCTAGCATGAAATGTTGTTTTTGGTAGTATGCTTGTATTTATGCTACATGTAAAGCTAGCATGCGTTAAATTTATTTTACCTTGCGACGTTGTTATTGGAAATGTGATTGTGTTTTTGATAGAAGTTGTTGGATTTTGTTTTCCCTACAATGTTATTGTTGGCAATGTGCTTTTGTTTGTGCTAGAAGTAAATCAAGCGTATGCTAGATATCTTTCACATTGCAATGTTGTTTTTGGCAATGTGATTGTGTTTGTGCTAGAATAAACTCTAGAATGTGTAAGATTTCTTTTACTTTGAAATGTTTTTGTGAGTAATATGCTTCTATTTACATTAGAAGGAAATTTAGCATGTGGTGGATTTCCTTTGCCTTAGAATATTCTTATTGACAATGTGCTTGTTTGTCATAGAAGGAGATCTAGCATGTGCTAGATTTATTTGACCATGTAATGTTGCTTCTAGCAATATGCTTATGTTTGTAGTAGAAGGAATGATATTGATTGTTAGCTTTCATTTGAGGAAACAATGTTTCATTACATACAATATTACTACCATACTATTTTAAATTTTGCATCTATATTACTTTTTTGTAAGTTGTGTGTTTTTGTGAAAATATAAAGTCGCACTTTACACAGTTCAACCTTTTAATTACAAGTTACGATTTAATTGTTGTTACAGAATTGATACAAGCTACAATGTAAAATATAATTTTGGCAAAAGGGGACTATGTTGATCTCCTTATTAATGATCAAGTCATTGCGCTAGGAAGGGTCGAATCTGCATAGTTTGGAACTTATTATGTTGGAGAAAGGGTTAATGCTGGTTATGTTACAATTTTGATAATTGATGTAACTCAACCAGATTTGATTGATGAGGATGTTAATGAAGGGGACATACATCCATGGAAGATCATGGATTTGAGACACAACATAGGTAAATCAAAATATTGAAGCATGTGTTATATATTATTGATAGCATAATAAATGTTTTTTTTGAGTAAATACTAACCTTATTTACATTCGTTTATAGGTGCAAATGTTTCTTCCACATTTTCTATTGGAAACAAGGTAGATCTTTTGCAACATGGAGTGAAGGTGGGCGAGGGCTCCATATTCAATAAAGAGCTTGGGCATAAAGTGCATGGAAAGATGGTAAAGAAAGGATTGCATAATGGTTAAAATCGAGAAGGTGTTAAAACATAATGATCCTCTACCACATCTAACAGGATTTGAGCATACAATTGGGGGTGCATTAGAATCTTATGAAATTTGGCCAGAATCAGATTTGGAGCCTCACTGTCATGATCATGCCACAAATATTCCCCAAGATAGGGTTAGATTCATATGTACAAAGGTTTCTCTTACACATGAATGCATGGGAACAAGCATGTGCATTGCCAAAGGAATGCTAGTTAATGTCCACGAGCATGACATTGTTGAGGGTGAAACACTAGGTGAAATGGATTTTGGTGTTTTTCTAGAAGAGATAGATGGAAATTGTGAGATATGAAGAATTGGGGATATGTCTATACACTGTTTGGTTAGATGGCCAATAAATAAGTTGGTGGACAACAAAGGTGTGATATTAAGGGTCAAGGAAAAGTTCAAGGAGCCATCCAAGGAAATGGTGATATGGGATGTTATAGAGGACACAAATCCCTTAAACAATTGGGATGGGTACTTTTGTAATGAAAAAGATAGAAACTCAATTGATATGCATGTAACAAAGCCATATAAAAGGATTAAACGAGTTATGGCTACAAAAAAAAATTGCAAAATGTCAAACAAAAATAGATGAAGAGAAAGAAATTCGAGTTTTGGCAGCAGATGTATGTTGTAGAAAAGATTGTCTTCAACATGTGGATAGGAAGGCCATTGCAGGTGCTAGAAGGGATATGAGACAAATAAATAAAAATGGTATTAGAGAATTTGTCTTGAATTCACTCATGTCAAACACAGTCATGTCAAAGGGCCATGGCCATGGCCTAGTACCTATTTCTAGAAATGTAAAGGACATGAGATTTAATGGGAATATTATTTGTAAGAAAGCATGGTATAAGATACATAAAATTCCTCAAAGCACATTCTATAACTACCAGCATTATTTCCAACATGGACAGATCAAAGCTATTCATGGTAACACCAACACATGCAAAGCAAGAGCTCAGACAGTGGCAGCCATAGAAATATTGCACAAAATTGTTATGGATACTTCAGATTTTTCACCAAACCAAACACGTCAAGTTGAAGAAGATGGAACATCTGCTTCTTTAAGATTGCTTCCTTCGACTTACACACAAAATTCTTTGTTAAAAGAGATCAATGAGGCTCTTCAAAAGCTCAATTACCCATCAATATCACAGTCAATAATGAGCAAGATTTGGAATACTAAGTTTCGAGATGTGGCATTTTCAAAGAACACCAACTTCAGTAAATGCAGTGAATGTATTCTGTTGAGAGCACAAATGAAGTCAGCAACTACAAAAGAGATGGAAGAAAAGGCACGAGGTAGGTTGAAGAAACATAACAAGATTGTTATGTGTGGAAGATATTGCTACTATGCCCATAGAATTATGTCAGAGCGATTTCAAAAGGAGTATTTGAGCATTATCCATGATAAAATGGACAAAACAAAGACTTCAATCCCAAGGCTACATGTCAAATCTAAATCTATTGTAGGAACAAATTTAGGTTTGTCATTGACAGGTATGCTTACACATGGGCATAAGGCAGGAGGTTTTGGTCATTTCACCTTACCATTTGTCCATATGGGATCACAATTTACTATTACATCCCTTTCAAAGTGCTTAAGGGACCTTGAAGACCCACAAATGGATATGTATGGTGATCTACTTTATGAAAGTGGAATTTCAAGAAACCCACTTACAAATGCATTACTTGACACCTCTATTTACTCAAAATGTCAAGGGTACAAGGATGATTTTAAATCTCATGGAAGTTCAAAAAGTCAAAATGTTGATTTTAAACCTCTTCCTCCACATTTGTTGTTACATTTGGACAATGCAGCAAGTGATAATAAGAATCGCTATCTTTTCATGTTTCTATCTCTTTTAACTGCACTTGGTGTCTTCATCACTATTGAGGTTGGGTTCTTGCCTGTGGGGCACACCCATGAAGACATAGATGGAACCTATGGAAGAATGTCTTCCAACCTAAAAAGTAAAGATATTTATTCTTTACCTGAAATGATGGATACATATCTCACAATTGAAGAAAATCGAGTGTTTCCACCTACACTTATTGACAAGGTCTATGACTTCAAAAGTTTCCTTAATGGATACATCAAGGAGGGAAAAAATGCACTAGTTGGACATCTTAGTGTCCAATACTTCCAATTTCTTGTACTCAATGATGTTCCAGTACTAAGGTACAAAGAATCAATTAGAGATATTGAGTGGTCAGAACCAGTTGAGTTATGGAATATGGATGATGAAGGCCGACCTATAATTCCCATAGGGAAGCCATCTTTCTTAGCTTCCAAACAAAATGATGTCTATTTAAAAGAACTAAAGGAAGGGATAACATCATACATAAAAATGTGGAAAGACACTATTGGGAATGAGGATTCACCAATTGTTATAGAGGAATGGAAAAATAAAGTGGTGTATTGGGAAAAGTTCTTGTTACATTAGATGGAATCTATAGTGATCATAGAATAATAGATGGGAATGATTCATCTTCTGAGGATTTCTGGCTTAGGACAAGGCACATTGTTGATGTTGATCATAATGCACTCCAAGTAATCTCAAGTATTATGGATGGAGATTTTGATAATGTGATAGATGAACCAATATATGTTGGACCCAATTGCAACAAGCCAAAACCAACTTTCAATCCGATGATTAATGTTGAGAAAGGAAAGATGTTGCTAGTTAGATTAGGAAATGAGGATGCAGGAGAGATGATTTGGATGGCAAAATCCATCTCAGATATCTTTAGGGATAATGAAAGTGAGAATCTTCATGTAAAGGTTGACTGGTGGAAGCCTATGTCAGGGAAATACAATGGAAAAATTTTAGAGCAATATTGGGTACCAAATCTTGATGACATAGAACTTGGCTCTATTCCAATTAATACCATAGTATAGGCATGGATGCCAAAGAAAGAACATTGCAAGAAGCCCAAGATAAATAAATATGGTGTAGAAGCCATTCTTGATCTGCTTGAGCGAATATCTTAAGAGTAGGTTTATATGATTCGTGAATGTAATTTTTTTTGAAGGATCTATTAATATACATTCAGACATTTTATCAAATATTCTCTTCATATTATTTTTGGAGGAGTTTTATATTATTTAATATTTCAATGTAATCATGTGTTATACAAATTACATGACAATGCCATAAAATATTTAAGTTTTCAAAGCTTTATTTGACCAACATGACTTCTCACCATATCAAATATGCATAATCAAATTCAATAATGCACTTAAAAACATCTTCTATACTTGGTCTATTGAAAAAACAATGGAGTACTTAATTAGTATTCTATTTAATATAAACCATTTAAACACTTAATGAATAAATGTTAGACACTTGATATAATGTTTGAGGTGAGTTTTCCTTATTATAATTGATATAAATCAAATTCACTATTTTGTTGCCCTCTAATTTATAAAAGAAATATTTTGATCATTGAACAACACAACTAGAATTATAAAATATTTCCTCTTATAGATTTTGAATTGGTGCCAACATTGTACTAGTATAATTAATTTGTACTCAACTTAGGAAAAGTAGTTAGTGTCAATTTAAAATGGTCAATAATAGTAAGAAAAACAATATTAGTATATTGTTAAATAACTTTATAGGTAAGTTTTCTTTTGTTTGGCAAAATCTATTATTCACGAGTCAAATTTAATACATAAATATAAATGTTAATGATAATAGAAATAATGTAAGGAATCTAAGTTTTAGATGAATGTTAATATGTTCTTTTCAATATAATATGCTTAAACACTATAGGAAAAAAAACTAAACATTTGTAATAAATATCTTAGTCAATTTTCTCTCTTTCTTGTTGTATTTGACAATAATCAAATTGTACTATTTTGTTACTATTCTAATTCATGATTGATTTTGATCATTAAAATGATTAGTAATTGAGACGAGAGGCTCATTTTACATCCCAATATGGGTGGGAAAATAAAAATTATGTTCTAAATAGAAAAGTTAAAAAAATGAATATTTTGTAAAGTAATTAGAAGTATATAAATGTGTGAATTAGATGTTTAAATCTTATAATTTTCAAAAATATTTCATCTAGAGATACAGAGAAATTATTTGAAGATTTATGTTAACTAATTTATGTCAATATCAACTTCATATATATCTATATGTAAGAAAAAAGTTTTTTATGGTTAAAATTTTTATTTGGTCATATATATACTCTATTTAGCATTCAAAAATACAGTTCCAACAATGAAAAATAACACATTGTATTTTCACTCAAAGTGTTTGCACGTGAAGAAATTTGATCCCTACATCTGCACTTAAAATGGATCTATGATGGTATATATTGGACACATTACTATGATCATTTGTCATTAAATAACTTTATACTTAATATATAACTTGCATATTAATCTATTATTCATTAAGTAAGCCTCAAGTTTTTAACATAAAAGTACAAATAATAAATAAAAATAAATTATGCTACTACTGGCATTCAACAATTAATTTGATCCTAAAAAAATATTTTCTTCTCAACTCTAAAATGGTACAAACTTCCTACAATAGTATGTAATGTTGATGGTGATAATGATGATTATCATCCACTAAGACCAAATATGGTATATAAGAAGGTAAAAAGATATTACTAAATGTTATTTCGAATTTTATTGTTATGCTCAAAAAACATTAAAAGAAGTGGTTCAAGATCATCATAAATTTTCTTTATTAAACAATCAAGAAGGTTGGTAGCATGACAAATATTTTGAAATTTAATTCCAATATGAGTATAAACTGGATGATCCATGAGAGTTTTTTAATTTTCAACCATATTATTAGTGTTGCAAAGGCGATATACTTTTAAATTGTGCCAACACTTTCTTAGTAATAATTGTAGCTTAACACATACATGATATTTACTATATTTGATTATAATTAAATGGGTTAATTATAGTAACATACACATCATTATTTTCATAAAATAACCTTTAAAAACTTATCTTTTAATATAAACCATAAAAACTATTAAAATAGATCATGTAAGGAATCCAAGATTAAGATGTGAAAGATTTGCTTTAGCAAGTTTATATAATTTTTTTATAAAGTTTATCATGATAATTTTTACAGAAAAAATGGTGAATATCTACATTAAAATTAGTGAGCTAAGTGACTTTCTAATTCCTCATTTTGAAAAAATTTAATCTAGTTAATGTTTTAAATAATAGCATATATTGGACACATTACTAAGATCATTTGTCATTAAATAACTTTATGATATATATTAATCTATTATTATTTAAGCAAACCTCAATCTACTGACATTCAACATTTAATTTGATCCTAATTTTTTTTTTCTCCTCAACTCTAAAATAGTGCAAACTTCCTACAATAGTATGTAATTATGATGGTGATAATGATGATTATCATCCACTAAGACCAAATAAGGTATATAAGAAGGTAAAAAGATATTACTAAAAGTTATTTTGAATTTTATTGTTATGCGCAAAATGCATTAAAAGAAGTGTTTCAAGATCGTCGTAATTTTGTTTAGTTAAACAATCAAGAAAGTTGGTAGCGTCACAAATATTTTGAAATTTAATTCCAATATGAGTATAAACTAGATGATCTATGAGAGTTTTTTTAATCTTCAACCATATTATTAGTGTTGCAAAGGTGATAGACTTTTAAATTGTGCTAACACTCCTTTAGTAATAATCATAACTTAACGCATACATGATATGTACTATATCGGATTATAATTAAATGGATTAATAATAGTAACATACGCCATTATTTTCATAAAATAACCTTAACAAACTTATCTTTTAATATAAACCATAAAAAATATTAAAATAGTTAATGTAAGGAATCCAAATTAAGATGTGAAAGATTTGCTTTTGCAAGTTTATATAAATTTGTTTTATAAATTTTATCATGATAATTTTACACAAAAAATGGTGAATATTTACATTAAATTAGTGAACTAAGTGACTTTCTAATTCCTCATTTTGAAAAAACTTAATTTAGTTAAAGTTCTAAATAATGGTATATATTGGACACATCACTAAGATCATTTGTCATTAAATAAGTTTATACTTAATATGTATCTTGCATATTAATCTATTATTCATTAAGTAAGCCTCAATCAACTTTTTTATTAACATAAAAGTACAAATAATAAATAAAAATAAATTATGCTACTACTCACATTCAACATTTAATTTGATACTATTTTTTTTTCTCCTCAACTCTAAAATGGTGCAAACTTCCTACAATAGTATGTAATTATGATGGTGATAATGATGATTATCATCCACTAAGACCAAAAATGGGTAAAAAGATATTACTAAAAGTTATTTCTAATTTTATTGTTAATATGCTCAAAAAGTATTAAAAGAAGTGTTTCAAGACCATCATAATTTTGTTTAGTTAAACAATAAAAAAGGTTGGCAGCGTCACAAATATTTTGAAATTTAATTCCAATATGAGTATAAACTGGATGATCTATGAGAGTTTTTTAATCTTCAACCATATTATTAGTGTTGCAAAGGCGATAGACTTTTAAATTGTGCCAACACTTTCTTAGTAATAATTGTAGCTTAACACATACATGATATTTACTATATTCGATTATAATTAAATGGGTTAATTATAGTAAAATACACATCATTATTTTCATAAAATAACCTTAAAAAACTTATCTTTTAATATAGACCATAAAAACTATTAAAATAGATAATGTAAGGAATCCAAGATTAAGATGTGAAAGATTTGCTTTAGCAAGTTTATATAATTTTTTTTATAAACCTTATCATGATAATTTTTACACAAAAAATGGTGAATATCTACATTAAAATTAGTGAACTAAGTGACTTTCTAGTTCCTCATTTTGAAAAAACTTAATCTAGTTAAAGTTCTCAATTCTAGATCCATTGAAAACTTCCAAATTTAATGAAATATGTGTTAAAGGCACGTACACACACAGGTTCTACATATTGAAACAATGTATACATCATAAATTTAATTTGTAGATTTGTACGTAGGTTCGCCTTGATGAAAGCACGTATGCACATAGGTTCAACACATGGAAGTAGCGTATACCTTATAAAATATGTTTTAGTTGCTTCTGTTTGTTGTTGCAGTGTTCTGGGTTATTGGTTACTCTATTCTGGTGACAGCATTCTGAATGATCAGAGTGATTAATTGATTCGGTTGTGGTTGGTTCAAAAGGAGTTTGATTGATGCAGATATATTTGATGATTGAATGATGTTGTTGATGGACCCAGTCTGAAAATTAATGAAACGCAGTCCCTGGAAGAAAAGAGAAGGTTGTAGCCTTCTGTAGGCCTGCACCTACGTACTAGTAAACATATCAACTAGTACAAGAGCTAGGGGGTTGTAGCTCCCTTCCAGTAGAAGCTAGAGAACAAGAGGAGGTTGTAGCCTTCTGTAGGTAGAAGCCTGCGTACTGGTATAAGACTGCACCAGTACAAAAATTGTAAACAAAATTCTCTTATTATTAAAAGAAGATAGAGACGATTGTAGTAGGTTGTTTTCACCCACATTGGGTTTCCACCTTATATCTTGGTGTTCATGTGTGTTTCTTATGTGTGATGATCTGTTTTGTTTTTACTACACCTGGTTACTGTTTGTATGGTTATGATGCACTGATTAAGTATCAATATATGAAGAATTAACTGAATCATAAGTTTACTGGTTATACGCTAGTTTCATTTAACACAGTTGCATGTACACGCAATTTCCCTTAACTGAAGTAGCGTATATGAATCTGATTATGGAAATGCAAAATTGTTAGTTTGATAATACTAATTCACCCCCCCTCTTAGTATTATTTCCAACAATTGGTATCAGAGCAGGTCCTTCAGAAGAAGCTTGATCGCTTGAAGGAAGATCCATCATCATGAGTAATCAAGAAGGAGGATCCATAAGACCGCCAATCTTTGATGGGAGAAACTTTGTTTATTGGAAGGTAAGAACTACAACCTATCTTCAATCTCTTGGAACAAATGTATGGGAAATCATGGAAGGAGGATATACATTTCCATCAGCAATTCCTACAGATGCAGTGGGTAAAAAGCAATATGAAACCAATGCCAAGGCTGTCAATACATTATTGGGAAGTTTGTCACAATCAGAGTTTGTCAAAGTTATATAGCTCAAATCAGCCAAATAAATATGGGACAAAATCATTCTAAGCTACGAAGGAGACCCTCAGGTAAAACATGCTAAACTGCAAACTCTCAGAATTCAATATGAAACTTTCAAGATGCACAATGATGAAAGTGTAGCTAGTTACTTCTTACGTATAGATGAGATTGTTAATTGCATGAAGAATTTGGGTGAAGAGATAAAGGAAGTTACCTTATTTGAAAAAGTCTTAAGATCCTTATTTGCTAAATTTGAATCAAAAGTATCTGCCATAGAAGAAAAGCAGGATCTACAGACTATTACTATGACACAGCTTCACGGAATCTTAACTGCTTTTGAGATGAGAAAAGGAGGTCCATCAGATATGAGAGAAGCTACATTTAAAGCTTCAACAAAAGGAAAAGAAGAACTCAATGAATCAGGACATATTTCAGAAGAAGAAGAGGAAGCAAACTTTGTCAAGAATCTTCAATGGGGTTCTGGTAGATTCAGAGGTAAACTACCTTTCAAATGTTTTGCCTGTGGTAGAGTCGGTCATTATGCTGCCAAATGTCCTCATAAAGATAAATATGATAAAGGGAAGGAAACTGCAAAATGGAATAGAAAACAAAGTGTAAGTAAAAAGAGCTACTATACTCATGAAGATAGCGATGGGTTATCAAATAGTGATGAAGATGAAAATAGTAATGACTATAGACTTCTGATGGCTTATGAAGATGATGATTTTTTGGATGCTTTAGATGAAGATGACCTTTATGAAGAAATCTCTAAACTCAAAATCTATTTAGAAGAAAATAATATGATTATAGATACCTTGACATTCCAACTTGCTGAAAGAGAAAAACACAATGAAAAGCTAGAATGTGAAATTGTGGGTCTAAGAAAGGATCTTGAGAAAACAAAAGCTCTCAATCTTAGATTTGCTAAAGGATCAGAAACCTTAAATGAAATTATCAAAGTGCAGTACTCTCCTCTTATAAAAACAGGTCTTGGATATACTAAAGAAACATCTCAGAAACCGTCAACCTCCACTAAAAGCTATCGTGATGCAGCAAAGAGCAGTGAACAGTTCGACAATCGTTAGCAAAGGCATAAAGCAGATCACCAGGTGAATCAAGCTCAATTTACTTCAAGGATGAATAGAAGCCACAATCAACCTCAGGTAAATCATACTCAATTTTCTTCAAAGAATATCAATCAACAGGTCAGTAGGAGGAACTTCAACTACAATCAACAGTTCAGTAGGTTCGATAATCGCAGGAACTTCTTTAATGATCATTGTTTCTCATGTCATAATTTTGGACACAAAGTTGCTCAATGTGTCACTTACAAAACTATCATGACTAGAGAAGCATGAAATCAAAGGAATGTGTCAGGGATCAAGAAAAGTTCCTATAATAACTTTTCTCTTCTTGAAAATGAAATAGAATGTTCAATCTGTAACAACTTTGGCCATGAAGAATCTGAACGCAGGAGTAAATTTCAGAAAATAGCTCAAAAAGAGAAAACTCCATTAAATCCCAAAATATGGAGAAAGAAAGAACCACAAACAAAAAGATGTGGTATAGCATTGTATGCAGAAGGACAAGAAAACTAGTGGTACATCGACAGTGGATGCTCAAAACACATGACAGGTGACAGAGAAAAACTACACTCATATAATGCCTTAGAAAAGGAGAAGAGTGTCTCTTTTGGAAATGACACTCCTGCTGTCATAAAAGGTAAAGGCTTTGTTTTCTTGAAAGAAAAAGTTAAAGCTAGGAATGTTATGTATGTTGATGGCTTAAAGCATAATCTATTGAGTGTGAGTCAAATGTGTGATCAAGGAAATGAAGTAGTGTTTCGATCAAATGGATGTGTTTTTCATGAGCTTGATACAGGAGAAACCGTGATTAAAGGGACAAGAACTCCAAACAACCTATACATACTCAAGGGAGGACAACAACAATGCTATCTAAGCAAAAATGATGAAAACTGGCTATGGCATAGAAGATTGGGACATCTAAGCTTTTCTCAAATAAGGAAAGCATGCAGATTCTAGGCTGTTTGTGATCTTCCAAATATCAACATTCCTGAAAATACTATATGCAAATCATGTCAATTCGGTAAGCAAACCAGATCTCAATTCATCGAAAAGGAAGGGTCAACTAGTAAGCCTCTTGAACTTGTTCATACTGATTTATGTGGTCCATCAAGGAAAAAGTCACCTCGAGGAGAAGAATACTTTATATTGTTTATTGATGATTTTTCCAGAATGTGTTGGATAGGTCTTCTAAAGCATAAAGATGAAGCATTTGAAAATTTCAAAGCCTTCAAAGCTTTGGTTGAAAATGAATCAGATCACAAAATCAAATGCCTCAGATCTGATCGAGGAGGGGAATTTACCTCAGACGAATTCTTTGACTTTTGTGAACAACATGGAATAAAAAGGCAGTTCTCCACCGCAAGGACTCCTCAAAAAAATGGAGTAGTAGAAAGGATGAACAGAACTATTCAACAAATGGCTCGTGCTATGCTAGATGAATCTGGAACTCCTGCAACCTTCTGGGGTGAAGCTACATTCGCCGCCGTCACTATTCTCAATCAAGAAAATGTTCGGGTAAACAGCACTCAAACTCCACATGAACTTTGGTATGGTAAGACTCCTACTGTAAAATACTTCAAAGTTTTTGGAAGAAAATGCTACATCAGAAGGACTGATGAAAAACTTGGTAAGTTTGAACCCAGACCAGATGAAGGTATTCTTCTTGGCTACTCTTCCGAGAGTAAAGGATATAAGTGTTACAATAAAATATTTGGGAAAATTATTGAAAGTATTGATGTTGTGGTTGATGAAGCATGCAAAAATCCAAAATAGATAAAAACCGAAGATTATGACGATGAAGAAGATGAGGATCATTTTCCCACATCAAATCACACTAATTCTGAAGAAGAAACCAATGAAGCACTAGAAGAAGAGATAACGATAGAAGAAAAGACTCCGTCCAGGTATGTTCAGAAAAATCATCCAGAAACTCAAATCTTAGGAGAAAAAGGAGCAGGTGTGCAAACTAGAAGAACCATTGTCGAAGCTTCAAGCTATCTAGCATTACTATCTTCCACTGAACCTCAAAATGTAAATGAAGCATGCAGAGATGAATGTTGGGTCAAGGCCATGAATGAAGAACTTGAGCAAATTGAAAAGAATAATACTTGGGAATTAGTTCCTAGACCTCATGATAATAATATCATAGGAACTAAATGGATTTTCAAAAACAAGCTAAATGAAAATGGAGAAGTTATTATAAACAAGGCCAGACTTGTTTGTAAATGATATGCTCAACAAGAAGGTATAGATTTTGAAGAAACTTTTGCACCTGTTGCTAGACTTGAAGCCATCATAATGTTTCTTGCTCTGTCTAGTTTTCAGAAATTCAAGGTATATCAAATGGATGTCAAATTTGCCTTTCTTAATGGAGACTTAGAAGAAGAAGTCTATATTGAACAGCCAGAAGGATTCATTCTTGGAAATGATGCAAAACTTGTATGAAAACTCAGAAAGGCTCTCTATGGTCTAAAACAGGCTCCAAGGGCATGGTATTACCATCTTGACAAATATCTCCACCAACAGGGTTTTTCAAAGGGATCAACAGATAGCAATCTATATACAAAGATTGACTCTGGTAAATTGCTAATAATTGTTGTTTATGTTGATGATATCATTTTTGGTAGCAATGAAGAATCCATGAGTCATAATTTTTCTTTAGTAATGCAACAAGAATTTGAAATGTCATTGCTTGGTGAGCTCACCTACTTTCTTGGTTTACAATTTCAGCGAAATAAAGATGGTATTTTTATCTCACAAACCAAATACCTCAAAAAAATCCTGAAAATGTATGGCATGGAAGATTCTAAACCAGTATGTACCCCAATGGTAACAGGATGTAGTCTCAGCTCAAATGATGAATCAACAACAGTGCATCAACCAACTTACAGATCCATGATTGGCAGTTTGCTTTATCTAACAGGTACTTGACCGGACATCATGCATGCAGTGGGAATAGTTGGAAGATTCCAAGCAAATCCAAAGGAATCACACCTTTAGACAGTCAAAAGGATCTTCAAATATCTTCAAGGAACACAGAAATTTGGCTTATGGTATCCTAGAGATACAGATCTTACACTTCATGCATATACAGATGCAGATTGGGCAGGAAGTGTTGATGACAGAAAAAGCACTAGTGGTGGTGCATTTTATATGGGTTCAAGGTTAGTGTCTTGGTTCAGCAAGAAACAAAGTTCAATTTCTTTATCTACAGCTGAAGCAGAATACGTGGTTTTTGCATCTTGCTGCACACAACTACTTTGGATGATGCAAACCTTGCAAAACATTCAGATCAAATGTACTCCACCCATCTCCATTCTATGTGATAATACAAGTGCCATCAGTATTTCAAAGAATCTAGTCATGCACTCCAAGACCAAGCACATACTCATCAAATATCATTTTCTACGTGAAAAAGTGCTTGAACAAAAGGTCAAATTGGAGTATGTTCCCTCCAAAGAACAGGTTGCAGATATATTCACTAAACCACTACCCAGAGAGACATTTGAATATCTCAGACAGAAGCTGGGAGTAGTTGTTGCATCATCTTGCTGTTAAAATCCATTTTTTCAGAGAAAGGTGGTTATACGCGAGTTTCATGAAGTGTAGTCGCGTATATACGCGGGTTTCTGTGGGTACAAGCACGTATATGTTGGTTTGAAGAAAAGCAGTGGGCCAGACTCATGAGAAAGGGGTCTGATATGGTTCAGTGAATTATCTGCTCTTCTCTGCTTGATGATGGTTACAGTCTGTTGATGACATATGTTGGCTTTCATAAGTTATTGATAACTTGATATATATCTGATTGATGACAATGCCTTGATAACTCTTCTAATATATGAAATGATCAGATCTGACAGTGAACATCTGACACAGGTTCAGGGGGAGCATATGCTTCTTATAATGCATTGTTGGCATTATCTTAGAAGATCTCGGTGCAATTTTTTTTTCAGGGAGAGAACATGGTTGCTGATCTGGATGCTGATTGACAAATGTTGCTAATGACTATCATGGTCTTGTTTAAGATATTTGGTCTCTGTTATATAAGTCATGTACATCTTTTAATGTAAAGGTCATGAAAAGACCTAGTTTGTAACCCCACTATGCATGGGATGGATGATGTAATGTTTGTGTTTTGACATGTATAAACAATTGTATATCCCCACTTGGTTGGGTGGATGAGTCAAATTTGGTATATCCCCATTTGATTGGGAGATGGATGTATGTATGGGTCTTTGGTGATAGGAAGGTCATTGGTGATGTATGTATAGAGTCATATTATCTTTTTGCAGACCTTGCTTGTGCTCAGGGGGAGCATGGACTCGATCATAGGAGCTCAATCAGCACTTCAGCATATCAGAGATTTCAACAGGTACTCAGGGGGAGCATGACCCTTTGCCCTTGATGACAAAGGGGGAGAGTGACTTGGTGTTGCCATCAAGTCCAAAGGGGGAGATTGTTGGCATTATGACACAGGTGTTTTCCTTGATGGCAACTCACTCAGATGACAGATCACAGTGCAATAGGTTAATAGCACAGAGTTACAGATCAGACTTCACAAAATGAAGAAAGAAAGGTATGTGCAGGTTCAACATTGGCCAAGCCGCGTGTACACGTGGCTTCACTATATTCAAGGCGTGTATATGTACACACACACTTTCACAGAAGGAAAGGCGCGTATACCTTAAAAAACTAAATTTTTGGTCCGAAGTATTTGGTCCATGGTATTTTGATCCATGGTATTGGTCTAAGGTATTTGATCCAAGGTATTGACCCTAGGTATTTGGTCCAAGGTATTGATCCTAAATGGTTTTGGTCCATGGTATTGAGAAAGGCCTAAAACTATAAAAGGAGGAGAAGATCATTAGGCCAAGGTACTCAAGTATTGAATATCTAATGAAGGGTGAGATCTAGTATGCAGGTTATTAGGTTATGGTGCATTGCTAGATCTGAACCAAGGACGAACCTTAGCGCTTGATGAAGGATAAGATCTAATGATGTATCAAGATCTTAAGACTTGAAGAGAATCATCTTTATGTGGTTTGATCATTTATCTGAATAACTGGCACATGTTGTAGTTTGTAAATGTGATGATCTGGGTATGACTGAAGTCTGGAATTGTTGTAATATTTAAATCATCATTTACAGATCTGTACGCAGGTTCACCTTAGAAAAGGCGCGTACACACACAGGTTCTGCATATCGAAACAATGTATACATCATAAATTTGATTTGCAAATCTGTACGCAGGTTTGCCTTGAGGAAAGCACGTATGCATGCATGTTCGACACATGGAAGTAGCGTATACCTTATAAAATATGTTTTAGTTGCTTCTGTTTGTTGTTGCAGTGTTCTGGGTTATTGGTTACTGTATTCTGGTGACAGCATTCTAAATGATCAGAGTGATTGATTGATTCGGTTGTGGTTGGTTCAAAAGGAGTTTGATTGATTCATATATATTTGATGATTAAATGATGTTGTTGATGGATTCAATCTAAAAATTAATGAAACGTGGTCCCTGGAAGAAAAGAGAATGTTGTAGCCTTCTGTAGGCCAGCACCTACGTACTAGTAAACATATCAACTAGTACAAGAGCTAGGGGGTTGTAGCTCCCTTCCGGTAGAAGCTGGAGAATGAGAGAAGGTTGTAGCCTTATATAGATAGAAGCCTGCGTATTGGTATAAGATTGCACTAGTACAAAAATTGTAAACAGAATTCTCTTATTATTGAAAGAAGACAGAGACGATTGCAGCAGGTGGTTTTCACCCACATTGGGTTTCCACCTTATATCTTGGTGTTCATGTGTGTTTCTTACGTGTGATGATCTATTCTGTTTTTACTGCACCTGGTTACTGTTTGTATGGTTATGATGCACTGATTAAAGATCAATATATGAATAATTAACTGAATCATAAGTTTGCTGGTTATACGCTAGTTGCACTTAACACAGTTGCGCATACAAGCGAGTTCCCTTAACTGAAGTAGCGTATATGAATCTGATTATGGAAATGAAAAATTGTTAGTTTGATAATACTAATTCACCCCCCTTCTCAGTGTTATTTCCAATAGTTTGGCATGCATGGTATTGCATGTGGTTCTTTTTTTTTTATGGCATGAGTTTTTCCAGGCGTGATAGTGTTTTCAGCCTAGCCTTGCCATTTCCTAATAACCTTGATGAGATGGGTTCTCATACTTCAGTTAAGCTGGATTGTCGGATGGATTCAAAGCTGAGTGAGGTGGATCTCTGAAATGACAAACACATGACCTATTGGTCCTTGAACCAGACTGTGGATCATGGTAAAGCCACTAGCCTAGTAACCCTTGAGCCAAACTGTGGGTTATGGTAAAGCCAGGATTGTGTGCCTCGGTTGGCCTAGGAATCCTTACTGGTGAATGGTCGGATATACGGTAAATCTGAGAGGTGAATTTCTCTCTGTTGGGCCTAGTAGTTCTGATATGGGATGTACAATAAAGCCTGGAGAGTGGGTCTCGGTGTAGGGCCTAGTGATCCTTGGATCAGACTATGGATTACGGTAAAGCCTAAGAGACTAGGAGGCACTCAAATTCCTCATGGTGTAGGTGGAGAACTCCAGTAGCTTCCATGCTTGTTTGGTTCTTTTCGGTTGGTTATGAGTCCCACATTCTTGGAATATGGCATGGGGGTGATTGGCTGAAAAGAGATTTGGCTCAACCAATCTATGGCCGGGTGGAACGTGGTAGTGCCATCCCTTGTTGGTTTCTATATTCATTAATGAGAAATTCATCCCTTTGGTTTTTATGTGTAAATGTACTGGTTTATATGAGGATTTTGTTGCTAACGTATTTATGGTATTTCTATTGTTACTATGCTAGCTATGTGTATGTTTTATGACAACAACTATGTATGGCTCTCATCATGTTTTACTTGTAAATGAATGGACAATTTATCTATGACCTAATAAATGATATGGCATGAGGGAACAATGGTTCTTATTGATTCTCAGATAATTACGAGATCCCTATGTTTAAATATGTTTTTTACACCTACAGATTACATGTTTGCGATATGTTTGATGAAATACCTATCATGGATAGTAGGGGTCTGGTTAAGGGATTGCTTAACTAATTGCTTTTGCATCATTGTTTCCTTGTTATTTCACTTCTTTGATAATGAAATTCCATTTTGGGTAGTGACCTGGGCTCTGGACCTGAAAAAGTGGCTCCAATCCCAGGACGCTAGAACAGAACTAAACAAAATGGTCCATGGACGCTGACTTGCAGGTCTGTGAGAGCATCCAGAGGTCGTTGGACGTTGGTGTGCCCGTAGCATGAGAGATTCCAGAGGTCATGTTGTTGCTTTTTCTAGCACCCTGTGGCACAATTTCTTCGAGAGAGAGAAATATTCCTAAAGACAGCCTCTGGGTTGATTGTAGACCAGTGCCCAAGACATCTTAAATAGAGGAGTGCTTAAGAGATTATATGTGAGGGGGTTTCAGCAATCCAATTGTCACACAAAAAGGTAATAGGAGGGCCTTTGTTCAATAGGCCTTCATTAAGGTAGACTCAAGCCAATACATGGATCCAAATGAGGGGGTATATTAAGGCGATCTTCAAAGAGAAATGTCTTCTCCTGGTGGACGACACACAATAATGAGACAACTTAAAACTGAAGTTGGATTAGTGGTGGAAAGGAGGAGAAGGAGGGGGGGAATATATGCATAGGGCTGTAAACAAGCATAATCCTTATCGATAATGTCCCAACTGAAATATGGAAGATGAAGGAGGCGAAATAGTAGAAATAGAGGAGTGTTGATTAAGGTTTAAGGCTAAATATACACGGGTATCATTCTCTGCTTAACAACCAAAGTAAATCTGAGCTACCACAGGGATTGAAGGCTAATCAAATACACAAGTGAGTCTGTAGTTTCTACAGGTATTGAGTGCTAGTGAATAACACAAATAAATCTGAGATATGCACAGGTATTATTCTCTTATTAAGCAGCCTAGATAAATCCATGAATCAACAAGAAACCAATAGCTTCTTTAATACTATTTTAGGGAAAGAAAGACACAAATGAAATGAGATTATCAAGGGGAACATGCTGCACATCTATCATGCTTCGAATCAATAGGGAGTTGCATTCATCTTAAGGGTCCAAACAACCAATCCATACATTCAGCACAACATTAGTTAAGTCCCCCATGAAACAGAAAATAGAACCAAAGTGGTATCTCAGAATTTAGACCCAGTGGGTGAGAAATTCTGGAACTAGCCAGGCTGCCCAACCAACCCCTCCCTCATTACAGTGTTGCTTCCCCTTATTTATAAGAGGAGGGGGAGTGCTTATCAAATATGATTTAATATAAAATATCCTTGACCCGAGTCTCAACTGTCAGATTAGTAGACTGTTTCGGCCAAGGTGAAGCTCTGTTGCCCAAACTGTGATTATAATGGGTTTTCCTGCATCTCTTGGAATCGTACAGAAATTAATGAACAGAGAAGGAATTTGGAAAGAGGAAGGAGGAAGTGTCCCTTTATTGTTCTTTGGGAGGCCTCTAGTCGAGCCACGTCCCTACTATGATGCGTTTCTCTGCAGTTGAAGCAGTTCACTCTCTATTCTCCTTTAAATGCTTTCAGCATCGACTCTGGAGACGTATTGCAGACCGATCCTTCCTTGAATGTAGCCATACTTGTATTGAATGCTTCGTCCTCCATGATTTACTGTTAAAGCCTATTTAGGGGTCGGCTATGTCATTTCAGCCTTAAACCTCATGTTGAACGCAATTGGCACCCTGATCTACTTGGGGATATGTATTACTGTGTAGCAGAGTAGTTTTTTGGGTGCAACTTTTATTGTAGAAACACACGAAATAGGTGAGTTATGACTGCTTTCTGATTTTTCCCTTAGTCCCTCACGCTTTCAACCCCTTTGTAGTTCTTCCTTCGTATGATCAGGGGCTTGACCGAGTGCTTAACCCTTAGGCGCTAAGGACTATGGAAACCTTTCTGGGGGCCTTTTTCCTTTATAACTCCAGGAGCCTTCATTAACTCTTTATATTGCATCGGTTGATATCCTAGACGTGAAACCCTTATATATTACAACTCAATATATTATCGCATTTGAGGGCCTTTTCCTTATCGCAATCGTAGTCGGGGAGGATATCGGAGAGGAAATGAATTTTCACTTTGTGTGATTGTCAATCGCCAATCCTTGGGGTGACGTCATCACTACCACGTGTCACCCTGTGAGTGGTGACATGTGTCACCTAGAAATGGCCCCATAGGACCCCTGAAAATGTTGAAACTGAGTGACACATGTCCACCCATACTTCTACATCAACGTCTGCACTGCCACATCACTGATGATGTTAGCTGCCATGTCAGCTCTAAGGAGCAATCATATGTCGCCACGTGGTCCCTTGGAGGAGAGATAAAATGCTTGCCCGGTCCCTGTTTTTCCATGCATTTCCTTTGTTAAGCATTTTCATCGATCCCCATTGATTTAACATTATATCGAAAATCGGCGATAACGCAAGGTTTTGGAGTGTGTAGGACTGCGAGACTACTAGATCGCGATACTACAGGAGTGCGAGATTTGTTGTGTTCCGCCACGTGGAGGAGGGAGAAAGGGGTGGCCCGACCTTTGTTTTTCATGGAATCCCTTTGTTAAATGAAATCAACCTTCCTCGATAATGTAACATTATATCGCAAAATCGGCAGTTCGCAAGGCTTTTAAAGTGGTAGCCCCATTTACATTGTTGATTTCCAATAATGAAGGACTATGGGATGCAAGACTATAGGAAGGTCGATATGTGAGACGCGGGGCCCCCGATTACTGATATGCGATATTTGCTCCGCCCGGACCCGTCGATAACCGATCTACGATATTTGCGATCGGTCGATCACTGATCCCACTGCTTTTCTCGCTGCTACTCTAGAGAAACCTCCAATTTGCGATTGCGATTAGCCCATGGTCCTCTGATTTTTGTTGTTCCTTCATCCTTTGGTTTTTTTCTCTTTGTTTTCCAATCTCTCCAAGGGTAAATCAAATTTGCTCTATCTTCTGATCTAGGAGTCCATTTTTGGACTTCCATATACCATTGGAAAGCTCTTTCTGAGCACTATGGAATGAAGAGGGACAAATTAATCTATGATAGATTATGTGGCTCAAAAATTGGCATCAAAATTCACTGATATTTGGCATTTGAAGCAACTGATGACTGATAAAGCAGTGAGTGACAACATGTCAAGTGATCAAAAACTTCAAAGGGACCTAGGGGCAAGCTGCCTGAAGTTTTGGCATGCTTCCCAGGGGTCCCTGTAGCTGATATGGAAGTTTTGTATGTTGTGTTTCTATCGATTCCATTTCCTTAAGGTCACATAGGAGGTTGAATCAAATCATAGTAGCCTCTCGTCACATGTTTACCCCAGTTGGCCGTTACTTGGGTAGATGTGGGAGGAGGGTGTTATAGAACATAATTTGTCAAGGTTATGCATTGTGAAACAACAAAGGAAATCCATGACAAGCTTAAGAATGTGTATGGAGATGAAAAGGTAAAAGGGGATAAGGTTGAAAATTATAAAGGACAATTCAAACACCTAAAGAGGAAGGAAGATGAAGACATTTCATCTTAATTTATCTATGTTGATGAGATTGTGAACACTATTAGAGGACTAGGAGAGAAGATGACAAATATATTCATCCTTCAAAAGATACTAAGATCTCTCCCAATGAGATTTGATTCTAAATTCTTAGATTTAGAAGAAAGACAAGGTATAACCACATTAAATATGGATGAGCTACATGGAATATTACAACATGTGAAATGAGGATAAAAAAGGAAAATACATCCAAAAAAGAAGCAACTTTCAAGGTCTCCAAGAAGACAAGGAAGAACAAGCAAAATTCAAAAACAAGCTCTATTTGTAGTGATGATTCAAATGATGAATATGAAACCAACGTTTTGATAAAGTTGAAAAGAGGAGAACAATATCCAGATGTTGTACATGCTTGTTCCAAGATTATCCTCAAGGAGAATGGTATCCCCTTGTTCACTTGGGACTTGCTCTGCTACTGGAGCTGGTGAAACCTGTGGGGAGACCTCAGTTTCTTTTGCATGAGGTCAGTGTCTTGATCCTGTTCCGGTTGTTCCATCTCCATGTCCATCTGTTCTACTATTGGTTCATCATGTTGAGCAAGTTCTTGTTCCTGCGGCTGCTCACGTTGTTCCTCATATGTTGTTGGATCTCAGTATTCAACCTATATCGACGTAGTTTTCTTTCTCTGTGTGCCTTGCACTTCCTCCTATTCCTGTTCCTATTCATGTTTCACTTCCTTCTCTCTTTTGTGCATCTCTTGTTCTTCTTTGAGCTTCTGCTTTGCTTCCTACAACTTCCTCTCCATCTCTTCCAATATTTTCTTATATCTCCTCTTCTTCACTCCTCTCCTGTTGTGTTGTCGCCTCTTTTCTTCTATCTCTAAAGCTACTCTCTCAACAAGTGGATTGTCCTTGAACTTGTAGCTTTTTTCCGCCTCTGCTCTTTCAGAAATTTTCCTCTTGCCTTTGTCTTGTGCAGATTTCCTTCTTGCTACTATTGTTGTTTCTTCTCCCTGTGGTGTTGTTTCCTTGAGTATCTGTGCTACAAGGATGACATCGAAGTTCTCCACCTACACCGTGAGTGCCTCCTAGTCCCTCAGGCTTTACGTAATCCACAGTCTGATTCAGATATCACTAGGCCCTACACCATGATACACTCTCCAGGCTTTATTGTACATCCCATGCAGGGACTACTAGGACCAACAGAGAGAAATACACCTCTTGGCTTTACCGTATAAATTTTTATTCATCGGAAAGGATTCCTATGCCGATCGAGGCACGCAATCCTGGCTTTACTGCAACCTTGTTGGCTTAAGGGGGCTTGACCCAAGTTTAGAGTTGTTCACACCAACCAACAAAACCCTCAACTGCTGGCCCTTTTGGCAACAAGCTGCATAGCGCAGGCTGCAGTCTCACCCGAAGTAGTATTGGCGGATGCCATAACCAAGTTTTTACATCCAGGGATATGTGATAAGTGGTTTCTAAGTCTCTAACGGTTCGAATATTCCTCCATGCAGATCGGTGTCCTTCTACGGCTCATCAGTGTATCTAAGTTAAAATGGCTTCTAGACCTTTGCGAATGTCTACGATCAATCTTTGCGGACCTTAAGCAGATGATTTGTCTATTTTCGCACATCAATAAACAACCTTAGATCTGAGTTCATGCAGATTCATTCAATTTATCAAAAAACATAACAGAAATAAATTTTAAGTTCGCGGAAGTAGATAACTAATCTATCATGCATCATTATGATAGCTTCAATGATTTCATGCATCATTCATTCATTATTTCATAAGATTATATTATTACATGACAAAATATAACATAAACAGATTCATAGAAATGCACAACAATTCTTCAAAATCAGTCTTTATTGATCTTCCACATTCAAATTACAGACTCTTCTACCTTACGCACTTAGCTGCAAGGGTCTGCGCACTTAGCTGCGGACTCTACCCAAGCCTCTTATGCACTCAGCTGCAGGAGCCTTCCCTTCTTCACCTAAGTATATGAAGTAGAGCCTTCCTACCTTAGCACATGCCCAAGACAACAAAAACCATCCAGCATACCGAATTCTATATCAAAAGTTATCTCTTAGACTTGTTATGACTCAACTATTTATAGCTTTCCTTCATATAATACCATGGTCTACGGACCATGGGAGAATCTTAAAACTAACCAAAAACAAGGGCTAAGACCATTTTGACTCCTATCTATCTGCGTGCTCCACATCCACACATTGCGGAGACTTTACATTCTTTTTACAAAACCTTTTACAAAATTGGGTTAAATTAACCCCAAAACTAACCCTAGGGACCCTAACCCAACAGGCCCCCAACACAAAGATCGTGACTCACCCTCAAGTCACTCAGTTGGTGTCGCGATCTTGTTGCGAAGACCACCCAGCACAGCCAACATCACTACAACTTTGATAGCGCTCTGTGTCGTTGCCTGCTTTACCTCTTCGACCAATTTATCTATTGTTGGCCCTTCCACTACTAGGCACATTCTCCTCTGCATCTGTTGTAGCCCCTTGAGATTCTCTTGAAGTGACAGAGTAAGCTGGCAAGCTTCCTCTAGCCATGAATGCAATCTAGCCTTCAGCAAGGCCTCTTTTCTCTGCAATTCCTCCACCTATGTTAGCATCTTCTTGCCCTCTTGATGCTTTGCTAGGCATTGCGCTAGTGCCAAAGTGCGCATAGTCAGTTAGACCTCATCATACTATCGTCGCGTCTCCTGGATATCTGTGTTCAGCTTCTACAGGTTCGGGTCCTCCTATAGATTCATCCATAATTCCATCGTTGCATCAAACAGTGAGGAGCATCCATTGATTGCAGTATCCAATGTGCTCATTCCATCCTTGATGGTTGCTCCGCATTGCTCTCGAACCTTTGGTGGAGTCATAGGCTGCAACTCTGATATCTTCATCTGGAACTCGAAGGTAACCTTGCAAACTTCATCCTTTGATGCGCGTACTACGGAAGCCAACTTTCTTATTTTTGCGGATGCTTTAGCATCCTCTGGGATCTGTAATTTGGGCATTGACTTGCAAGCCTGCTCAATCACCATCTCTAAGCTCTGACTTTTCTACTGCATCTCCTCCTTGGCCTTTAGCACCTGAGTTTTCTCCACGAACATCTGTTCATTGTTCACTTTGAACTCGCTAATAACTATGAGGGCACAAACCTCTCGAATCCTCAATTCATTTGTAACCCCCTGATGCAATGCATGGAGGGTTTGGAGGGGCATCGTGGCCAAGTTCAGGTCCATATCCTTCACTGTGTTGATCATAGCGCGATCCTCATCCGATTCTACGTGGATTGACCCCTCTGGCAATGGAATGACTCTGAGGTCTAGAGTCCATTCTAGCTCTGCCACGGTGCCACTTCCTTATGTCAAGCTTTCTTGTGCTCCACTCGGTTGCCCGACACTTGCCTAGATCTTGTTAGCCTGGATCTGCAGCTCACATAGATCCTTTTGGATGCTTCCGAGCATCTGCATGTATTGTTTCTCAAATTGTTGCAACACTTCCATGGTTGTGTCACGAACTTTATCCCCAATCTCATCGAGATCACCTTCTGTCAGCACCATTGGGTCGGTGTGTGCCTTCTTGTCCGACTTGTGCTTTTTGCGTTGTCTAGAAGCCTTCTCCTGACTCGCAACATGTCGCTTTACCAACCCAAATACGGTCCAGTCATGAAAATATACTTTCAGGAACTTATGAATAAATTCCTTTAACATCGTGATCACTACTTGGGAAAATATTGCAAGCACGTTCTTCAATCTGAATGGCATAACTGTATATTGGAAGCACTGCCATTGAGTTGCAAAGGTTGTTTTGCTTCTATCCTCTAGCGTGATATTTATTTGATGATAACCTGAAAATCCATCAATGAACAAATATGATTCTTGTCCACCTAGATTCTCTAATACTAAATTAGTAAATGGTGTCAAAAATGGGTCATGCACACAGGCGTCATTCAACTTTCTTAGATATACACATATGCATATTTCACCTTTCTATTTCTTTTCTTGGACTGCCATTAGACTTACCCAATCAGATTCTTCTATAGGCTCAATAATTCCAACTCCCAGCATCTTATCTAGTTCGAAGCGTACCTTTTCCTTATACTTTGGATTCAATCGATAAGGCTGTTGCTTAATAGGCTTCACATCCAGTTTCAATGTAATCTTCATAACGCCTAAATATCCAACAATTCCTTTCAAATTTGAAAACTTCATTGGAAATAAGTCCTGGTACTCGTGCAGTAGCTCAACTACCTTAGCGACTGTATCTTCATCCCAATAGTCACCTATCTTCACGAACTTGGGTTCTTCTTTGGACCTAATGTTTAGCTATCAAGTTTTCAGAGGCTCTAACATATCTGGGTTCGCTACTTTTGGTCCTTCGACGTCGCATTGTCCTTCAGTCTCAGGGATGGTAGTATTTTATGGATCATCCTCTTCTTTAGCAGTCACATTATAGAATTCCAGCGCATGGCGCAGCTGTGTACTCCAATCTAGCTGAGTCCATTCGATTAGTTCCTTCGGCATTCTAAATATAGCTGCTTTAATTTCTTGTAGCGCTTCATCAATGCTCTCAAACCCATCCTGAAAGATGAACATTAATAGAAAACTCTCCCTTAAGATGCCCCATTCAGTCGATCCATGGCAAAGCTTCGTCTCCAAATACCATTTCATTGGGATTGTATCTAGCGTATGGAAAAATATATGCACTCAATCTAGTTGTGGTTTTGTTCCCGAGGCCTTAGTCCATCGTGCTAAATGATCACGCAGATCATCCTTCCCATTGTATTTTTCTGTCATTCTAGTATTAGCATACCCAAACCGTAACTTCATCATTCTTCTGTATTCTTTCCATCCACTAAATTTGTCCTTGTACGTACCCCACCAATGGGAAGGCGTAGAGCGTAGTGCCAATTTCAATGCTTGGAATCGATGTTCTTCCGGAACCTCCTTTTCAAATTCATCCAGAAACAGTTCTACATCAGTTAAAACATTGTAATGTGGAAGATTCCTTACCTCAGTCGAGACACACTATAGAGACATGGTCATCATGTTGCAGCGTAGCATAGATAATTCATGTAGCCTATTCTGCCAATTCTCAAGCTCTTCATCGGAATCTGAGACGCAAGAGCTGTCTCTATCCCATGCAATTCATCCATCCAAGTCATCATCGCTTTCTACATAGTTGTGGATAGATTCAGTATATCGTGCTCCCTCTGCATGGTCTAGAAACACTGTAACCCTGAGCGACTTCCTTTCAAACGACCTCGTCCACTTCTTCAAGTTGATTACTCTATTCATATCAATAGACCAATCAATTCCTAGCAGTGCGGGGTATGGGTTACTATCATCCACTATCTCAATGACCTCAAAGTCAGCCAGCGCACTTGCACCCTCAATATCCATCGTTACACCATATAAGTGCCCCATTGGAATAATATTTTGTTGATTTTCCATGTGCAACTAAATAGGAGACCACTATAGCGGAAGTCTGCCCATCCTTTCCCATGTCTGCTTAGGAAAGACATTCGCATCAGACCCTAAATCCAAGATTACTTGGTCCATTTCGTATTCACCTATCTATGCGGTTAGCCTCATCTTGCGTCTTGTTCGTGCCTTATGCTTACCAATCTTTCTTACTATGTGTTTCTTCATAGGTGTCTTTTCCTTATTGGTGCACTTGTCGATTAAGTCTTGCAATCCCTCGACAATTTTTAGATTGCGGAGAAGCTTCATACAAGTTTTCAAAAAGGTAGCTAGTATTGAAGGATCTACCTCTTATGTCGCATTAGTCTCTAGCAACTTCTCCTAACTTCCTGAGGTGGAGGCCTCAACGAAGTTCTTCTTTGCTTCCAAAAATGTCTCTTTAGCATGATTCAGATCAAATTCTACTTCCTTCTCAGTAGCCTTGCGTACCCATCCATCTTCCTCAAGCTGCTTACCTTTATCTACGCCAGTTGTTATACCACTTCTCAGTACAATATTTATGTTCTGATCCTCTTCACGAGGATCAACCCTCATCATTTGAATGTTCTACATAGGCTGCTAGGGTTATGCCTTCTTCTCTTGCATTTTAGCCATAAGGATCAGACATTCCTCTATGTCATGATCAAACTGTCAACAACCTAGAATGAGGGATGCGTGGGATTTGGACAATCATGCACGAAGTGCCCCACTTTGCCACAGTTATAGCAGATTAGCCACCCACGCACTCGCCCTGGTCCAATGCCTCTTCCGCTTCCTCAGCCTTGGAATCACCCTCGTGCTACTCCCGCGCCTTGGTCCAGAGGCTGGCTTTCTTCCTACATTCTGTAGGTAGGGGTTCTATCCATCATCAACTCATAACTTCTACAATGTCATTCATCGTGCCCTAGAGACTTACAGAAATTACAAAATAACTACTGAGGGGTTTGTACAAACTTCTACAATAGATGGCAATTATTAGTAGCATGCTATCCTGTGACTTGACAAATAACGCACCACAGTACAGCTCCCGTGCTCATCCCAAAATTATTCTCAGGCTTCAAGGGTACAGGCCCTCCTCCTATAATATAATTCTTAAAGACCAGTTAATGATCCTTATCATGTCCATGGCTTTTACATTTTAGACACCAGATATTAGCATGCACCTTCGGCTGAGCTTCACTTCCTTTCTTCAAGTTCTGTAGCTCCAAGTGCAGGATTTCCTATTGAGAGTGAATCTGCTGCACTCCAAGGTTCGTATCCTGAATAGGTCATGCATGTAGCCTCATTTTGATCTCCAAGGCCTCTACTTGTGTTTCTATCTTCTACTATGATAGTGGTATTCTTAAATGCAGCAACAACTATGCTATAAACCAGTCGTGATGTTGGGTATCTGAGATTTGCATATTAGCCTACCTGATCTGGCACTTCAACCTTTGATCAAAGTCCCAAGGCATCTCATCAACTTTCATTCAGATCTCCTTAAATTCAATTATTGATAGCACCTCTGACTTAGGCCTACTGAACTCCTTGTTCAAAGCTAGTTGGGTATCTGCCAACAACGCGTTAGGGTTATCAGTGCAATACTTGATATACCATGTCAATGCGCAGTCCTGTAAGGTTGTAAAAAACTATGCTTTCTTAATGTTGTCGTTCGTAATCTGCTGCACGGTTGAAACAAAATTTGCTACAAACCAAAGCTTTTATGTATCTTCGGTCCCTGTTCCTTTAAAAATCGACATCCTCATCGTGTTTGCCATATCAAATGGTAAAGGTGGAGGTGGAGGTGTAGGTGAAGGTGTATGAGGTGGAGGTGGAGGTGGAGGTGGAGTGGATGGATGATGGATCCTCGGAATACCTAGTGTTATCAACTGAATTGCACTTCACGGCGTAGTCAGCACCGTCCCTTCGTCATCTCTTGAAGGGGGCTCAATGAGTGGACTATATTATGGGCTAGATCCTTTGTTGCTTCTAAAGAATCTCCCACTTTGAGTAGCCCCAAACATCAAGGTATCTACATAACCCTCTTTTCACATAACAACATTTTAATCCAAGTCTTTACTGAGTTCAAATACTTACCTTGTGGTCCTTTAAATATTCTTTGTTCGGATTCGCTATAGTTGATGTTCCTGTCAATCGCGAAATAAGTCACTAATCTTCCCAACGTGCAATCGACCCAGTGATTCACAACCCGTGAGATATTTCTTTCTGATGCCTCCAGATGTCACACCAGTTTAGGAGTCCAAACTATAGAGCCTTCGAGCCTCCACGTCCCTTGACTATCAACTAATTTTGACAACCACTCATATAGTTCTTCAACGAAGAAACAAAAGAACGCGTCGGTCTCATTTGTATTAAAAAATCTTTGTAACCACTGCTCCTTGGAAAATTTAAGGCTCTTGTTCTCCTGAGCCGCGAATGCATGCAATTTTCAATCAATCCACTTATCCAGCTCTTTCTTCGTAGGAAAACATTTATTGCACATCTCTTAGATAGATCCCGGTCCTGACAACAAAACCATTTGTTGGCTTAAGGGGGCCTGACCCAGGTTTAGAGTTGTTTGCGCCAACCAACAAACCCTCAACTGCTGGCCCTTTCAGCAACAACCTGCGTAGCGCAAGCTGCAGTCCCACTCGAAGTAGTATTGGGGGATTCTAGAACCAAGTTTATGCATTTAGGGATATGTGATAAGTGGTTTCTAAGTCTCTAAAAGTTCAGGTCTGCCTCCACGCAGATCGGTTTACTTCTAGGGCTCATCACATTATCTAAGTTAAAATGGCTTCTAGACCTTCACGAATGTCTACGATCAGTCTTTACGGACCTTCAGCAGACAGTTTATCTATTTTCATGCATCAATAAACATCCCTAGATATGAGTTCATGCAGATCCATTCAATTTATCAGAAAGTAAAGAAGAAATAGCTTTTAACTTCATGGAAGTAGATAACTACTCTATCATTCATCATTAAGATAGGTTCAGTGATTTCACACAACATTCATTCATTATTTCATAAAATTATATCATTACGTGACATAATATAACATAAATAGATTCAAAAAAATGCATAGTAATTCTTCAAAATCAGTCTTTATTGATCTTCCACATTCATATTACAAACTCTTCTACCCTACACACTCAGCTGCAGGGGTCCATGCACTCAGCTGTGGACTCTACCCAGGCCTCCTGCGCACTCAGCTGCAGGAGCCTTCCCTTATTCACCTAAGTATAGGAAGCATAGCTTTCCTGCCTTAGCACTTGCCCAAGACAACAAAAACCATTCAGCGTACCCAATTCTCTATCAAAAGTTATCTCTAAGACTCACTATGACTCAACTATTTATAGCTTTCCTTCTTAAAACCAACCAAAAACAAGGGCTAAGACCATTTTGACTCCTATCTATCTGTGCACTTAGCATCCACACATTGCGGAGAATTTACATTATTTTTACAAGAACTTTTACAAAATTGGGTTAAATTAACCCCAAAACTAACCCTAGGAACCCTAACCCAACAAACCCACAATCTGGCTTAGGGGTTACTAGGCTAGTGGCTTTACCATGATCCACAATCCAATTTAGGGACCACTAGGCCATGTGTTTTCATTTCGGAGATTTACCCCACTCAACTTTGAATCCATCTGGCCATCCCACATCAACCGAAGTATGAGAACCCATCTCATTAAGGCTATCAGGAAATGGAAAGGCTGGGTTGAAGAATACTGTCACACCTGACAAAACCCATGCCATGATAGAAAAGAACCACATGCAATATCGTGCATGCCAAATCTAGCAAGGAAAATACACATGCAAGTCGATACCTACAATGAAGCCTGATGTAGCTGCTTGATCCAGCCTTTCCTTGCTTGATCTTTTCTTCCTCTTACCTTCTTTGCCTTTCTTTCCCCAATGCCAACGTGCTCCAAGAAATTTTAAGTGTCCAAGAGTGAGATAGAGAGAGAGAATAATGAGATAGCTCCAAAACTCAACTAACAAATGGTTACTAACTAATCCTTTGAAGCACTTTTTATGAATGAGGCCTCTATTTTCTTGATTTTCCATTATTTTCCTTCAATTTCTTCCTCACATGTAGCCTGTGACCTTTCACCTCCTTTTTCTCCTAATTTCCATTATTTTCATAAATAAATGTGCCAAAATTTCCATTTTGCCTTTCCAAAGCCTTAGCCATTGTCTTTGCCAATTTCCTTAACCATAAACAACCAAATGAACACCCCCTAGGATGTCTTACCCAAAATTCACCTTGGAATACATGTCCCATCAACTATGGCCTTATATATTTTTACATGGAATTTTCACCAGGGATATTACTTAACCCTCCCCCTTGGGGGAACATCATCCTCGGTGTTCAACAACACCAATAACCACAAGACTATTGAAAACAAAACATACTGCCCATGGAGCTTTATAACATAGCTCATTGTAGTATTTACAATGAATGACCTTCTCAAAAGAAAAACATCGTGACAACATGGCAACATACTGCATACTCAATCTTTATAACATACCTCATTACGATATTTACAATAACCACATATACACATATGCACATTTTCTAAACCAGCAAATAAAAGTATACGATGCCTGCACTACAACAAGGGAATTCGGAGGCTCACACTTCCATCCTCAAAGTAATACCAGGATTCACCTCCTTCCTAGGAAGTCCAAAATCCATTGCAAAGCTAAATATACATCCAATGTCCAGCGCTATAATCCTGCACCACTTGTCCTGTCAGTGAACAATTACCAGCTCATTGTTCCAAGGCACACTCCCAATGTGCATTTGATTCCATATGGAAATGCCAATGACCAAAAAAAATATATCCCCTACCTTTCCTTCTCTGCTACGTAGTCCCTCGGGTAATCTGGTCACCCCTTCAATGCAGTCTCTCACCTCTCAAGTTCCACTGGCACCCCCAATCTGAGTAGACCATCCCTTGACAAGGATTCCTTGAATCTGAAGATTAAAAAAGCAAGGCATATCCTTGCCTTAAAACCATCATACCGGTCATAGCATGCTCATGGAAATCAATGGACACTATTGGGCACCAATGTCCCAAAATGGCCCTGCTTTTGAAGTACTCTACCTGCATGTTGTTGCATGTTCCAATTTCTTTCAATGCTGCCGCTAATTCTTACAGTTGATTTCAGCCACTCAACCAGGCATGTTCATGCACTCATGTTCCAAGCACATAATTTCCTTTAGATTCAAAATAAATTGAAATAACTTCAAATCATACTTCATTGGTGGCTCATCAATAAGGTACACTTGCAGTCCTGTTTACTTCCTGTCACAACATGTCAAACTAGCATCTTTGATCTAATCGTCATGTATAAACATATCACATCAGGTTAGCTCAGAATGCAACCATCATATTTTAACATCATAAATCACATGTAACCATCAGAAACCAGAATCGTGGATCGCATGTAACTATCATAGACTATAATCATAAATCACATGCATAATAAAACTGAAATAAAATGTTGATACTTATCCTTTCATCAATCCTTAGATTCTACCTTTTTCTTTATTCCGTACACACTCTGGATCGATTTCCACACTAGACAAACACCAAGTGCCTTCTCCTAAACCATGTGCACGTACACATAGTTTACATCACACACATACAATCACAAACTGCATACAACACCATGCAATACATGCACCTACACCTAACATACAACACATACACCTACACCCAGTGTACAATACAACACAAATACATATATAGAGTGCAACAGAATGAATGCATATGTCACAATACCATGACTACACAATGCACATAGATAGTACCACATGCCCGCATTACAGCATGTACGACATGCACTCAATTCCACATGTAACCCAATACCACATGTACAAAGCACCACCCGCACAATGTGTGCACAACATCGCATGTACACGACACCACCTACACAACATGTACACAACACCTCATGTACATTGTAGCAATGTGAAGTGTGTATACTATACCACATGTACACAGTACCACGCACATGACAGGTAAGCAGCACCACATGTACACAACGCCACATGCACAAAATTTACACTACCCCACCTACACACAATGCCACTTTTACAACATGCACACAACACCACTTGTACAATCGTGCACACAATACCATATGTACATTGTGCCACATGTACAACATACACGCAACACCACTTATACATAGCACTACATATCCAACATATACATAGAATCATCTGTACATATCTCTTCATATACAATCATGTGCACACCACCATATGCAATATTCGCCCAACATTATCTATATATGATCCTCTACATAAAACTGCATAAACAACATGTACACACACTATATATACACAACACCGCATGTGCACACATCATAGATGTAACATGTACAACATATACAACATATGCACAACAGTAGTACCACACATCCAAAACCACACTGTCCTTACCAAGAAACCTTGCTTCCAGTGTCTTATCCATGCTTATCCTAGCATGTCGTAGACCACACTGCTTTCATTTTGCTGATGTAACCCTTGGTATAACCTATCCATAACATAAGCATAGGCATAATACAAGCATACAATAAAAACTCATATTCACATGATACTGACCTCATATATTCATCATGGCTACTCCTCCCACTTGATTCCCATAAGACCAAGAACCTCGTCATCTCATCCGCTTGCATAAGAAATCATTTCTCCACAAAAATGATCTCTAACAACCCTGTCGGATAGTGACATAGATACATGGATACATATATACATATACATAAACATTAGCATAAACAGTCATGATCCTGTCAGACAATGACATTCATACACAAACATATATATACATATAAATGTTAGTGTTAATAATCGTGATCCATGACGACCTTGTCAGACAATACATATTGTTATAGCTCCAAATCTCACTCTTATGGTTTGTGATGCTACACTCATGGCCTAGGGCAACCCCTCCTTCCAGACCTGGTCCTAAAATTTAAAAAACAGTGTTTTATCCCTTATACGCGACATTGCCCTGAGTTAAATGTGTGTATATGCGGGTAGGCATATACCCAACCCATGTATATGTATTAAAACACTTAAAAAAATATAAAACTCCTTAATTTCGGGCGGAGATCATGGGTTTTACCTGCTGATCACCTGTTAGTGCCTGTGGCCCAACTGTTCCCAACCAACTCCCAACTAAAAAACTACTTTGGGAGAGGTATAAAAAGACCTCAATGGGAAGGCCTAAGGGAGGAGAGAAGAGAGAGAAAGGTTATTATGCTGAGATTTTTCCCCTGACCAGGTCTGAAGACCCTTGTGCCTTCTGCACTTCCCCCATTTGTATAGGAAACCCTTGTTTCCTTGTGTGTTGATGTTCATCCATTACTTGTGACATCATGGAGAAAGTCATGGAAGGAGTTTGTTAAAGGCTTGAGGCTGGACGAATCCGGAAGGAAGCTTTGCTTGGAGCCTGCGAAAGGTGACTCAGGTGAAATTATTCCTTTTCTGTACTTTATTTGTCTATAATAAAAGAAACACATGTCTTGGTTCCTGATATGAATCTTCTTTATGTTTATGATATTCATGTTAGAATTCATATGTGAACAGTTGTTTATATTTCATAACTAACTACCTTTCTTTATAACATGAAGATGGTTTCTTTATAAGTTTTTGTCCATATACTGCTGTGTTCTTTGGAATTGGTTGTTTTGCAGGACAAAGGAGCAAGAGGAACTTGAAGAAGGGTTTGGACCCTTGAGGACCTTCTCAAATGTAGGACCTAAGGTACGTTCCCTTATCATAGAATTTGCTTATAATAGCATAATGGCTGTGTGAATGTGTGTTTCTTTGTATAGACAACTTTCAGTCTACTAGGGTTTCAACCCAAAAGCCCTAGGGGAACATTTCCCTCAACAGAATTGGCGACTCCGCTGGGGACAACACTCTTGTTGTTCCTAGTTTAGGTGTTTTTCAAGCCAATCAGGGCTCAGCTGCCTGTTTGCTTGCTGTTGCTGTGTGGTCTGTTTTTGAACTTTAAGTTTTGCCAGTTTCTTCAGTTTGTTTTTTATTTTTCTTGAAACCTTTTATATACGCTGTTTTTCTTAGTTACAGAGGCGTATATATGCATGTTTCTTTAAGTTAACCTGCGTATACGCAGGTTTCCTTAGTAACAGTCGCGTATACACGCAATCTGTACATCAGTACAGTCGTGTATATCTTGCACTTTTCAAGATTTTTAAATCTTTTTGTCTCTAAAGGTCTGTCTGGTGGTTTGATTCAGTCCGAAACAGTCACTTTCCAGTATCAGTTGTTAGTTTTACAGCAAGCATCTTGTTCCAAATTCTCTCTGATTGTAAGAAGTATTGGTCTTGTTTTTGTTGTTGCAAGCGTCATCGTTTTTTGCTAAAGCACGCAAGATTTCTTGCTAGGAATCTTGACTGCTCTGATTCATCAGGGCAGGAAGATTGATCTCAATCTTTGTGTTAAATCTTGCTTTTGGTGATTTTTTGTTTTCTTGACAAAACCGCTTTTTGTGACCATCCACTTCTTTGTTTCATGAAAGTTGTTGATTGACACTTTCTTGAAATTTGTCTTTTTGATCTTTTTGGTCTTTGTTGCCAAAGCTTTCATTGCTGCTTTTGATTGTTAAGAGCATCCTTAAACACATTTCTTTTTGTTGAGTTTTCATCCATTGTGTGGTGTCAACTTGCAAAAGTGTTTGTTGCCTATTCTTCAGTCACAAAGTTTCAGTCTTGTTGAGAGCATTTTTTAAAAGACTTTTTTGTTGTTGTTTTTGAAGAAAACTTTTTGAAAAACTTAGTTTTGCTTTCTTGAACTTTGTTTTCATTTGGTTTCCTTTTAGTGAATGAAAGTGCTTTATGTTTGTCTTGAAACTTTTTTTTAGTGTGTAGACGAAATGAATGGTAACATCTCATATTCCATCTAGACATTTTAAGTGGAAAAATAAAAAGTGATAAGCAAGCAACTTTCATTTCTTGTTTTTAGAGTAGTTTTGAATCTTGCATTAGCATATATTTGTTGCATTAGGATAGATTTGCATATCTTTTTAGGCATACATAGCTTTGTTAACTTTTGTGAGTGTGAAGCGTGAATTAACGAAAAGAAAAGAAAATTTTGTTTCATTAGAAGTTCCTCTGAACCCTGTAGAAATTGCTTTTCATCGAAAAACGAAAACAAGTGCATGTGCATGTAGTTAGGTTTTTATTAATTTCTTTTGCGTCAAAAAACACCACTAGTTTCACTTCCGTTATCCCGTGACTTAAAGAACAGCCTATTTTAAAATCAAGCGCTAATTAAAATTCACTAAAACTTTGTTTTTGTTAGCCTCTCTCACAAAACAATAATAAATCCAAAAAAATAAATAAATAAATTAAATATTCCAAGTTGGGAATTTGTGCCTAACTCTTGGGTTGTTCCTCTAAGATAGGAGTTAGTTTAGGTAACTCCTATATTGGTGTGTGTCTGGTGAGAAATTATATCAACCAAAGGAGAAATTATCTCAACCAAAAGTGTCTAAGATATCACGCACTATCTTGAGAACACTATCTCTCATCTATTTATTTGTAACACTATATTCAATTATTCTAATGAATGAATGAGAGATAATACATGAGGAAGCATGAAGCTTCAGCCTTTTTCTACCAATATTTTGTGTCTGGTTTATTATGTGTTGTTTATATATTTGTCTGAGTTAATTTCATTTTTCAATATGTGGTATCGGAGCCAGTCTTGAGAATACTTCAGTTCCGCAACATTAATGGCTTCTTGGGAGTGTTTGAATATCAATGTCACTGTGCCAAGCACTGCCGATCTGCATCTAATCTCGGGAATGGTGGAGTAGTTTGACTGTCTTGTGCGTTGAGCCACAGAACTGTGGATTCCCATGCAGGAAACTTTTCATCTCCAGATCATTGGTGGATGTCTGAGTTGCTGCTTTCCGAATGGATGAAGTGGATCCTTGGATACTGAATGGAGCAATTATGGCCTCGTCTTTTTTCGAAAGCGGATTTCCTTGAATGTGGTAAATTTTCTTTGATATAGTCGTCGTGGGAATATTCAAAAACTGCGCAGAAATTTCTTGGGATCTTGCAGAGAAATTTTCTTATTGTGTTCTCTGGATGGAGATGCAGCCGTGTTTATCGCTGTGTGGGTCGCAGCTTTCATGCATTAGCCATTTACGAAACTATCCTTGGTGAAGATGGAAACAAAGCGGTCCCCAACCGTCCTTTAACGAATATATATATATATATATATATATATTTTCTGTCTAACGATTATTAATGCTTCTGGTCGTTGTGACTATTGGTCTCCTTCCTTCGGCCGCCGGGCATCTTCAAATAATCAGTTTTTCTACATCATTTGTTTGAGAAAAGAAATTTGAAAAAGTCTTCATACTGTGTGATTTTTTTTTTTTGGATCAGAACAGAAGTTAAAGTGCAGCAAGAAATCAACATTGTTGCGAGAACATCACAGTTTCTTGTTTCATGTTTAACGCTTTTATATTGTCTTTGACCAGTGGCCGAATTAATTGCGTCTAAGATCATTTAACTGGATCCAATCGACTGCGTGTAAAGATCATAGTTTGGAGTTTGCTTTGCTTTTCATATGATCACATACCACGGGTTCAAGTCTCTCTGTTTTACTCAACCAACAAGTATTGGTTGTCTCGATCAAAGGCAATAAAGTCTTTTTGGCGTCTGGCAAGTTGGGTCTATTAAAGGAATTGTAGCGGAAAGGCAAACTTCAATAAGTGGTTTGGCAGACATAATGAGATGCACGCACTCTAAGGATGGTGAAAACCATATCGAAGGGGACTTAAACGCACCGCTATCTCAAGACTTCTCAATGCGAATACACCATCCAGCTGAAAGGGGACAATTATCACGTAGTTGCGTTAACATCTTTGGGTCTTTTTTTTATCGTTGCAAGTTATGGGTGTTGTTCAAAGTATAAGGTGAAAAGTTTTTGAAAAGACACATATTGTATGGTACGTCTATTTTTATATTCATAAAGGAATGGTGCATATACCTTTACATACATAAGCTAAAAAGTTTAAAAGGAAACGTGAATTCAAGTGAAATCATAAAGTTTTAATAAATATTTTAATGGGAAGTATGTAAAGGCACTTTTTAAAGAGTGATCATAAAGTATTTTAATGGAGGGATAAGGTATGCTTGTTAAATTGTAATTTTTTTTTTTTGGAGTAATAAGGTGTTTGGAGTGAGAAGTAAGAAGTGATTTTGTATTTGGAGTGATAAGTGGATTTCTTTGAGAGAAAATCCAAAGTAATATTTTACTTTGAGAGAGATTTTGAGAGTGATTGAGTAAGTGTAGGTATTTTTTTTGAAGACATTTTTCTTTCAAAAAGTTCTAGAACTTTGATTTCATGAAGATGTTGTGAAGCTGAGCAATTATGTACTCCAAAGTTTAATAAAGATATAACTTTTTGTGGTGATTGTGTCCTAGATCCGCCCGAAATTGAATAAGGGGATCTTAGGTACACGAAGAGTGTGTTGATAATTGTGCATGCTTCATGTTGTTGCTTTTTTATTTTTGTCTAGTTTTTACACATAAATGATCTCATTTAACACACATAAAGTTTTGGTTTGCAGATTACTGTGGTGTGGTTTTTGAATGGAGTTCGGATTTTCCACAGTGTTCATGTTTTTTGGTCGACGTTTCGAGTCTGAAACTAGACTCATCATCAGGACAAAAAGTGAGGAGAAAAGAAGAGAATGTTAGGTATATATGCATCAGCTTCTTTTCTCCTTATTTTTACCCTAGTTTTTTCGAGATTACGTATCTCTTTCCAAGTCTCCCCTCCGTGCAGGGTAACTATTTTGGTGCAGATTACTGTGGTGTGGTTTTTGAATGGAGTTCAGATTTTCCACAGTGTTCATGTTTTTTGGTCGACGTTTCGAGTCTGAAACTAGACTCATCATCAGGACAAAAAGTGAGGAGAAAAGAAGAGAATGTTAGGTATATATGCATCAGCTTCTTTTCTCCTTATTTTTACCCTAGTTTTTTCGAGATTACGTATCTCTTTCCAAGTCTCCCCTCCGTGCAGGGTAACTATTTTGGTGCAGATTACTGTGGTGTGGTTTTTGAATGGAGTTCGGATTTTCCACAGTGTTCATGTTTTTTGGTCGACGTTTCGAGTCTGAAACTAGACTCATCATCAGGACAAAAAGTGAGGAGAAAAGAAGGGAATGTTACAGCTTCTTTTCTCCTTATTTTTACCCTAGTTTTTTCGAGATTACGTATCTCTTTCCAAGTCTCCCCTCCGTGCAGGGTAACTATTTTGGTTTGCAGATTACTGTGGTGTGGTTTTTGAATGGAGTTCGGATTTTCCACAGTGTTCATGTTTTTTGGTCGACGTTTCGAGTCTGAAACTAGACTCATCATCAGGACAAAAAGTTCAATGCAAGCAAGCACAACAATTGTAACAAAATAACTGCAAGGAAGGATAATTAAGCTCAACACATGCATTTGCGTCACTACAACAAATAATCAAAGTTTTCAACATCGGCATTCTACCTCAACAAACAACTTCACTCAATACAATCAAGTTCATGAATCTGCAAACTCCAGCATTTCAAAGCACATTCTACATCACTACAATCAAGTTAATGAATCTGTAAATTTCAACGTTTCAAAGCACAGTCTACATCAACATTGTTGAACTTGTAATCAAACTCAAATCACATTGAATTGTAAGGGTGCATTCTCGGTTGAAACCGACACCCAAGTCTTGAATTGAGTCAAATTGAATTCATTGTAGTGAATCATTGAAATCATTGTAAGCTTTTTTGGGTGCATTTTCGACAGTGTTCGACACCCTTCCTTTAAAGCACAATCAAGTGAGTCCATGAGTTTTAACTCCAAATGAAACAAACAACAAGTTCACATCTCCTGCAAGCGAGCGTGAGTATTCATTCAAGCAATTTGCGTCAAAACAGTACAAAGTTCAAACTTTCAAGCGAGCCAGAGTGAAGATCATCAAAGCAATCAAACAAGTTCAAATCTAACACCAATCAAGCAATTTGCGATCATCATCAAGCGAGCGTGAATTCCAGAGTTTAAGCAAGAAAGTTCTATAACTCTAGCAAGTGTTCCCAGCAAGTGCAATAAGCAACAAATCAAGCGAGCATGCCATTCAAGTCCCATAGCAAGCGAGACTGTCATGCAAGTAACAAAATCAAGTGAAACAATTCAAAGCAAAACATCTACGACAAGAGAGCCTGATTTCAAATGAGCAAGTTCAGATGGCGCAACATATTCAGGTGTTACACCTTCTTTACAGTTTGATCATCTCCAGTGATGAAGACATGGTGCACATCAGCAAAGAAACTCTTGCTGATCTTTCACAGCATCTACAACAAACACATGAAACCATTGAGTTTCTTCAACTAGAGTCACAACTACAAAGAGATGAGCTGCAACAAAAGAGTGCTTCTTCCAAGTCATTCAACCATACAGATGAAGATAATAATGTTGATTCCAAATCACTCATCCAAACAACTTCAAGTGTCGAAGTTGTTCATGATCAAATTCAAATTTCTTCCAAACCCATCATCAAGCCCTGGGAAGAAATTCAAAATAACAAGAATAGACGAGGCTTAGGATATGTCACTGATGACACCAACTTACATATCCCAGATTATTCCAAGCCAATTAAGTTCGTGAGTGCAGGATTTCTTGCACAACACACCTCAGAAGGTTCTGAGAAAATTGCAGACAAACAAAATTGCACGCAACCTGAAGTTGAAGTTCAACCAAAGTGTTCTCATTGTCAAAGAACTGGTCATATGGAAGATCAGTGTTTTGATCTCCATCCGTGTTGCCATTGTGGCAAGCCCAATCATTCCTCAGAAAAATGTCGCAACCAACAAAAATCAGCCAGATTGAAGATACATTATGAATGGATTGATCCTTGGGAATGGTCATCCACAGTCAAACGATTGTCTCAGTTCTACAACCGACTACAATCACACATAGTGCAGCCAGCAGTGAACAGATGATGGTACTCTCATGCAGTTGAATGAGGGAGTACAACAGTGAAACTCTCCTACACCTGAAGGGGGGGAGTTCAAATATATTTTGGAGAAGATTGTCTCTCCTTTCAGCTGACAAAGGGGGGAAAATGTCAATGAAATTGACAAGTGATTGTCAGACTGAAAGTCTCGTCAACATCAGTGAAGCAGCCAGTGGGCATCTTCATCAGCCAGTGGGCATTTGTCATCAGCAGTTAGCATCAGCAAATTCGCCAGTGGGCGATCGACAGCCAAAGCAGCAGTGAGCATTAGCAAATTCGCCAGTGGGTGATCGACAGCCAAAGCAGCAGTGAGCAGCTTTCATCATAGCAAAAACAACATTGAGTTGTTTTTCGACATCTTCAGCCAGTGGGCAATCATCATCAGCAAATACGCCAGTGGGCGTTCATCAAATTGTGTCAGTGGACACCGGATGTTGTTTTCAAGCAAAGGACAGTTGGATCCTTTTGCGGCTTGGCACATGATGGAGTTGTCAAGCATTCCTCTGAGATGAATCAGTCATGCAGCTGACTCAGTCTCTTCATATTGCAGTTTCTTCAGCATCCAGATTTGGCGGTTTTTTCAGGCAATGTTTTTGAGGATCAACATGAGAACTTGGAAGATGGTTCCTCGTTCTTATTTTGGATTTATCATTGAGGGGGGGAATGTTAGCCTCTCTCACAAAACAATAATAAATCCAAAAAAATAAATAAATTAATTAAATATTCCAAGTTGGGAATTTGTGCCTAACTCTTGGGTTGTTCCTCTAAGATAGGAGTTAGTTTAGGTAACTCCTATATTGGTGTGTGTCTAGTGAGAAATTATCTCAACCAAAGGAGAAATTATCTCAACCAAAAGTGTCTAAGATAGCACGCACTATCTTGAGAACACTATCTCTCATCTATTTATTTGTAACACTATATTCAATTATTCTAATGAATGAATGAGAGATAATACATGAGGAAGCATGAAGCTTCAGCCGTTTTCTACCAATATTTTGTGTCTGGTTTATTATGTGTTGTTTATATATTTGTCTGAGTTAATTTCATTTTTCAATATTTTTAAAGTTAGATACACCAACAAGTTTTAGGATTTTAGGGCCTTGGATTAGGCGAGTGGAGAGTTAACTCTCCAAGGCCATTTAAATGTCAAACGTAGGAGTCTGAATAGTGAGTGAAAATCCAATAGCGTTAGGAAGACCAGGAAAGCTTCGGATCTGGGAGTTAAGCACGAGGGTCTGTGAAGACAGGGAAGAGAGATACCCCCTCTCCTACTTGTCCGAACTTACCTCACGACTGTTCCGCCTAGCTTCTGCGACGAGTTGGTATCCATAGTTGCTACTCCTAGGGATCTACACAGGTGGCTGCAGAGGGGAATCCCGTGGCACCTGAGGTCGACGTTGCATCACTCTCGACAGTACTACTGGAGGGCACCCTTGCGAAGCTTAGGGGCTTGCACCGGCGCAGGTTGTTGTTAGGAGGTCAGCGTAACTTCCTCTGATACCTTCGCTGATAGGATTGGGCCCTCATCCTCCCAGACTATCTTCGGAAGGCCCCTTAATTCACTTTCTTGTATTTTGGTGTCCAGTCCTAATCACCTGGAGCGGAAATACTTGGAAGTTGTTTGACTGGTTGTTATCTTTAGGGACTTTATAGTGTGTGCTCTGTGCTCTTAGTTGGCCTAGCTTTCAATTTTTTGAGTCTTTAGTTAGATCTTAACAAGAAATTCAAAGTGGCTGACCGATCACCCAGACGGTCTCGAAGACTTCGTGGTCTTTCACCACCAAGTTTAGAGCCTTCTCCTAGAAGGCGCAGAGGTAATACTGCTGGTGGGTTTCATCCCACGGCAGTTGACGCATCGGGGATTGATCCTCCTCTGGGAAATTAGTATTCAAGCAAGGCCTGGCACTTCCGCGGAGCAAGAGAGGAACACTCCAGTTCTTTCTCGAGTTCTCTTTCAAGTGGAGAATAACATATAGGTAGAAGAACTCTTAGAGTCATTAGCGGATCCAAATTCTTCCCTACCATCTAGTCATCCGGACGTATTACAATTCGTTGGGACTCCGACGCATAGACCGTCAAGTCCAGGTTACGCTACGCGCTTACCATCGATGACCACTATTGGAAGCATGGCTTCTACTACAAGTGCTACAACTATGCACACTCCAACATCAGTACAGGGGGGAGGAACGATTTCCATCTCCTCTGCTTCTTTGTTTGGATCTTTTGTTAGCACATCTTTAGTTGGGTCTACCTCCATTCCGTCCACGAGTGGAAATTCCCAAACCAATGCTTTTGGTTCTGGATTCTTCCCATTTGGCACCCATTCACAGGGTATTCCATCAGTTCCGTTTAGTGCTGCCACGTCCATGATGGGTGGATCAGCTTCATTCCAGGGTTTTCCTTTCAGAAGTGGTCATATACCACATTCCAACCCGACAATAGGATCCATGCCTTTTTCTTATGTAGGACAAAGCAGTAATCTTTTCCAAGGTTGGACTAACCCTGGGGTTAGTGGTGCGGGAACTGGGAATCCGTTTATCGGCCAACAAGGGAATAGGCCGTACTCCACAGTTAGTTCGTTTCAAAGTATTCCTCCCTTAGCTTCAGCTTGGAATCCGTATCAGGGGTTATCAACTCCTTATAATCCTTTAGGAGGAAACTTTGCTGGTTATGGAGGCTTTGTGGCCGGAGTTGGTCAAACTCCGAATTTTACTGGATCACAAGGCTTGCCTTTTGGTTCAGCCGGTTCTACTGGTTACTTCGGGCAGCCTGGTGCCTTCCAAAATCCAGGCCAATCTTTTCAGAACTTTGGGAGCTCCGCCCAGTCTGGGTGGAATCCCCAAGGTCCTCCTAGGCTTCCGTTTCTAGCAACTTTGAACTTGCCAGATCTCACTAAGTTAACAAATGATCCAATCAAGTACAATCCAGCCTGGCCTCTGGTCCCAACCAAACTCCCTTCGGACATTCCAAAATTCTAAGGGAAGAGCGGTGAAGACCCAAGCGACCATGTAACCACATTCCATTTATGGTGCTCATCTAACTCCCTTATCGATGGCTCGATTGGGTTGAGACTGTTTCAACACACCTTGACTGGTAATGCAGCCAAATGGTATATAGAGTTGCCAGGGGGCAGCTTTCCATCTTTCGCTGACTTAGCCAATATTTTCTTAAATCATTTCCAGTTGCCTGTCCGTTATGATGCCGGAACTGAACTTCTGGCCACTTTTTGACAGGATAAGGCAACTCACATTTCTGACCATATTCAGGAATGGAGACAAAGAAAGAGGCTCATTAAAGCTGAAATCCCTCTGGAGTACCGTCTCGAATGGTTTTTGAAATCTTTACAACCCGAGATCTCTAAGGATGTCTCCATGTCTGGAGTCTATTCTGAGGAGCAAGCCATTTTTAGGGCCCAACAATTAGAATTGATCTACTCTCAGTCTAGGATCCTACAAAAATACTTGCCAGATGCTCCTGGGTCTAAGGTTGACATAGCTAAGTCGAAGCCAGGTCCCCACGTGGATGGTATCGTTGGGTTGGTAGACACAAATGCGGTGAACTTGTTGAACCAATTGCAGCAGTTGTCTTTACAAACTACTTCTAACAACCAAGTCACATCGTCTAACCCTCCGGCTTCCCAAACCTCTTCGATTAATGCCGTCCAATCTGATAACCCCAAAAGAAATCAAAATTCCAATGGGAAAAGGAAAGGATGAGGTAAGAAAAAGAATCAGGATGGGAAGGCTGACGCAAATAAATCTAGCAATAATGTTGGTGGTGGTAGAAATGAGTCTAGAAAGAAAGTCAAGTTTCCATGCAAGTTGTGCAGTGGAGACCATTTAACTCACCTCTGCCCCAAGATTGAAGACGCTCAGCGCTTGTTAGGGCAGCAAGGGACTTCTAGTTCTCAAGCTGTGTTAACCAACCCTTTTCCCCAAGGGCAGCAACTTCTTGCTGGCGCGAGTTCAAATCCTGGTACCTCCGCAGGGGGCAACCAGGAAGGGGAAAAATCATCAAATGTTTTCATGATGGGTTCTAATGTCCATGTGGCTACTCGGTCACGTGATTACGGTGAAGCCGAAACTTCCAAGGACAAGACTGTTCCCGGAAGTACCGACCTTCATATTGAGCGACCCCCTGTCGAGACTATACCACGGATATCGAAAGGTTCCGCTAAATGCGCGACTATTAATCCTAATGCTAGGGCCGCCCAGATTTACTCCATTGTGGAGGATCTGGCTTAGAGTTCGTGCACCATGTCCGCTTTAGAGGTTCTATAGTCATGTCCGGCTCAACGAAGTGCTTTACTTTCCACGATTGGGGCAGTCGATCCAACTTACTCTTTAGTGTTCACTTTTGACATGTTAAATGTCAAAAAGTGACTCCCTCATCATATGGCTTTCCAAATAAAGTCTACATACCGGAAAATCAACATTTTTTGTACCGTTATCGATGAAGGAGCTTCCACGTGTGTCATGTCGATGTCATGTTAGAAGGCTATTGGATCGCCTTCGGCTGTTCCTTCACCTACCGTCTTGACTGAGTTTGATGGTCATTCTCATAAGCCGCATGGGATTATCCCGACCTTTCCTATATGTGTTGGGGGGAAGGTCGTCAATATTGAAGTAGAAGTCATAGATGCTAACCTAGACTACAATATCCTCTTAGGAAGGAACTGGGTATACGAAATGGATGCCATTGTTTCGACTCTGTTTCATGTCATTTGCTTTCCTCATGAGGGGAAAATCGTTAAGGTTGATCAATTGGATTATTGTCCAGTCGATCCTCAAGCAAGCTCTGACTCTACTGTTCCTTTAGTGGATAACCCTCGCCCGCCTACTGAGAATTTAGGAGTGGGGATGTATTCCTCATTGATGGGTACCTTTGATCTTCCCTCTCCTTTCGCTAAAATCAATGCCGTTTCATCATCTAAGGAGTCTCCTCGAGAAGAGTTCTTCCGAACTCGTTATTTTTCAGACCCTTGGACCTTGCCTTCACCTATGACCACATTAGTTGAAGGACAAGTAAATGGAATGGCATTCCCAATATCTGTAGCCGAGCTTAGATATCAGTCTATCGTTAACTCTGCAGATGACCACTCTACTCCTTTTTCCGAAGAGGAGTTAGATGGTGATGTGGCCCCGGCCTGGAGCCTTGATTCTACCTCTGCCTTGGACTGCTTAGATTCAGTTTTACCTTCTGAAGAAGCAATCCTCGAAGCAATGATGGGTATAGATCGACCTTGGGAAGACTTACACCATCGTTCATACTTTCTTCCTCCATTGCAGGAGGTAGAATCTAGATTCTCTGAGCTCTGTACTAGTGATGTTTGTACGGTATCAAATCCTTTGGCTCCAGCACACGTTTGTGCCGAAGATAATATGTAGATCATTTCAAAAACGATACCTATAAACATCTCTAGGGACCCTAACATGATCGAGAATCTCTTCATCGGAATTGAATGTTCCCCTAAAGAAATTCAAATTTACACCGACCTGTTCAAGGAATTTCGAGATGTATTTGCTTGGTCTTATGAAGAAATGCCTGGCATTGATCCTTCTATAGTTCAACATGACATCAAGACGTATGAATACGCCAAACCTGTTCGTCAAAGGCTTCGGCCGGTTAACCCTAGGAAAGCAGCAACTATCAAAGCTGAAGTTGAGAAGCTGCTAAAGGCGGGTTTTATATACCCTATTCCTCTTACTGATTGGGTTTCTAATCCAGTCCCTGTGGATAAAAAGCAAGGAACAATCCGAGTATGCATCGATTTTAGGGACCTAAACAAGGCTTGTCCAAAAGATAATTACCCCACGCCATTCATTGATCAGATTATCGACGAGTGTGCGGGTAATGAGATTTTTTCCTTCATGGATGGTTTTTCAGGTTATAATCAAATTTCTATCCATCCTGAAGATCAACATAAGATAGCCTTTATATGTCCCTGGGGTACCTTTGCATATAGAAAGATGCCTTTTGGTCTTAAAAATGTTGGAGCCACTTTTCAGCGGGCCATGTCATATGCTTTCCACGACATCAAACATGTCATCGAAGCATACTTGGACGATCTCGCTGCTCGTTCTCGAAAGAGAACTGATCACCCTAGTCATCTTCGAATGGTTTTTGAGCGATGTCATTTTTATAAAATCCGGTTGAATCCCAACAAGTGCGTTTTCGCGGTTACGTCCGGTCGGTTGTTAGGGTTCATTGTGTCAAATGAAGGGATTCGGGTTGATCCCTTCAAGGTTGAGGCAATAGTTCAGTTGCCTCCCCCGTCCTCAATTCGACAACTTCAAAGTCTTCAAGGGAAGGCTAATTTCTTAAGACGGTTTATAGTGAACTATGCCGAGATTACTAAAGGGTTCATGCATCTGCTACGGAAAGGAGTTCCATTTGTGTGGGACGACTTTGCGCAGCGGTCGTTCGATGCTTTGAAAAAGGCATTAGTCTCTGCCTCGCTTTTGAGTCCACCAGATTATGGTAGAGACTTCCTTTTATATCTTGCTGCAGCAGAATCAACCATTGGTATGGTTCTCGTTCAGGAGGACGATGCTCTCACCGAGCATGTGATTTATTATTTGAGCCGATGCCTAATAGGTCCTGAACTTCGCTATTCTTCGGTTGAGAAGTTGGCCTTGGCAGCTATCCATGCTGTCCAGCGGCTCCGTCATTATATCCTGCTGCGCAAAACTTTTGTCTTAGCGGCGGTCAATCCATTTCAATTTGTCCTCAGTAGGCGAGTGATTGGGGGCAAATATAACCGATGGTTAGTCATTTTGCAAGAATTTGATCTCGAATTCTTGTCTGCCAAGTCTAAGAAATCCATGGTTTTCGCGGAGCTAATTTCTAAGCTGCGTTGTGGAGAGGATATTGTTTATGAGGAAAGTTTTCCCGACGAACATTTATTCCTCATCTCTTCACTCGACCCTTGGTATGGAGATATCATTGTCTATCTCCAGACTTCGAAGTTTCCCTCTACTTTCTCCAAGGATGAACATCGAAAATTATGTCACCTGGCTAAAAATTATGTTATCATTGGTGACACATTATACCATCGAGGGGTTGATTCAATCCTTCGACGCTATTTAACCTTAGAGGAAGCAGAGTCAGTGCTCAATGACTGCCATAGTGGAGCTTGTGGTGGTCATCTATCAGGGCTTGCTATAGCCTAGCGCCTCTTACGTGCCGGCTATTTTTGGCCTTCACTCTTTAAAGACTATGTGGAAGCGATCAAACACTGTCACCCCTGTCAAATTTTTACTCGGAAGATGCGTGCACATCCAGCTCCTCTTTTTCCCGTTGTCACCGTCGGTCCCTTTACTAAGTGGGGTATTGACTTTACAACTTGTAATCCACCTTCAGCCGCGAATCACAAGTACATTATCATGGCTGTAGACTACTTTACGAAGTGGGCTGAGGCCATGCCTACTTATAAGAACGATAGTGACACGGCAGCATTGTTCCTTTTCAATCAGGTTATCTCAAGATTCGGTATCCCAAGAGAGATTGTCACTGATCATGGCAGTCATTTCCAAAATCAACTGATGTCTGAATTGGCTCTCAAATTAGGTTTCCGGCAGGAGCATTCATCTCCTTATTATCCTCAGGCCAATGGTCAGGTCGAGGCAGTCAATAAAACTCTTAAGATGATCCTCCAATGGACAATCGACAAAAATCGGTCCAATTGGCACGTTATGTTGTATTCGGCTCTTTGGACATACCGAACCTCTGTAAAGACGGCTACTAGTTTTACACCTTTTCAGTTGGTTTATGGGATGGAGTCTATCTTTCCGGTTGAATGTGAAATTTCGTCTCTTAAGTTAGCTGTTGAGCTCCTTCCAGAGACTTCGAGTCTCGAAGAGCACCTACTTCACTTGGAACATCTCGACGAGCAACGTCGAGATGCCGCCACGATGAATGAGGCTCATAAGAAAAGGGTTAAAACGCAGTATGATAAATCTGTCCGTCCTCGAGTCTTTTTTGAAGGTGACCTTGTCTTGGTCTATGACCAAGATAAAGACACCTTGGGGGTAGGCAAGTTTAAGCCTATGTGGTACGGTCCTTTCATTATTAAACGAGTTTTAGAAAAAGGGTCATATGAGTTAATCGATTTTGAGGGAAACAAGCTGGCAGAGCCCTGAAACGGGCTCTACCTAAAGAAGTACTTCGCTTAGTTTTGGCCAAGCAATGGCTTCTTTGTACTTTATGTATATTTGTACATATATCATCGAGAGTTTTTGATATCAACACTTTTTGGTCTGCTGTGGCAGGTGTTGATGGATGACTTGGTCTATCTTGGGTTCGCCGATGGTGCTAGTCGCCACACTTGGAATCTCACTTCCGCAGCTTGGGTACTTTATTATCCAACTGGTCAATTGATGGTATCAAGAGGCGTATGCATCGGTCCTGCTTCAAACAATATGGCTGAGTATACTGCCATTATTAATTTATTATCCAAGGCAATCTCTCATGGGATCGACTCGTTGGTAGTGTATCTTGATTCTCAATTGATAGTGTCACAATTAAACAAAATTTATCGGGTAAGGGATCCATGTTTATATCGCCAGTATTTAAGGGTGAGGTTGTTGCAAAGATCATTTACTTATATTAATTATTTGCACATTCCAAGATCTCATAATTGGTTAGCTGATTCTATCGCTAATCAAGCATTAGACTAGCACATCAATCATTCATCACAATAAAATCAAGCTTCAAAAAGTTGAACTGTATATATATATATATATATATATATATATATCATAAAGCGTCTCGAGTGTACATATGTTTGTCCAAAAATATAAAAAAATGGGACTCAAATTCCCATAATCATGTCCGGCATATCTAATGCCCCGGCTCAGGATGAGCGGCTAAGTAGGTAACTATCGCATTGGCCGCACGTCGAAAAGTGCGAACCCAGTCACGTGGCATGCCAACCACATGACGCTGCATATCCTCAGGAAGGTCCTCTATGGCAGCCATCGGTACTCGGCAGCTCAGTCTCGCCAAGTGTCACTAGACGTTATGTAGAGTCCGCTCTGTATCAGCAGCCGCCTCTTCGGCTCCTCGGCCGCGCCGTCCATGCCGCGGGAACCCATCTGGTCGTACCGGCCCAATGTCTAGAACATGATCATCATATCAGTCATTTGAATCTCATCAAAAATATTTTTCAAAATGCATCATTATATTTGAAAAATCCAAAAAAATCATAAAATCAAAAATTCTTACCAATCTCACCCCATGCTGCGTTCGGCGGTAATGCTAGATCAGGATCTCCTCGGAAATCCAGCCCAGCATAGGGGTAGTCATCTACGGCGATGATCTGCTGATCCCACCAGGTGAAGAAGTCATCGTCAAAGGCAGTCCTTGGGACCTCCCCACCCCCCAAACGTTTCATCAGATTAGCCCACCGGCCCATGCGTGGATCTCGTGGGGTGCTGATGGAAACTGCTACCCTGGGGCGGAGTGCGGGAACCTTCTCGAAAAAGAAAGTACACAGGATAGTCCCATATCCAAAGTTTTTGTTCTGTCCCCTCTTGATAGAAGTGAGCTGGCTCTTCATGTTGGCCATAAGAGGAGTACACAGGTCGAACACAGTAGTGAGACAGTCAACTGCCACGCTCATGGTTAGCCGTGATGCCTGATGCAGAGAGGACGATCCGTTCACTCGAGCTATGGTGAACAGGATTATCCTCAGTGATAAACTCACCACATGTGTGATGGAAATCTGGCTTCCAACCTTCTTGGGATGTCTCAGGTAATATATTTGTACGTAGTCCTCTATCGTGAGACTGCTCCGTGTCCTGCCCCGGGAATGTACTACCTCTCCCCTTCAGGAAAGGCCCGTGATAAAATAGATATCCTCCACTTCTACCCTGAGCGGCATCTGGTCAATCATAAAGGCTTCCTCCTCGACGTCCCAATAATCAATGAGCATCTCAAGCAGACGTGTGTTTGCTTTCATATTCGGCAGTTTGAAGAATTTAAGAAAACCGCATCCCTGTAGGGCATCCAAAGCTTCAGGATCGTTCATGACTTCATTATCCACCGCTGCATGCTCTCTCTCTCGCCACGTGACCTGAATTCTGAGCAAAAAATGATTTTCAACCGTTAGTTTTTTGGTTAGAAATGTTCGCGGCGTATACGCGGGTCCCTGTGCACATAGTCGCGTATAGGGCCCGCGTGTACGTGGGTTTCATATTACCAACCCGCGTATACACCGCAGTGAAATTTTTGGCAAAAAATTCAACGGTGAAACATTAATTAAAAATCTTAAAACCAGTCACAATCAATTGCAAGCTAAGTATAAGAGTTACCTGGAGGTTTTTGAAGAATTTGAACGGTTGAATCTGGCTATGGGAAGTTTGCTCCTTTTGCTCCAAATCCTTTGCTCTCAAACTCAAATGGTGAAAATGGTGAGTCCAAAATCTCTTTTATAGGTTTTGAAAATGTAAAATTTTTTCAAAATTTTATTTTGTTTGGCCTCATGTGACTTTTAACTTGGGAGCTTGGAATGTCGAGAATGGTTTGATTTTCAGGACATTTTGGACGTTTTTCGACAGTTTCGAGACGGTTCCATGACTGCTGACCCGTCATGGCAGGTATCGTTTTCTCACTGGCATATAGGTTAGGGACACCATTTTTCCGTTGCATTATGCATACTAGCCTCCATTTGCTGATACATCTACCATAGGGTTGACCCCATCGTGTTATGGTTCGTAAGCCATCTTCACTCGCCGATTTTTTAATCATGACACGATGGTAGAGCCATCCTTTACATGGGCATTGTAGTTAGCACCTCACTAACATTTGTTTCCCATGCTGCTCCGATTTGAGTAGGCTCGGGAGTCCTCTGTAGTCCCGCCATGACTTATGCGTTGAAGACTCATTCCTCTTAGCTTCTTCGCTTTGTTCTGGCCTTATACCCTAGAGGCTCCTTTGTGTTGAGTTGTACTATTGCATTGCATGTTGACCACTTGCACCTTTTGGCCTAGAGCCGGCTTCACTTGGACTCGTGTTTAAGCCAACTTTTGACCATGATGACTGCAAAATCAACCTTGCATACCTTTGACTTCTGCAGCTTGACACACCTTGACCCGTGGAAGGAACACACCTTTGAGTGTCACTGACCAGTTTTCACCTCCCTGCATTGAGCATAGGAATGTTCCATTCCCAGGAACTAGATCATCTGTTTCACCGACACTCATTCTTTCCACTATACCATAGCATTCTTTTATTCTTTTTCAAGCTTAACAGAAAAAGACAAAAAAATTAAATATTCCAAAAAAGAGCGGGAACGGGACAGTATTTCCATTTATTGTTGGCAGCTAGAGTCAGTCGTGTCGCCCTTGAACAAAGCACTCAAAGCAAAGTCTCCTCCATTTGGGCAGGATTTAGTTTGACTTAGGTACGCCTTAACCTTGTTATTGAGTCAGTTCTCCCCCGATTGGTTATCTCTTCCAATCATATGGAGGGTTCGTTCGTGCCTCTTGCATGGCGAACTTATACAGAGTCATCATATGCTGCCACATAGTCACATTGAGTCGTGCTTTAGTTCAAGGGAAGTTAGCCTGAGTCGGCTTCTCTGCGGTGTCTCTTGACTCATTTTTCAGTCGGCCATCCCTGGTTGTCAATGTCATGTCTATCATCACATCAACTATATTGGTCCTTTACTCATGCCGGTTTGAGAAGGTCCCCATTGACTTCTTGCTGGCGGGTCTTGTCCTTATCGACGACGACACCTTGCTCTGAGGATAGGCCTAGAGCTGCACCCTGGCCCTATTTTCATTATTGATAGGTCACCTTGTGCTCAGCATCGATTAGTATCATGGGTCTTTGACTGAGTGGTTTCCCTTGTGTTCGACATCAGCTTACATTATCACACATTGGGATTCTTGCAGTACCTTGGTTTCCATTTGACCCTATTGGTGGATACCTCACCTCTGTGTCAGCTTCCATTATTGGTTGGTTCAGAGGGTTTCTGTCGTGCGCTAGCCACATCTTGTGTACGCCGGAAACATACTTCGGTTGGGTTACTGCATCTCTTTCATCCGATTCCTTCCACATTATTGGCCTACAGGTTACACTCGCGCTAGATTGATGAAGGATGCCTTAATGCCTTCTTTCTAGCGGATCTTTCCCTATCGACTCCGACTCATTGCTCTGGGCAAAGATCTAGAGTCCATTTGGCAGTACCTTGGGGTTTGCAGTCATTAGTGGTAGATCCTTCGCTATCAACAGTGGGAAACCATCATTGTCTCCTAATCGATAGATTCTTACAGGTGTTCGACTCCAGCTCATCTATTCACACTTGTTAGATTGTACTGGGTACCTTGACGCTCATTATCATTATTGGTGAGTAGTCTCGCGTTTGTTAACGGTATACATCAATGATCGGTAATCAAACGATTTCTCACATGGTCGACTTCAGATCATTTATTCCCATGGTGTAGAAATGTACCACGGTGGTCGATGAAGACCTCAGGTTGTGTCAGCATTCATTGGTTCACTTGAAAGTTGCTCTTGTTGCTGCTAGTCGATACCACTCCACCTTATGTGTTGCAGTCAGTCATGGCGACATTCTATATGCTAGCACCTGAGTTTGCAGTGTAGTACCATCCTATTCCATCATGTTCAGTTGGTACCTTTTGGGATCAGTCTTTGATATCAGTGGTCCGTTGCATCTTTCAACATCATTGACAGTCTTATATGTGATATTCAGACATGTACTTGTTCGATCATGATCAGATGATCCATTATGTATTTTCCAGTCATTTATACTTGTATACTTAGTGGATCCGCTTTGATATGCGGACATGCTTTACTTTTTCTGAGCATGGGTATGCCCGCCTCAAACAGTGTTTCTTTCTGATCTCCTTTTGTGGCTTGGCAGGCTGAATTCGGTGAAGTCCTCCTCGGTCTTTGACAGATTTCCTTTCCATGTACTTGCTTAATACATTTCGGCCATCATGTACCCCTTCTGACCTCATATATTAGGGGGCATCTGTTATAGCTCCAAATCTCACTCTTATGGTTTGTGATGCTGCACTCATGGCCTAGGGCAACTCCTCCTTCCAGACCTGGTCCTAAAATTTAAAAAATAGTGTTTTATCCCTTATACGTGACATTTCCCTGAGTTAAACGCATGTATACGTGGGTAGGTATATACCCAACTCACGTATACGTATTAAAACACTTAAAAAAATATAAAAATCCTTAATTTCGGGCGAAGATCGCGGGTTTTACCTGCTGATCACCTATTAGTGCCCGTGGCCCAACTGTTCCCAACCAACTCCCAACTAAAAAACTACTTTGGGAGAGGTATAAAAAGACCTCAATGGGAAGGCCTAAGGGAGGAGAGAAGAGAGAGAAAGGTTATTATGCTGAGATTTTTCCCTTGACCAGGTCTGAAGACCCTTGTGCCTTTTGCACTTCCCCCATTTGTACAGGAAACCCTTGTTTCCTTTTGTGTTGATGTTCATCCATTACTTGTGACATCATGGAGAAAGTCATGGAAGGAGTTTGTTAAAGGCTTGAGGCTGGACGAATCCGGAAGGAAGCTTTGCTTGGAGCCTGCGAAAGGTGACTCAGGTGAAATTATTCCTTTTCTGTACTTTATTTGTCTATAATAAAAGAAACACATGTCTTGGTTCCTGATATGAATCTTCTTTATGTTTATGATATTCATGTTAGAATTCATATGTGAACGGTTGTTTATATTTCATAACTAACTACCTTTCTTTATAACATGAAGATGGTTTCTTTATAAGTTTTTGTCCATATACTGCTGTGTTCTTTGGAATTGGTTGTTTTGCAGGACAAAGGAGCAAGAGGAACTTGAAGAAGGGTTTGGACCCTTGAGGACCTTCTCAAACGTAGGACCTAAGGTACGTTCCCTTATCATAGAATTTGCTTATAATAGCATAATGGTTGTGTGAATGTGTGTTTCTCTGTATAGACAACTTTCAGTCTGCTAGGGTTTCAACCCAAAAGCCCTAGGGGAACATTTCCCTCAACACATACACACTTACATGTATACATATATATAAACATCAACATAATCAAGGTCACAACATAATTACCAAATAACATAAGGTCTAGCTTAAGATATATTTCGTATTTGTGCATAGCATGCACAACATTGAGACCAATCGTTTCCAACACAGCCAAGACATCTGACACCTCAGATCCATTTACTTTATATTTTTTGGTTACCTTTCTCGTGTATGTAATGCCATTGTCCATTTACAACAATGGAACTAACCAGTCCAATCGACTGTCATAATCTTACCTTTCGATGTGATTACTCTCACATTGAGATTCATCCAAGCCTTACATCACCCATCGAGTACCACACAGCTCTCTTAGAGCTCCATTAACTTTCCTCTTTCCAAACCAATTCCCAAGACTCAAAACATAACAGGAAATAAAAGAAACAACCAAGAAGAAAACCATGAAAACCAATAACAATATGACACCACAAAAAAAGTGGCATAGATATGCATCAGACAAACTCAAAATCACAAATAAAACTAAACAATCGCAAAAGTACCAAAAGCACAAGACTAACAACAGACTACACTAATAAACTATCATCTATCATATACGTAACCATAACATCAAAAGACATGTACATAAACCAAATGTATATAAACATAATGCATATAACAATCCTTAACTTACTTCCCTGCATGCCCAACATGCAAACTTGTATGACAATATGCTCTTATCCCAAAGTCTAATGCTGCAACCTCATTATGATTATGCATCTCCTGCTCTATCTTAGCCAACACATTAGCATCATAACAACCAATAGCATCATGATGACCTAAATTGCATACAATGACTTCACAAGGCATGTTTTACCTACATTTCATACACAACTATAAGTAAGACCATACGTGCATAACAACTGCATATAGACATATAACAAATGAGTATGAAAAATAATACACCTCATTCGAACTAGAGTCCAGTCATCAATGCATGACCATATCAACTACACAAACCATGAACTTGTTAGCCTTGTTTGCAAATGGCCCAAAAATGGATCAAAATGGGCTTTTTAACCCTCCCGAAGTCTTCAAAATTTACCTAAGGATCATTCAAAGATCGAAACAATCACATGCCAAGAGCCCTTGGAAGGGCAGAAAAGCACTATCCAGAGGCTAAAACACTCAAAAAAAGTGAAAAACCATGTATTGCAGGCTTGAACATAGCAATGCACAACAGCCGTCAGATCTGGCCGATCAACGAAGCAGATTTAAGTGGCAAATCATAATCGACGCTACACAGAGGAGGACTTAAGGATTGGTGGAAGACACCCCCGATCGGCAATCTCCGGTGATTGGATCGGCAGGTTGCAATCGGCGGAGGCAAACTGGCGGAGTAAGCACACAGATCGTTTGTGATCAGTGATGCAATGTGGACCATCGATAAAGCGCGCAAATCGATGACCACATCGCGTCACAGGATCGCTATCGGGGGTTACAAAGGAGTGCTAACCATGGGCCCAAGGCATGAGTGATATGCGATTGCGATCTGATCGCATCGCTTTATCGCAACGGAGCAGCACCAAGGGGCGGGGCCTATGCACAGGTATATGTGCAACCTGACAAACCGGACCCGAGGACATTATAAGTATTATTTCATAATATTTCAGGTCCGCAGGAACGCCATTTCCAATGTATTTTCGCATTTTTTCGTATTTCAAAGAAATACAAAGGGAGCCTTGGGTAGCGCCGATGTGATAAAGCCCAGACTCGAAGGGGTTTGGGAATGAAAAATATAATATTTCAGGTTCGCCAAGGCCGATTTTTTCATGTATTTTCAGTGTTTTTTAACGTATTTTCATAATACAAAGGGAACACAGGAACAAGCCGTCTGCGACATGCGATAGCGACCCTAAGGGTGGACCCGATAGATGAATAGGCCATATCTAAGGACTTTTGAAGTTTGGAAGAACAAAGATGGGCGGGATTTTACAGTATTGTAGTGTTTTCTTTATTAAACAAAAAACAATCATTATAAACATTTAAAAGGAAAATAGAGGCCCGAAGACCCATTCCATCACAAAACAGAGGCCGGGAGACCGAAACCGTGAGACATAAGGCTGGAAGGGGAAAGGCGACAGCATGACTCATCCAAAACCGACAAATGATCATGAAGCATAGATAACACAACACAGCCAAACAAACAGAACGATCATGGGGCATCTCTGGCACGAGAGAGCTCCTAGACAGCGCAGCAAACTACCAGAATGTTGTTACTCTTTTGTCAGAAGAAGAAACCTCCCAGCCCATGCTTGCCTAGTTAGGGCATCAGGTTGTTGAAAAGATAGGGAGGATAGATTAAGACACTCCGAGCCTTTGAGAGCTCAAGAGCATTGTAAAAAGGCCTATAAAAGGTTGAAAACTAAATGTATGAAGGGTTCAACTTCTAGAGACTATGAGCTCTATTCGTTCCAAGCATCTCATCTTCATTCTAGCAAATACAAGATTCTTTTGTTGTTATATGTTCAATGTCCATTTTCTCTTCTGTTCTAAGTTTTCACCTGAACAGGTTGTTCATGTTTTCTTTTGTGTCTAATGCCAGATAACTGTCATCTTATCTCTGCGTTGATAAATTAGATTTGCAAGCTTCTTTTACTTCCTGTAGCTAGCCATTCATATGTGTTTATATATGCATCTGCTGGTACAGTCGGTATTCTCCATCTATTCATTGAATCTACAAACTATTGAGCATTAGTGGTCTAAAGCCTTGTAAAGCTGAGGGTGTTCATGCATGTCTTGAGTGAAAACAGAGTTGAAATGGTTATCTGGCTTGATCCAAACCATCATCCATTCCAATAGTTCAGAGAACAATATTGAAGATTATATGTTACCAGGCATCTCCAATCTGCAACCTATGAGAGTTTCTTGGAGTGATAACAGAACTCATGCATGAAAATAACCAATACTCCATTGTACACATTTCCACATGCAACCATCAACATGCATAAGCAATGCCTAATAAACTACACATACGCATGAACACATGTCGTCGAGCATAAGTGGTCAATTCTTGTAAACAACCTACAAGGCTGATACATTTAATCAAATATACAAGAATGCAACCTAACATACAAGGATGTAATCACGCGACATATAACAACATGTAACCAGCCACATACTCAAGACGATTCATTCCATAATAACAACATCAAGTTCCACATGACGACATCACTACAACCCTGATCAACATCATACAAATGCAATAAGCACATGGAATCCAAGTGTAAGAGAATCCAAGTGTAAGAGAAACACATGCAACTGACATGCATGCATGCCCAAATCATAGCCCATCTAGTCCGAGGGGTGAACTATGCTCTGATATCACTATTTAATACCCTCCTACCACATCTACCCAAGTAACTAGCCAACCGAGGTAAACATGTGACGAGAGGTTACTATGATTGGATTCGACCTCCTATGTGACCTTAAGGAAGTGGAATCGATAGAAACATAACACATAGACATTCAAATTCAGCTTCAAGAACCTTAGGAACCAATCCAACACTTCAGACAATTTATCCTTGGGTCCTATTGAAGTTTTGACCATATTAAGCCTCAGTCGCTCTCATGCTATAGGCATGACAACATCTAGAAACCTAGAGTCGCTCTCACAGGTTTGCCTTCTAATGTCCAGAGACTCATTTTTCCATTTATGTGCCAGTGTCCCCGAGATTTGAGCCACTTTTTCAGGCCCAGAGCCCAGGTCACTGCCCAGAATGGAATGATAACTTAGGAGCTGTGAAATAACAGGGAATCAATGATGCAAAAGCAATAAGTTAAGCTAGACCTTAATCAGACCCATACTAGCCATGAAAACATTTTGCAAACATGTCATCAACATGTAACCTACAGGTGTAAACAATAGAATTAAGTGTAGGGATCCCATACTTGTTAGATCTAAGAATTTTGTGATCCATAATGTAGATATTAGTCTTTCGGATTAATCACATCGTTAGGATTTGGTTGACGTTTCGAACCAACGAATGTGGTTCACCCTTAGGACAAGGCGAGAAATCAACTGGTCTGAAGGAATAAATAACATGGATGCATCATTACCCAGAGTTAGCCATTGAAAATTAGCCGTTGGTTAATTTGTTACTGAGGAAAATTTGTTTAATATCTAGTTAAGAACTAGCATTTATGTAATAATTAAATATTTTATTTCGATATTATAAATAGATTATTTAATAATACCTAATTTTATAATAATATTATCTAAAAATAATTAATATTTATAATATAATTTGTTAGGGTTTGACGATAAATTTGATAATACTTCAAATTAAAATATTATTAATTTCTATAATAATAATATTATCTGTTAAATTGTTTAATATTTAGTTAGAAACTAGCTGTTATGTAATAATTAAATATTTTATTTCGATATTATAAATTGATTTTTCAATTATATCTATATATATATATATATATATCATGTTATCTAAAAGTAATTAATTTATATAATATAACTTGTTAGGGTTTGACTTATTCAAGATAAATTAGGTTAAAGACTTACTGTTAGGAATAATTCAGATTAAAGTATTTAGACTTCTTTTTTTTTTGTTAACTTTGGCAGAGCTGCTATCTATATTTCCAAATCAAAATTTACATCCATCCATCATATGTTCCAGGTGGTTAACCTACCCGAAGGAAACCAGGAAACCACCTGTCTGCATTAAATCCAGACCAAAATTTGAAAATTTTCATCTCTGTGTTTCTAACATGTCTGCACTTCCGAGCTCTACTCATTAGCCTAACTTTTATTCTATGATAAAACATCAGAATTCAGTTTTTAACATCAAAAAACACTAACAAACTTAACGTGCTGCATCAGTCCTCATCTGAGGAGATAATCGGGGCAGGTGCCTTGGCACTTGATCCAGGGAGCTCGTTTCTCTGGTCCATTACCCATTTCATCTCCCTCAGCATCTGTTCCATTCGTCCTAGGATGAGATTGTTGCGAGAGGCCTAAAGTTGTACCTCTGCTATTTCCTTAATAAGCACTGACTTAATGTTTTCCAGCTCTTCCTGAATCTGGTTCCGTATCTGTTCATCCCCCTGCCTCCTTTCCTCCTCTTCTTCCTCGCGGACTGCCGGATTCATTTCCATAGTTCTAGCTACTACATGCTTCATTATCCAATAATGTTGAAGCGACTTATTAAAGAGTGAGTTATGGCTGCGCATGTTGCCTGAGTCTGGCGGCCTCCCACTCTCCCCTGGGAACTTCTTGGTTTGAGCTGATTGATCTCATCTCTCTTTCCCAACTATTTATCTGCTCCCGAATTTCGGGAGAGTTCCCCACCATGTAAGCATTTATCATGTACATCCTATGCTCGGCCTCCGATTTCCTTCCTCTCCTGTTCAGATTTTTAATGGTTCCCTTTTCCTGTTTTGGAACCTTTTTCACTTTCCGCAGGGCCATCTTCTTGCTTGACTGAGAGATGCGCTGTACTGATTCTTTCTTAGCACCTTTCCCCACCAATGCCAGAGTCTTTGTTTGGGCGCTGTGCCTGTCTACCACCTTTCGTCGTTCCCTCCTGCTTCGTGCTCTGCTGCATGCAAATTCCTAATGCCACCTTAGGCCCTCTTTGGTTTATTCCTATCCTTCTATCGCTTCTGACCTCCACTTGTCCTGTTCCTTTCCTGGCACTTTTCCTCAAGTCCTTTCCTCGGGATGTGCCATGGTTGTTCTGTCCAGCTTTACTCCTCATAAATCCTACATCCTCCCGGCTGCTCCTGCCATATCCTTTCTGTCCTACTACTGCCACTTGCCATCCCTTCTCTGACCCTTTTCCTGACTCCACACCTGCCCTCCCCCACCTCAATTCTTGATTGCGCCACTGCTGTCTTCTTGGGATGCGATCCATCCCTACCCTGCTCTGTCAGTTGCCCTGCTCCATCACCTGCTCGCCTCCGTTCCTTTCTCACGTGTGTCCTATCTGTCATCACCAGCTATGTCCTTTCCCCACGTCTGCCACTTGCTGCCTTTTCCTAAACATTCCTCTCTAGGTCACTATTACCACCATTATCGACGTCTAGGAATTTCTGCAACTACTTCTTCTCCTCCGAGTGAGGGAGCTCAGTTCCTCCAATGTCCATCGACTTTCCTCTGCTTCGGCTTCCCCAGTTCGCTAACCAGTCTGCTAGTCTGTTGCCTGTTCACCTTACGTGGGTGGGGATCACATAGTCGATTCTATTGATCAATTTTCCTATTTCCCCTATTAACCATGTTGTTCTCCAGCTCCTACTGATATTTTATGCCAGTGTCTTGTTTTGTAGTTGTTTAACCATATCCATGACCAGTTTCGAATCACTTTCAATTTGAAGGTTCTGGTACTTTTTCCGAATGGCAATTTCGAGCCCTCATTTCAGCGCGTGTAACTCCACTTCATTATTCGTTGCTTCTCCACAATCCATCGCAAAAATTCTCAGAGTTTTTCCTCTGTCGTTCCTGAATAGCCCCCCTATTCCTGCTTCTCCTGGGTTGCCTTTATCTGCCTCGTCAAAGTTTAGCTTGGTAAAGCCTTGTTGTGGATGCCTGTAAGTGTTTATCTCTTCAACCTCTTTGTGTTGATTTTTACTTTGGGTTCTATCTATCATGCTTTGGGTTAATCGTAACCGCTGCAGAATTCTCTCCTCTGTTTGGTTAAGCTTCCAATCCTCATCACTCCATCTTTCTGTTAAAATTGTTTCTCTCATATTTTGGATTGTTTGTTTCCATATTTCTACCGGGGTTCTCTTTTCTTCTTTAAAGATCACATTGTTTCTTTCCTTCCGGATGTTCCAAAGCGTGAACCCTACTGACAACATCCACGCGTGGTTTAAAACCTGGTTCTGGTAAGGTTTTTTTGGCCATAATTCCAAAGTATTTTTTATATTATGGTAGTTTCTATGACAATGTTCAAACACTTGTTGTTGACAACTCCACATGTTGCTACTGGCGGTGCAACTGTTTGTTAGGTGCTCCATCGTCTCCTCCTGTTCATGGCATAGTGCACAGCGTGAGGGTCCCTGCATGCCTTTTTTCTGGATTTGATCCCAGGTTAGTGCCCATCCATGGTATAAAATCCATATAAAGAAGGTGACTTTAGGCCAAGTCTTAATTTTCCATAAGCTTTTCCATTTGTTTGATTCTGTCTGTCGATTATGTCCTGCCTTTAAGTAATAACCTTCTGCTATAGAAAACGTGCCTTTTATCTGGGTTCCCCATGTGAGTATATCCTGCCCTGTTTTTACCGCAACTTTCCTGGATGCCATTTCTTTGTTATAATCTCCCCAACTTTCTATCTCTGGGGCTGCTTCCCAGTCCTCCTTTTGCTTCCAATTTCGCCACTATTCCCCTATACTTGGTTTCCAGAAGTTTCCAACTAATTCCCCCCTCTGTTTGGGAGGTGAATTCCTGGATTTCTTGGAGGGCTTCTTTATGGAGAAACTTTTCTCGTTGTTTCCAGGATTCCTCCCAGAAATTGGCTGTGTCTCCCTCTCTTACCTCCCAAAAGCTGCAGTCTCTTATCAAATATTTATTATTCCTAGCCAAATTCCATATTGTTGATCCTTTTACCTATGTTTGGCTTCTCATCCTGTCTTCTAGTTTCTCTGTTGCCTCGTATTTCTTCTCCTAGATTTTATTCCATAGGTCCTGTCCACCCTGTGTCCACCTCCACCACAATTTCACACCCATCACTTGGTTAAGCATATGAGGATATCTAAAACCTAAGCCTCCCTCTTTAATTGGTTTGCTGAGCCATTCCCATGAGAGCAATGCCCATTTTCTTGTTTTACTTGTTCCTTGCCATAATTTTTTTTTGAACATTGTTATTAATTTTTGACAAATAGATATCGGAATAGCTTGGCTAGACATCTGGTATATTGGGATTGATTGCAATACTGCTCTTAGGAGGATTATCCGGCTAGGGGTATTCAGGGACCGGAATGTCCAGTTTTCTATCTTCTTCCTTATCTTGCTTAGGAGAGGTTCACAATTCGCTACTCTGTACTGATAATCATTAAGCATTATGCCCAGATACTTTGCTGGGAAGCTTCCTACTTCTGAATCCCATTGTTCTAGCCAGAAATCTTTGGGATGCTACCTGAGTGTTAAAGAAAAATATTTCTGATTTTTCATTGTTAATCTCTATCCCTGAGGCTTTTGTAAACTCGAAGAGAATTTTCAAGATCTATTGGGCTTCCTTAAGGATGGCTTGTCCGTAGATCATTGCATCATCTACGAATTGCTGGTGTGTTATAGGAGTTTCATTACCCCAGATTCTCAATCCCTTTATTTGTTCATTAGCCAGGCACGCTTTCACCAGCCTGCCTAGTCCCTCTGCTGCTAAAATGAATAGAAACGAGGAGAGGGGATCTCCCTGTCTAAGCCCTCTCGTGGGGTTAAAAGCTTTCGAAGGGATTCCTTTTAGCATAACTGACATCACTGGGGTGCTTACCATTGACAGTATCCATTTCACCCATCTCTCATCACAGCCATGAGCTTTTAGTATTCCCCCCAGATAATCCCAACTAAGGCGATCATACGCCTTTGCTAGATCCAGTTTTATTAGCATGCCTTTGTTTCTGGAGTTTTTCAATGAGTGTGTTACCTCTTGAGCCACTACTATACCATCCATTATCTGTCTTCCCTTAACAAAACCAGTTTTCTCCTGAGCTATGAGGTTAGGAAAAATTGGTTTAAGTCTATTTACCATTATTGTAGCCAATATTTTGTATACTACGTTACATAGTGATATTGGTCTGAATCCCTGGGGTTCTTCCGATTTCTCTGTTTTCGGAATCAGAGCCAGGAAGGTGGAGTTTAGGGCCGAGTGCATGCGCTTTGTACATCTTGATTCCTCCACAAGTTCCACAAGGTCCTGGCTCATGAAACTCCAGGAGGCTTGGTAAAATTCTATGGTGAATTCGTCAGGCCCCGGGGCCTTGTTCTTCGCCATTTTTTTAACCGCTTCCCCACTTCTTCTTTTGTTATCACCCTAAGTAGAGCCATATTTTGTTCTCTCGTTACTTTTTTAGGAATATGTTGGCACACATTCGTGATTTCCTCCTCCCTGCATATATTAGGTTATGTTAGGATCCCTTTGAAGTGATCTACCAGTAACTTCTCCATTTCTTCTTGTTGAAGTACCCTGTTCCCTTGACTGTCCTTGAGTGAAAAGATTCTATTATGCTATCTGTGGTTCAGCATTGCTTTGTGAAAGAATTTTGAATTTTTCTCCCCTTCTTTCAACCATTGGACTCGTGATTTTTGTTTCCACAGTATTTCTTCTTGCTTTCTTCTTTCCTCTATTTGGTTAATAACCCTCCCTTCCTCCTCTGCCAGCTCCTCACTTCTTCCTCCCTCTATGATTTGTTGTTGGATTCCCTCCATTCTTATTTGTAGTTTTTCTTTCTCTTTTTGAATGTTACCAAATTCCTCTCTGTTAAAGTATTTAGATTTCATTATAATTTAATATTTTTAATTTCTATTAATAAGAATATTATTAATGTGACCATAATTTGTTAGAGGAAAACTTATCTTCTTTAAATAGGAGGATGGATGAGATAATATTAAAGGTTTATAAGATAAATATTAAAAAGTCAAGATTAGTTAGGTCAACCATTTTGATCATAAATTTACTTCTCATGTTAAAAAAATGAAGTTAAAGAATATTAATGCAAATAAAAGGGGGGATAAAGCCTGAAGATGAAAAGGGAGAATCAGAAAAAAACGAAAAGGAGAAAGGAGAGGGAAGGGAGGAAGAGTCATGAGGAGAGAGCTGGAATCCAGATTTTACTTAATTTCTAGCCATCATCCCTATTAAGGTTTCTGACATGCCTCTCAATTTCAATCGCTTCCCTGAGTTTCCTGTGGTGGAAATGATCAACCCTAGCAAAGAATTTGTATTCTTAAACCATCATAAACCAAAATCATAGATCACATGTAATCATCATAGACCATAATCATAAATCTCATCCATTATAAAACTAAATTAAAATTATGATACTTATCCTTTCATCAATCCTTAGCTTCTACCTTTGTTTTCATTCTGTACGCACTTCGGATTAGTTTCCAACCCAGCGAAACACCCAGTGCCTTATCCTAAACCAAGTGCATGTACAAATAGTGTGCATCACACACATACAATCACACATTGCATACAACACCATGCAATAAATGCACCTACACCTGACATACAACACATACACCTACACTCGGTGTATAATACAACACAAATACATATATAGAGTGCAACACAATGAATGCATATGTCATGATACCATGAATACACAATGCACATACATATTACCGCATGCCCGCAACACAGCGTGTACGATATGCACTTAATCCCAGATTTACACCAGTACTACATGTACAAAGCACCACCTGCACAACATGTGAACTGCATCAAATGTACACGGCACCACCTGCACAACGTGTACACAATGTCTCATGTACATTGCACCACTGTGCAACATGTACACAATACCACGTGCACAAAATGTATGTGATACCACATGTACACAACACCACATTCATGACATGTACACAACCCCACCTGCACACAACGCCACTTGTACATGTACACAACACCACATGCACATAACACCACTTGTACAATCATGCACACAACACCATATGTAAACAGTGCCACATTTACAACATGCACACAACACCACATGTACATAGCACTACATATACAACATGTACATAGCATCATCTGTACACAACAATTCATATCCAATCATGCGCACAACACCATATGTAATATTCGCCCAACACTATTTGTACCATCCTGTACATAACACTACATAAACAACATGTACACACACTATATATACACAACACTGCATGTGCACACATCATAGATGCAACTTGTACAGCATATACAACATAGACACAACAGTAGTACCACACATCCAAAACCACACTATCCTTACCAAGAAATATTTCTTCCAGTGTCTTATCCATGCCTATACTAGCATGTTTCAAACCACAATGCTTTCATTTTGTTGATTTATTCCTCGGTATAACGTGTCCATAACATAAGCATAGGCATAATACAAGCATACAATATAAATTCATATTCACATGATACTGACCTCATATATTCATCATGACTACCCCTCCCACTTGAATCCCATAAGATCAGGAACGTCGTCATGTCATTCACCTGCATAATTAGTCATTTCTCCACAAGAATGATCTTTGGTAACCCTGTCGGAGAGTGACATAGATACATGGATACATACATACATATACATAAACATTAGCATAAACAATCATGATCCTGTCACACAACGACATTCTCTCTCTCTCTCTCTCTCTCTCTCTCTCTCTCTCTCTCTCTCTCTCTCTCACACACACACACACACACATAGATATCTATATCTATATATATATATATATATATATATATATATATATATATATATATATATATATATATATATATATATATATATATATATATATATATATATATATATATATATATATATATATAAATGTTAGCGTTAATAATCATGATCCATGATGACCCTGTCAGAGAATACATACACACTTACATGTATACATATATATAAACATCAGTCTAATCATGATCATAACATAATTACCAGATAACATAAGGTCTAGGTTAAGAGAACGTCATTATTTGTGCACAGCATGCACAACATTGAGAACAAGTGTTCCCAACATAGCCAAGGAATCTGACACCTCAGATCCATTTACATTACCTTTTATGTTTGCCTTTCTCCTATCTGTAATGCCATCGTCCATTTACACCAATGGACCCAACTAGTCTAATCGACTGTCATAGTCTTACCTTTTGTTGCGCTTACTCATACACTGAGCTTCATCCAAGCCTTACATCACCTATCGAGTACCACACAGCTCTCCTAGAGCTCCATTAACTTTCCTCTTTCCCAACCAATTCCCAAGACTCAAAACATAACTAGAAAGGTAAGAAACAACTAAGAAGAAAACCATGAAAACCAATAACAATACGACACCACAAGCATTGTGGCATAGCTATGCACCACACACACAAAATCGCAAATCAAACGCAACAATCACAAAAGAAAAAAAGCACAAGACTAACAATAAAGACCATGACTCAATCTTCATGGTTCCTAGGGAAAGCTCAACTAGAGTTTTTTTCAATATTTCATGGCAATGTCTCTTGCCATGCAGTGCCTTGCATCATACTGCCATTGACACATAACTGTCAGTGCATAAATAAACATAACAATACACCAATTACCTTACCTTGTTGTTCCAAACATGTTGCTTGCAACTGAACGCATCCACTCCATCCCTGAAGGGGCTCCAATTCCCTTGACATATCCACATGTAACTAGAGAATAGATAATATACCTATCAAGTACATGTTCATGAATCTAGCACATATCCACATTAGGTCAGACAATATTAGGGTGAAGAAGACTTCATGTATGCCAAGCACTCATTCGTTTGGAATTAGGGTTTCCAAACATAGCCAAATGAATTATTGTCCAATTCTTTCTTTTTAACTTTTTACTTGGTTGTAATTGGGGCTTACTATGTTCTGTCACATCCCCCAACTGTTAGTTATATAAAAACATCAACTATTACCTTGTCACGCTAATACCAAGCATGTTTCCTGCAACTACTCACACATGTAGACAATCATATCTATCAATTTGAAATCAACTTTTACAAACAATCATGTCCTCACCCATAGTTAACTCATAATCATTAGACATAATGCTACATCTATCAAATACATTCAAGTACATATGAATTGTCTCAAGACATATGTGTTAGTACAATCATCTTAAAACAAGATCATTGGAATGCATACTCATATTATGAAATTCATCAAACATTCAACCAACTTCCAAACATACCATGTTAAATAAATAAACTAGACACCAAACACTCAAACACCAAATAGATGTCATATTCAAACAATCAAACACAAGGTATATGACATAAACAAGTTCATACTTGATGTATCTTAAGGGAGGCAATCTTATCTGCACAATCAATCTAGTTAGTATGATATAACTTCTCAACACATAAGCTTAAACATAAACAAGATCATGATATCCATAATAGTCACTATAACCCATAAACAATTATCATTCATACATAATAATCACATCTGCACAGTCAGTCTATATTAGTATGGCATAATATCACAACATATTAACTCATACATGAATGTCATAATCCTAACCATTAGTATAGACCAATCCAACTTAGTATGATACATATAACATCAAGATCTTAATCTAATAAATCTAATCACCAAGTGACTAGTATATAATAATAATAAGCTGTCTATCATGCTCATCAACAACATATAACCTAATCATAAAGTTATCTAACATAAAACAATAATAACAATGCATACAACCATAGGTTACTATCATTCATGACTATCTGACACATGTGCATATGACTACACTAATCAACTATCATCTATAATATACATAACCATAACATCAAAATACATGTACATAAACCTAATGCATATACCAATCCTTAACTTACTTACCTGCATGCCCAACATGCAAACTTGTATGACGATCTTCTATTATCCCAAAGTCTAATGCTATAACCTCATTATGATGATGTACATCTCCTACTCTATCTCAGGCAACACATTAGCATCATAACAACTAATAGCTTCATGATGACCTAAATTTCATACAATGACTTCAGAGGGCATGTTTGACCTACATTTCATGCATAACTATAACCAATACCATACGTGCATAACAACTGCATATAGACATATAACACATGAGTACGAAACCATATACATCTCATTCTAAATAGAGTCTAATCATTAATGCATGACCATATCAACTACACCAACCATGACCTCATGCATGAAAATAACCATTACTCCATTATACACATTGCCACATGCAACCATCAGCATGCATAAGCAATGGCTAATCAACTACACATACGCATGAACACATGTAGTCGAGCATAAGTAATCAATTCTTGTAACCAACCTACAAGTCTGATACATGTAATTAAACATACAAGAATGCGACCTAACATACAACAATGTGATCAAGTGACATATAACAACATGTAACCAGTCACATACTCATGACGATGCATTCCATAATAAAAACATCAAGTTTCACGTGACAACGTCACTACAACCCTGATCAACTTCATGAAAATCCAACAAGCACATGGAATGAAAGTGTAAGAGAAACACATGAAACTGACATGCATGCATGCCCAACACATAGCCCATCTAGTCCGAGGGGCGAACCATGCTCTGATACCACTCTGCAACACCCTCCTCCCACATATACCTAGCTAAATAGCCAATCGGGGTAAACATGTGATGAGAGGCTACTATGATTGGATTTGACCTCCTATGTGACCTTAAGGAAGTGGAATGACGAAAATATAACACACAAATATTCAACATCAGCTTTAGGACCCTCAAGAACCAATCCAACACTTCAAACAACTTGCCCTTAGGTCCTATTGAATTTTTGACCATCTTAAGCCTCTATTGCTCTCATGCTATAGGCATGAGACCATCCAAAAACCTAGAGTCACTCTCATAGGCTTGCCTGCCAGCATCTAGAGACTCATTTTTCCCGTTTTGTGCCAATGTAGCTGAGATTTGAGCCACTTTTTCAGGACCAGAGTGTAGGTCACTGCCCATAAATGGAATGATTACTTAGGAGTAATAAAATAATAGGGAAACAATGATGCAAAAGTAATAAGTTAAATAAGACCTTAACCAGACCCCTACTAGCCATGACAGGAATTTCGTCAAACATATCATCAACATGTAACATACATGTGTAAACAACATAATTAAGTGTAGGGATCTCATACTTATATGAGAATCTCTATGAACCATTTTTCCCTCATGTCATTTGTTGCATTATCATCTATTAGGTCATAGATACATTATCCATTCATTTACAAGTAAAAACATGTTGAGAGCCATACATAGCTGCTGTCATAAAACATACATATAACCAGCATAATAACAACATCAATACCATAAATATATCAGCCATAAAATAAACATATACATCAATACAATTACACATGAAAACCAAGGTAATGAATGTCTCATTAATGAATGCAATAAACCAACCGAAGATGGGACTATCACATTCCACCCAACTGTACAATAGCTGAGCCAAATCTCTCTTCAGCCACTTACCCCCATGCCATATTCCAAGCATGAATGTGGGATTCATAGAACACATCAAAAAACACCAAAAAGCATGGATTCCATCGAATTTCTCCACCCACAATGTGAGTTCCTCCTAGTCTCTCAAGCTTTACCATAATCCACAGTCCGATATAGGGATCACTAGGCCCTACACCGAGACACACTCTCCAAGCTTTACCATGCATCCCATCCTCTGACTACTAGGCCCAACGAAGAGAAATATACCTCTTGGCTTTACCGTATATCCTTCCATTCACCTGCAAGGATTCCTAAGCCCACCGAGGCACACAATCCTAGCTTTACCACAACCCACAGTCTAGCTCAAGGGTTACTAGGCCAGTCGGTTTACCATGATCCACAGTCTAGTTCAGGGACCACTAGGCCATGTGTTTGTCATTTTGAAGATTCACCCCACTCAACGTCGAATCCAGCCGGCCATCCCACATCAACCGAATTATGAGAACCCATCTCATCAAGGCTATGAGAAAATGGTAAGGCTAGGATGAAGAATACGGTCACACCTAGAAAAACCCATCCCATGATAGAAAAGAACCACATACAATACCATGCATGCCAAATATAGTAAGGAAAATACACATGCAATTCACTACCTGCAATGAAGCTTGTTGTAGTTGCTTGATCCTGACTTTCCCTGCTTGATCTTTGCTTCATCTTGCCTTCTTTGTCTTTCTTTCTCCAATGCCAACGTACTCCAAGAAAATCTAAGTGTCCAAGAGTGTGAGAGAGAAAGAGAATAATGAGAGAGATCCAAAACTCAACTGAAAAAAGGTTACCAACTGATCCTTAGAAGAATTTTTATGGATGAGGCCTCTATTTTCTTCATTTTCCATTATTTTCCTTCAATTTCCTCCTCGCATACAACCTGTGACCTTCCACCTCTATTTTATCCTAATTTCCATTATTTTCATAAATAAATGTGCCAAAATTTCCATTTTTCCTTTCCAAAGCCTTAGCCATTCCCTTTGCCAATTTCGTTAACCATAAACAACCAAATGAACACCCCCTAGGATGTCTTGCCCAAAATTTAGCTTGGAATATGTGTCACATCAACCGTGGACATATAAACTTTTACATGGAATTTTCACGAGGGTTGTTACATAACCCTCCCCATTAGGGGAACACTGTCCTCATTGTTCAACAACACCTATAACCACAAGACTGTTGAAAACAAAACATACTACCCATGGAGATTTATAGCACAACTCGTTGCAGTATTTACAATGAATGACTTGCTCAAATGAAAATCATCATGACAACATGACAACATACTAAATATTGGAGCTTTATAACATACTCATTATGGTATTTAAAATAATCACAAATACAAATATGCACATTTTCTAAACCAACAAATAAAAGGATACGATTCTTGCATCGCAACAAGGAATCCAGAGGCCCATAGCTCCACGCTTAAAGTAATACCAGGATTCATCTCCTTCCCAGGAAGTCCAGAATCCACTGCAAAGTCAAATTTGCATCCAATATCTAGTGCTATAATCTTGTGCCACTTGTCCTCTCAGTGAACAATTACCCGCTCATTATTCCAGGATGCATCTGATTCCATATGGAAATGCTAATGACCAAAACAAATATATCCATAGGTTTCCTTTCTCTGCTATGCAATCCCTCGGGAAATCCAGTCACCCCTTCTACGTAGTCACTCACCTCCCACGTTCTACTAGAACCCCCATTATGGGCAGTCCATCCCTTGGCAAGGATTCCTCGCATTGGAAGATATAAAAACCAAGGCATATACCTACCTTAAAACCATCATACCAGTCATAACATGCTCATGGAAATGAATGGACACTATTGGTTACCAATGTCCCACAATGGCCCTGCTCCTAAAGTGCTTTACCTGCATACTGCTGCATGTTTCAATTTATTTCACTACTGCTACTAATTCTTGTGGTCGATTTTGTCCACTCAACCAGGCATGTTCATGCATTCTTGTTCCAAGCACATAATTTCCATTAGATTCATAATAAATTGAAATAAATTCAAATCATACCTCATTGGTGGCTCATCAATAAGGTACACTTGCAATCTTGTTTACTTCCTGTCACAACAATTCAAGCTAGCATCTTTGATCAAATCATCATGTATAAACTTATCACATCAGGTTAGCTCAGAACACAATGATCATATATCAACATCATAAATCACATGTAGCCATCATAAACTAGAATCATAGATCACATGTAATCATCATAGACCATAATCATAAATCACATTCATAATAAAACTGAAATAAAATGCTAATACTTATACTTTCATCAATCCTTATATTCTAACTTTGTCTTTATTTCGTACACACTCTGGATCGGTTGCCACACTAGACAAACACCCAGTGCCTTCTCCTAGACCATGTGCACGTATACATAGTATGCATCACACACATACAATTACACACTGCATACAACACCATGAAATACATGCAACTACACCTAGTGTACAGTACAACACAAATACGTATATAGAGTGTAACACAATGAATGCATATGTCACGATACCATGACTAAACAATGCACATAGATAGCACAGCATGTTCGCAACACAACATGTACGACATGCACTCAATCCCACATGCACACCCATACCACATGTACAAAGCACCACCTGTACAACATGTCCACAACATCACATGTACACGACACCACCTGCACAACGTGTAGACAACACCTCATGTACATTGCACCACTGTGCAACGTGTACACAATACCACATATACACAGTACCACGCACACAACAGGTATGTGACACCACATGTACACAATGCCACATGCATGACATGTACACAACCCCACCTACACACAACGCCACTTTTACAACATGTACACAACACCACATGCACACAACACCACTTGTACAATCATGTACACAACACCATATGTACATAGCGCCACATGTACAACATGCGTACAACACCATATGAAATATTCACCCAACACTATTTGTACCGTCTTGTACATAACACTGCATAAACAACATGTACACACACTATATATACAAAACACCACATGTGCAAACATCATAGATGCAAAATGTACATAATATACAACATATGCACAACATTAGTACCACACATCTAAACCACATTGTCCTTACCAAGAAACCTTGCTTCCAGTGTCTTATCCATGCTTATCCTAGCATGTCGTAGACCACACTGCTTTCATTTTTCTTATGTTTCCCTCTCTATAACTTGTCCATAACATAAGCATAGGAATAATACCAGAATACAATATAAATTCACATTCACATGATACTAACCTCATATTTTCATCATGACTACTCTTCGCACTTGATTCCAAGGAACCTCATCATGTCATTCACTTGCATAGAAATCATTTCTCCAAAAGCATGATCTCTGACAACCTTGTCGGACAGTGACATAGATACATGGATACATACATACATATACATAAAAGCATAAACAATCATGATCCTGTTAGAAAACCACACACACACACACACACACACACACACACACACACATATAAATGTTAGCATTAATAATCATGATCCATGACGACCCTGTCAGACAATACATACACACTTACATGTATACATATATATAAACATCAGCATAATCATGATCACAACATAATTACCAAATATCATAAGGTCTAGGTTAAGAGAACTTCCTTATTTGTGCACAACATCCACAACATTGAGAACAATCATTCCCAACATAGCCAAGGCATATGACACCTCAAATCCATTTACTTGACCTTTTCTGGGTACATTTCTCATTTATGTAATGTCATTGTCCATTTATACCAATGGACCCAACCAGTCCAATCGACTTTCATAGTCTTACCTTCCGCTGTGCTTACTCATACACTGAGCTTCATCGAAGCTTTACATCACCCATTGAGTACCACATAGCTCTCCTAGAGCTCCATTAACTTTCCTCTTTCCCAACCAATTCCCAAGGCTCAAAACATAACAGGCAAGAAAAAAAAAAACCAAGAAGAAAACCATGAAAACCAATAACAATACGACACCACAAACAAAGTGGCATAGCTATGCACCAGACACACTCAAAATTTCAAATCAAATGTAACAATCACAAAATACCAAAAGCACAAGACTAACAACAAACACCATGACTCAATCCCCATGGTTCCCAAGGAAAGCTCAACCAGAGCCTTCTTCAAGATTTCATGGAAACCTCTCTTGCCATGCAACTCCCTGCATCATACTTCCATCGACACATAAATGTTAGTGCATAAATAAACATAATTATACATCAATTAACTTATCTTGTTGTGCTAAACAAGTTGCTTGCAACTGAATGCATCCACACCATCTCTCAAGGTATTCCAATTCCCTTGACATATGCACCTATAACTAGAGACTAGCTAATATACCTATCAAGTACATGTTCATGAATCTAGCACATATCCACATAATGTTAGACAATATTAGGGTGAACAAGACTTCATGTATGCAAAGCACTCATTCGTTTTGAATTAGGGTTTCCAAGCATAGCCAAATGAATTCTTGTCCAATTCCTTCTTTTTACCATTTTACTTGGTTGCAATTGAGGCTTACTATGTACTGTCACATCACCCAACTATTAGTTATATAAACACATCAACTATTAGTACCTTGTCACGCTAATACCAAGCATGTTTCCTGCAACTACTCACACATGTCCACCACATGTTTGAAATATCAAGACAATCATATCTATCAATTTGAAATCAACTTTTACAAAAAATCATGTCCTAACCCATAGTCAACTCATAGTCATTAGACATAATGCTACAACTTTCATCTACATTCAAGTATATATCAATTGTCTCAACACATATGTGTTAGTACAATCATATTAAAACAAGATCATTGGAACACATACTCATATTATGAAATTCATCAAACATTCAAACAACTTGCAAACATACCATGTTAAATAAATAAACTAGACACCAAACACTCAAACAACAAATAGATGTCATAATCAAAAAGTCAAGCACAAGGTAGATGACATAAATAAGTTCATACCATAATGTATCTCAGGGGGGGAAATCGTGTTTTCACAATCAATCTAGTTAGCATCATATAACTTCTCAACACATCAGCTTAAACATAAATATGATCCTGATATCCATAATAGTCACTAAAACTCATAAACAATTATCATTCATACATAATAATCATATCTACATAGTCACTCTAGATTAGTATGACATAATATCACAACATATTAACTCATACTTGAATTTCATAACCCTAAACATTTGCATAGACCAATCCTACTTTGTATGATACATATAACATCAATATCTTAATGTAATAACCCTAATCACCAAGTTACTAGCATTTAACAATAATAAGCTATATTTCATGCTCATCAACAACATATAACCTAATAATCAAGATATATAACATAAAAAAATAATAACAATGCATACGACTACATGATACTATCATTCATGACTATCCAATGTTGGGACAAGGTCCCCTAGGGTTAATTTTGGGACTAAAAGCCCAAGTTTTGGGGCAGAAAGCCCAATTTTTTGCATGCAAGTGTAAATTATCTGCAATTTATGGTCGCGGAGCACGTATATGTAAACTGTCATAAAGGGTTTCCACCCTTCTTGTATGTAAGTTGTGTCAGCTTTAGAAGATCTACCCATGGTCCATGGACCATGGGATTGTATAAAAAGGAGAGTCTTAGAACAGTCTAAGGGAGAAGAAGTATTAATGATGATGAATGTAAGGGGTCATTAGCGAAAAGAGGGAAGAGTTTTAGAGTGGAGGAGAGGCTCTGTATCTGTGTGCGCAAAGGCCTAGGGTAGAAGTTTGCAGTTGAGTGCGCGGACCCCTATAGCTGAGTGCGTAGGGTAGTTAGAGTCTGTAAGAAGATCTTAAGTACTAATAAAGAAGATTACTCTGGATATATTTGTGTTTGATCTATCTACTTCTGTTATGAATAAATGCAACTTTGTTATGCTGAATAATGGGTTCATGATTAATGCTATATTGATGCACGAATCTATATTTTTTACATTGTTATCTGAATGAAAGTAATAATATATGTTTACGTGAAGAACATATTAATGCATATTGAAGTTATTAGATACTTAAGCTGATCTGGGTAAATACAGAAGTAAGAGTAATTACAGAAGCGTGTAAGTGGTTGATTCACCTGGTTAGGGTCCGCGAAAGATAGTCATAGACCTTCACGAAGGTCTAGAAGCCAATTAAGAGAAGTATATCAACAAGCCCTAAGAGGCTTATCGATCTGCACAAGGGTAGAATTAAGGCATAAAATGACATCACTACCATATCTGGGTGTGGAAACTTAGTTCCAGCATCCCCCCATACTGCTTCGAGTGAGACTTTAGTCTACGCTCTGCGGATTGATGCCAAAAGGGCCAGTAGTGTAGGGATTTGTTTGGATAAATTAACGTTGAACCTGGGTCAAGGCCCCCTATGCCAACAAATGGTTATGTTGCCGGGATAGGGATCTACATAAAGAGATGTGTGATGTCGCATCACTGGAATCCGACTAAGAAAGAAATTGAAGACTGGTTGGATAGAAAGATCCACAAATTCGCAGAGCAATAAAATAGAAATCCATAATTGACGAAAGAACAGTGGTTGGATAGATACCTATACACACAGATACATGAAATCTTCTTTTGTTCCTTCCCGATTGAGTTATACGAGTGGATCGCTAAATTGGTAGATGGCCAAGGAATGTGGAGGCTTGACGGTCCGATAGTGTGGACCACGGAGTTAGTGTGGAGATTGGAAGCCTCTAAATATAAGATCGCACACATTGTCGATCACTGCCTTGATCGTATCATAGGAGGATTCATGACAAAGTTTGCATTGGATACTTCGATTAGTTACAATGAAGCAGAGCATCACTTCTTTAAGGTACCATGAGGTAAGTATTTAAGGTCTCTAAAAACTTGGATTAAGATGCTCTTGTGTGAAAAGTGAGTTATGCAGATACCTTGATGTTTGGAGCTACGTGAAGTGGAAATATCTTCAGGGATAGAGGGAGAACAGGCCCTGAATATATCCCGTTGATTGAACCTCCTCTGAGTGGCGACGAGGAAACAAAACATGCTTCACCACAGAGTGTTTTTTAGTTAATAAGACTAGGGTTCCCACAAATACCCCATCCACCGACCCCACCTCCGAATTCACCTTCACAGCATACCCCTTCGCCCACACCGCCACCAACTTCGAATTCACCTTCACAGCATACCCCTTCGCCCACACCACCACCATTCAATATGGCGAATGCAGTAAAGTTTCCCGTTTTCAAGGGTTCGGGAAATGAGTACTCGGACCTATTTGGTTCTTCATGAATGTCATATGGGAAGCTCAGGGTATAACGGATGATTAGATGAAGAAAGCGATGTTGGTCACTTCTTTACAGGAATGCGCGCTGACATGGTACATCAAATACTGCACTGATAACCTGATGGCTCCATTAGTAGATATTCAGACCGCGTTGAATAAGGAATTCAGTGGGCCTAAGTCTAAAGCACAATCAATTGTGGGATTCAAGGAGATCATGATGAAGCCCGATGAGACACCCTAGTATTTGGATCAGAGATTGAAGTGCACGATCCGCGAAGCTAACATGAATTATACGAATGGGCAGCACTGCAAATGTTTTGTGGCTTCACTCTTGCCTCATGTGAGGGTTTCTTTATCACAACAAAAGATTGGGACCCAGGTGGAAGCCCTTGAGATTATAATGAGATTGCATGAGACACCGATAAAAGATGTTAATTTGGGAGTTCAACAGATTCGTGCGCAGTTGTAGAACCTTTGCCTAGAGTTTCAAAGTCTGAAGAAGGATAGCGTAGTTCGGCCAGAGGTGCACAAAGAAGTTTGGTGCCTGAAATGCAAAAGTTAGGGGCATGACAAAGATCACTATCCAGTCTTCACAAATTATGTTGGAGCAGGAGGGCCAATTCCTCCAAGGCCAGAAGCTCAAGCAGGGCCAAGTACAGGGCCCGTGCTACGGTGTGCTATTTATTAGGTAGTTGGAAAACATGTGACAGACAATTGTCACTTGTTGCAAAAATTTGTATAGACACCGCAATAGCTCTTCTACAACTTCTGTCAATCGGTGGGTCATGATGAGTGTAACTGTCGTAGCTATGAGATAATGATGGATAGAACACCCGCATATACAGTGTAGGTAGAAACTCTACCTCCATATTAATGCACTGGGGGAGCACGAGGAGGATATCAGGGACGCGGACGAGGCCGAGGTGGAGGAGGACCTGGTAGAGGTCATGGATAGATTATTTGCTACAATTATGGGGGACCAGGACACTATGCGTGAGAATGCATGAACCCGACACGCTTGTCGTGTAGACAATGCACTCTGTTTGACCACACAACAGAAGACTGCCCTGTATTACTAGCTAAGATATGTGAAAAAGAGGCACAGCCTCAACAGCCTATTAGTGTCGGTATCTTCATCCCTCCGTCAGTGATCAGAATCTCTTGTTGCATTGCATGTTAGGTGTCTCACCCGATCAGCTGCATTCCATTAGGGTCATGGATCATCTGACGATAGTGGCTCATTATACATTTTCCCTCATGTGCTGGCCCATTTTCATTCATCTAGATCATCTGCAGTCAATTTTTGTCTTTAAATATGCAAAAGTCATTTTTAGGGTTTTAGGTCTCATTAGGTATAGGGTTTCGTCAATAAGGTCTTCAAAATGCTCAATAACGGTCAGCAGGTGCATGAGGAGGTCAAATAAAGTTTCAGAAACAATAATTTTCATAATCACATGCTAAGTGATTGATTTTTCCTCAAAACCCAGTTTTGAGGAAAAAACAGAGTTTTTATGTTTTCATGTATAAATTTGATGTAATTTCAATTTTTTTTATATGTAATAACCTCAATGGCAACCCTAGTCACCTTGCCAAGCCTTTGCAACTTCATCACCTGCAAAGCAAACAAAAAATTCAAATCATTCAGTTCATCAAAGGCAAAAATAAAGTAAACTGCCCAAAAACAGAGTTTTAAAAGCAAGTCAAAGGCAAACATTACAAAGTGGGTTTTTATAAGTGAAAAATTAAAATCCTTTGTATATAAACCATTTGTCATGTTTAAAAACTTCATTTGCATCCAAAGGAGAAGGAGTGAACAAGAGAAAGGTCAAAAATCGCAAAGGAGGAAAAACTGCAGCAATTTGGGCATATTTCAGAGGCGCGGTGCATTGGGTCATGGGCGCGGCGCATCCATCTGGCGCGGCGCATTGGGCTGCCCTCTGCAGTGTAAAAATTACATAGGCACGGCACATTGGGTTTGTGGTGCGGCGCACAGGGTTTGGAAGCCAATTTCACCCACAAACTCTCCCAAATTGCAAAAATTGCTCAATCCTCAGGTGTTCAAGTAAGTCAAACATTCCTCCATGATCAGTGAATGAGTTTCTCTTGATGTTTATGGTGATTTAATGAGAAAAACTTGAAACCCTACCTCCTTGCAATTTTGGTCAAAAACAATTGCTTAGGGTTTACAAATTGTGTTTTTTGCTGCCAATTCCACTCCTAGCTATCTCTCACTCCCTCACTCCTTCATTCCTTCATTCATTTTCTCCTTCTCATTACATTTTCATCAACCCATTCCCAAAACCCCATATCCCTAAAATCACTAATCCTAAATCCCTAGTCCTACTATCCCAAACCCTAACTGCTGCCCCAAAGCTTAAATACTATTCCCTAAACCCTTCTATTCCCCAAAATCTTGTCAGTAATATTCCCAAAACCCCTCATACACATTCTCTCCACAGTCCCTCATACATTTGGCAGCAAAAATCTAAAGACACCATAAATCTCTTCATACTCATCTAAGAAAACTCAAACATTGGCAAACATGGAGTCTGATCCTTCCTATGAATGAGATGAGGAGACACTCAGTGATTCTTCTAGAGAAATGCATGCACCAAGGAGACCTCACAAGGGTGGTAAACATGTACAAGAAGAGCCTACTTCACTTGCCGAGCTGCTGGCCTGTCCTCTTGCTGTCACAGGCTTTCAACACTAATCTTGTTATCAGTGTTGTGAGTTGGCAGAGAGAGTCTAGTACCATCATGAGTTGGCCAGATTGTTTGTGCTTCATCTTCATAATGGTCATGTCACTTTGGCAGGTGTGACATTCACCTTGACACCCGAGACTATTTCTCAAGCAACTGGCATTCCTAATGTTGGTGAGCAGTGGAATAAAAGGCAGCAGATTGATAGAGAGCATTATGAGCCTTACATCAAGGCTGATTATCAGAGGCATCTCAGTAGAGTTTTTCCCTTCAGATATCTGAAGGACACATATGCTCCCTTGATGAAACTCATAATTAAATATTTCAACTGTGAGGGCCGATTTTCTGGCCTATATGCCTATCACATCATATTGTTAATGCACTTCACTAGGGTGAGAATGACGAATATCCCCTATTTTATTTTCCGAAACATTGAGAAGATGACCACCTTAGTGCATAGGAAGCCTCCTCAGCAGCAGTATAACAGTATATATCATTTTGCACTAATCAAAATTGTGGTCTTGCATCAACTTGGTTTACAGAACATCTCATGGGAGGATTTCATTTCACATGAGGTCTTCACAGGTCCTCAAGTACCCCCAGCAGTTTTTCATGAGACAGGAGGACCTTCACATTAGCAGGAGATTCATGAGACACAAACCACTAGTGTGCCAGTGTTTGTCACCTATCAAAAGGGCACTAGAAGGTTGTTTGCAGCGGAAAAACGAGTATTATCTCCACCTGGGGTGGAAGGGGTCTCGTTTCCTCCCCCAGCAGAGCAGGCATAGGACAAGGGAAAGTGGCTATTACATGATGAGGGGCCTTCAAGAGGGCAGGAGACAGATTTCATTCTTATTCAGGATGACGACACCGATTTGGGCTCACAAAGCTCAAAGCTTAGAGAGATCATTCAGGAGCAACAAGATGACATTCAACATTTGTCTCTCAACCTAGAAAGATCCAAGTGGATAATAAAATATCTAGAGCAAAGAAATAAACAACTAGAGGATCAACAAACCATTATGGAGCTACAAAACATACGAGAAAACCGGCAAGCTGCCAAAAGGAGGAAAGTCAAGCTCACATCACTTGAACAAGAAATCAATGCTGATCATGAATCTTGGCTTGAGAGGGAAAATATCCACTTGGAAAAGATGCTAGAGAAGGCCAACAGAGAGAAAACTATGTTGAGGCACATGGCTTACCACTACTTGGCGAGAAACAAAGTGTGCAAAGCAAGAATCAGGGACTTGAAGGCCGAGTTGAAGAAAGCATCGAGGAAGTGAAAAGAGCAAGATAGACTTCAAATCTTGGCTGAGGCTTCCTTAGCCCAACATAGCACTTGATGAAGGACACTTAGCCCAAATTTCAAGAAATTTGGGACACTTTTTTCAATTTTGAAATTTTTAGCTTAAAAAACAGGTTTTTCTGCCTGATGCGTCGCGCCACCTGGCGCGCGCTTTTGCTAGGGACCTCCTTTTGAGGAAAACTCGGCATTTCTAGATTTTTCATGGAAAATTATACATGCCCACAAATGGCCAAGAAATTTTGACAGGTTTTGAGCTTCCAAAAAGGTCAAAAACACCTCAAAAATGACCTTTCTGCCCATTTTTGGACACACAGGAAGCAATGTTGGGAGAACTCAGTTTTGGAGGGGAAAATGGAGGCCAAATTTAAAAATTCCACTTGTTCTGGAAAGTAGATAGATAGATATTTCCAAAAAGTCAACTTGGATCCAATTTGGATACCGGGAAGGCCTCCAAAATTAGCTGCAAAAAGGCGCTACGCATAGGGAAATCAGCGCGGCACATTGGAGGAAATTTGCTCATTTTGGCCAAAAAACTCTGTTTTTCGCCTAGTTTCTTCATAGTTTCACTTTTCTCCTTCTAAACGTCAAACTCATGATGTAATTTAATGTGACATGATGGATTTTGATGTAATTATGCTAAATTTTCACTCATAGATGTAGATTCATCCATGAAAAGGTAGTTTGCAACTGAATGAATTAGTTCCCTAATTTTTAGAGGCAAATTGTTCCACTGCCTACCTTTTAGTTCTCAGTTTAGACTTTGTTGGAATAGCTCCTAAACTTATGAGCTCGACCCCTAGAGGCTAGGATTAGTTGTTGGTTGCCTATATCTTGTAATTTTTCAGTCATTAGCATGGTTGGACTTTTGGGAAAGCTTGGAGCTTCATTGTATATTCATTTCAGCAGTTTGGCTAAGGAATTGACCAGGGTTTGTAGCACTTTATGGGATTCTTGTGGCATCTTTCTTTGGTATTGTGTTTCCTTCTGTAATTGTAAGTTTATATGTGTTTTATGTATGCCATTATCTCTCTTTATTTCATCTTAACTAAATCAAACAAGGATAAAAGGTAGAATACATTGAAAGTGCAGTGCTCTACCTAGGGTTTGTTTAGTTATCTATGTTTTCAGCTGTTGAAGAGGATCCCTGAGACTTTCATGCCCTCTCCAACTCCTCACCAGTCTAAAAGCTCTCCATCTCACTCAATTTGAAGTACCAAACCATTTGCCTACCTTGCCCCATAGAGATCTCTGCAAAACTGAGCCTCATTCCCCGGACCCAAATCTGCCTTTCACATTTGAGCCAACAAAACATCATCAAATTCAATCAAACACCTTTGTACACATACCTAGCCTAAAATCAGTCATTAAATCAGTCATCTCAAGTTTCATTGGCCATCTTTTCTGAGATTGACAAGGAGAGAGCCCTCTCCCGACCTGGTAGGGCTAGCTACCAGGTTAAGTGTGGTTTGATGTTACCCTAGATCCTACCTTTCTCAGCCTGAGGTAGATTTAGGCACTAACATAGTGGCGACTCCACTAGGGAAAGATTGTTTGTTTGTTAGTGTTCTTCGTTTTATAAACTACAGACGGAGCCTGAAGTTATGCCAGGTAGCCTTCGAACTGCACATTGCTTTGCGAGTGCATAAGTAGATAAAAGCTGCTTCAGTCAATCTCCGGTCTAGTCTTATAAACAAAACATCTGACTTGCAAATTGCCCCAGTACATCAAATAATTCTAGACTTTTGGATGATGATTTTAGAATTTTATAGGCTGAATAAGTTGATTTTGTCTGTTTGATTTCTGGGAATAATTCAACACACTGGCTTCCAGACGACACACCAGAGCAAATCCTGATCCTGATCCACCTCCTGTGTATGAAAATCCCAATCTTATTCCAAGAATCCTTCGTCAAGAAAGTTCCATGATTCCAGTGTTCAAATCTCATTCATGTCCTGTTGTTTTTGAGTATCTTGAAGATCTTGAGTTTGACGAACAGTTTGATCTGTTGTTGTTTGAGACCAAATCTGAAAGTGTTGTTGGTTCTACTGCCCTAAATCCAGAGTTTGTCAAAGATCTTGAAACTGAAAAGGCTAATAAATCAATTGACGATTATATTTTGAAACTTCAAACTTCCATTGTGGCTACAAACATTCCTGAATTCTTAGAGTCTGCATCTGCAACTCTTGGGTCATCTGCTATTGCATCTAGTTCAGAAATTCCTACCAAACCTCCTTTCATTCCCACCATTCCCGTGCAGCCTTCCATCTCTGATCAGAAATCTGTAGTGTTGTCACCTCTATCAACCCCATCAACACCTCAAACATCAAAATTTTCTTCACTTCCATCCACACCTCATACACCTAATACATCAGCTACTCCAACCCCTCCTACATCCCCAAGACCAGTCGTAAATCCACCTAGAGCAATGGCTACCCAATATGCACCCCTTGTGTTGCCTCAAAACTTGGATGACATGCCCACTGATTATCAAAGAAAAATTCCATTGTTCGACGGTACCCCTCAAGGTATCACAGCTCAGAAACATGTGGATAGGATGGTAGATTTGTTTGATCTCCACGAGATCGATGCAGAAAATGTAACAATGAGATTGTTTGTGCAAACTTTTGGAGGTGAGGTCAGAAAGTGGTTTAGAGCATTGCCAGCTAGAACAATCAATTCATTGGAGGCACTTCAAAGACACTTTTTGGATCGCTGGGAGGTAAAGAAGAACCCTCTTCAAATTCTTTCCGAATATGAAAACATCAAGAGGAATGTTGGTGAGAGTGTCCAAGATTATTGTGTTAGATTCAATATTGTTTACAATGCAATTCCTGCTGATATAAAGCCACCTATGGGGCTGGCTTTGATTAAGTTTCCTGATGGTTTTGATCCTGATATGGCCTATCAATTAAGAGAAAGAGATCCGGCCACTTTGGAAGACATGCAGAAAATTGCAGTCAGCGTTGAAGCAAATCTGCTTGCCAAGAGAGCTAGAACAAAGGCTGAAAAGAAGGTAATGATAAAGGAAGAGGCTTCCACTTCAGATCAAGTGCTCCGTAAGCTTGAGAAGATGTTTGATAGGCTCACAATTGCTGATAAGCCTGAAGCACAAGTCAGAAATCCAAACTTTCATGGCCAGCAGCAACCACAATTTAGAATCAAGCAACGAGAGCAACGAGCACAAGAACAAGTGGCACAGTCGCAGGTGAAGACACCCTTACAGCAGAATTTTGTACATGGTCTGGAATCAAATGATGAGGAGAATGTAATTGGAGAGGAGAATCATTTCTTTACACCTAATGATATGCCAATTTTTATCACTGAAGATGAGGAGTATTCAGAGAGCCCAGCTGTACAAAGGGATGAAAATTTCATCTTGGCAAATGAAATGGTTCTTGAAGAAGAGTCGGATGAATATCAGAGGGGTTACATGAATGATTTGACAGCCCAGCAGTGACAATATTCACTCAGGAGTAGAGATGTACCCATAAATCCAATTCAAAAAAGGAAGGAGGCGACATCGCCAAAGAATGATCCTCCCATTGTGTAGAAAAAGGGAAAGGAGACAGCTAATCCTACCACCAGCAAAACACCATCAACAAATGAAAGATCAAATCAGTCAAGTATATCAAAGGAGAAAACTAAAAAGAAGGATGTTTTAGCTAAAGAGGTAGAGAAAACGTCAGTTTTTAACTTAGAAAATGAAATTTCTAAGTTAAAAATATCTATTCCTTTGACTGAGTTGATGAAGAATAGCAGCTATAAAGGTCAGGTGTCTAAGATTTTGAATTTAGATCCATTATCTAATATGGTAAACGTGGAGGATGATCAACTTGAGTTGATCTTTGGTCTAGCATTGGAAGGTCAGTCTCAAGATAGTGATGTAGCTCCTTTTTACATAAGCTTTAGGGTGTATGACTATGTGTTACACAACACTATGTTTGATTCCGGAGCCTCTCATAATCTCATGCCTAAGGCAGTCATGGAGAAATTGGGTTTAGATATCACCAGAAAGTATCATGACCTTTACTCTTTTGATTTTGGTAGAGTAATATGCATTGGTCTTATTAAAGATTTGGTGGTCAGTTTGGATCAGATTCCAGCGAAAAATGTTTTGATGGATGTGGTTGTGGCAGATATTCCTCCTAGATTTGGCATTATTCTTTCCAGATTTTGGGGAGAAAAACTTAAAGGGACATTGCAGCTTGATTTCTCCTATGCTACTATTCCCGTGTTCAGTCAGATGAGGAAATTATACCGGGAACAAAAGATGAAGTACATGATCACTAGCAAGGAGAAACCAGTAAATCATCCGATCAACTATGTACATACTAATTTAGAATCATTTGTTTTATATTCTGATAGTTTTAATGATGTTAATAGCCAAGTAGTTGAAGTAGAACACATTCTAGAGATCACTAAAAATTTCAGAGAGGTCTTAAAGCAAGAAATACAAAGACTTGATAGTACTGCTGAGCAATCAGCCTTCTGACAACAGCGAAATAATGATGGACAGCAGGGAAAAGTAAATGTGCAAACAGAATTTCAGCATTTGGAAGAGGACGAAATCGGCTTGTGGAGCATGGATTTTGATGGCACAGTAGGAAGGGAAGGTGTTGGAATTGGCATTTGGATACACAGCCCTGTTTTCTCCCCAAACAAAGTGCCAAGTAACGTAACGGTCTGTTCGTATAAATTGGCTTTTGACTATTCAAATAATGAGGCTAAATATGAGGCTTTAATTACTGGTTTGAAAATCCTTAGAAGGTTAAATGCTAAAAGAATTTCAGTCTATGGCAACTCCGAGTTAGTTATCAAGCAAGTGAAAGGGGAATACCAAGCTAAGAATCCTCGAATGCGGGCCTGCCGCAATGCGGTATTAGATATCTTGAGATTGTTTCTAGATTACACTTTGACATGTGTCCCTCGTGTTTAGAATGTTATTGCAGATTCACTTGCAACAGCAACAAGTAATTTGAAAATTCCGATGAATTCAAACAATAAGTTTAAGATTCATGTGAAACATCGCTCGGTTGTCCCTGATAATCAAAGGTATTGGCAGGTGTTTCAAAATGATAAAGAAATCAAAGAATTTATGCAAAATGAAGGTAAATTCAAAGACACTTGTATCAATGGGAAGCATGATGATGGTAAAGCAGATATAAAAGTTAATCAGATGGAAGTTTTGCAACTCAAAGACAATGTCATTCCTAAAGGTCTAATACCTTTAGAGGAGTTGTTCAATCAAGATGATGTAGCCCGAAAACCGAGCTTGCTGCCAACTGAGAAAGGAGTTGAGGATGTGAACATTGGATCCACAGAAAATCCTAGAATGGTCAAATTGTCAAAGGCGTTGCCTCCACAAGTAAAAGAAAAGTATATCAGTTTATTATCTTCATTTACTGATGTATTTGCATGGGACTATTCAGATTTGAAGGCATATGATACAAGCATAATTCAACATATAATTCCGATCAAGCCAAATCAAAATCCATTTCGATAGAAGTTAAGAAGAATAAATCCAAAGCTGCTACCCTAAATAGAGAAGGAATTGAATCGATTATACAAAGCTGGTATAATCATCCCCATAAGATTTTCAGATTGGATTTCAAATTTATTGCCCGTGCGTAAGAAAACAAGTGAGATTCGATTATGTATTGATTTCAGAAATCTAAATAAAGTATCTTTGAAAGATAACTATCCATTGCGCAAGATGGATCACATATTTCAACAAGTAGTTGGAGTGTCCCGCATGTCGCTACTCGATGGTTATTCCGGTTATAACCAAATTCTGGTCCATGAGGATGACAGAGATAAAACAACATTCACTACTCCATGGGGAACATTCCATTATGCCAAGATGCCTTTAAGATTGAAGAATTCTGGTGCGACCTTTCAGCGGGCCATGGATATTGCATTTGCTAATTAAAAAGATGTCTTTTTAGTTGTTTATCTTGATGATTTGACAGTTTTTTCTAATTCAGATGAAGAACACCTTTATCATTTGAAGATTGCATTTCAGCGGTGTATAAAGTATGGTATATCTCTCAATCCAAAGAAGAGTCTGTTTGCCATGGATGAAGGCAAGCTTCTCAATCATATTATATCAAAGGATGGTATCCGCATAGATCCAGCTCGAGTGGAAGCCATTTAGAAGATTGATTTTCCATGAAGTAAAAAGGAGATCCAATCATTCAACGGTAAGATGAATTTCTTATGTTGCTCTGTGCCCAATCTTGCAAAACATTTAAGGGAAATCACAAACATGTTAAAGAAAGATAGTGTAGTGAAGTGGACCGAGGAAGCAATTAAGTCTTTCAATTTGGTGAAATTGGCCCTTTCTTCAGCTCCGGTTTTGATCAGCCCGGATTATACTCAAGATTTCATTTTGTTTTCATTTTCCTCAGATCATACAATGGCAGCGGTCTTAATGCAGAAAAGAGACCAGCTTGAGAAACCAATTGCATTTTTCAGTAGAACGATAAGAGATGCAGCTTTAAAGTATAATATTATTGAAAAGCAAGCTCTTTCTTTGGTAAAGGCATTAAAAGATTTTCGAGTCTATATTCTGCATTCTCACATCCTTGCTTATGTCCCTAATGCTGTTGTTAAAGATGTCTTAGTGCAAACAGATCCAGAAGGGAGACGAGGCAAATGGATCACTGCTTTGTTGGAATATGACATGGAAATCAAACCAACAAATCTCATCAAAGGACAAGGGCTGGCCAAACTAATGGTTGAGTCAAATTTGCATGCCTTGGACATTAATCTCATTGCTACTATGTCTGAGGAAGATGAAGAAAGTTCGCCCACTCAGGTATCAGAAATTTTTCTTCTTTCTCCTTGGTATTCGAACATTGTTTATGTGCTCCAAAATCTATCACCACCACCTGGAATGGCTAAGAAAAAAAGTAGGACCCTGAAATTAAAGGCTGCCAAGTTTTGTATCATGAATAAAGCACTCTATTGGAAAGATCCCAGTGGTGTCTTGCTCAATTGTTTAGTTGAAGAAGAGGCAAAATAGGTTATGGAAGAATTTCACAAGGGAGATTGTGGAGGTCATCTTTTCTGGAAGACAGCAGCCAACAAAATTTTGAGAGTAGGATATTATTGGCCAACTCTCTTTGCTGATGTGTACAAAACTGTTATAAGCTGCCACGAATGTCACATTTTTCAAGGTAGGAGAAAATTGCAGCCTTTACCGCTCAACACGATTGAAGTAAGTGCTCCATTTCAGCAGTGGGGTTTGGACTTCATTGGTGAGATTCATCCTACTTCTTCAGGGCAACACAAGTGGATCCTCACAGTGACGGACTACTTTACCAAATGGATTGAGGCGATTCCTGTTGGCATTATGATACAAGTGTTGTCCTTGATAGAAACTCACACAGATGACAGATCATAGTGCAACAGGTCAGTAGCAAAGAATTGATGATCAGACTACAAAGAATGAAGAAAGAAAAGTATATATGCAGGTTCACTATATACCAAGTCGCGTACATACGCAGGTTCACTATATACCAAGTCGTGTACACACGCAGGTTCACTATATACCAAGTCGCGTATATACGCAGGTTCGCTATATACCAAGTAGTGTATACATGCAGGATCACTATATACAAAGGCGCGTATATCATACACATGCACTTTCATGCAAGGAAAGGTGCGTACATGTCGGAAAACTAAGTTTTGGGTCCATGGTATTTTGGTATTTGGTCCTTGGTATTGCGTCCGAAGTGTTGAACCCAGGTATTGGGTCCCTAGTATTGGTTCTAAATGGTTTTGGACCATGGTATTGAGTAAGGCCTAAGACTATAAAAGGAGAAGAAGATCATTAGGCAAAGGCATTTAGAAAGTCTTGAATATCTAATGAAGTATGAGATCTAGTATGCAGGTTATGGGTTCATAATGCTTTGCTAAGGAGGAATCTCAGCGACTGATGGAGAAAAAGATCTAAGGATAGATTGGGATCTAATGGCTTGGAATGAATCATCTCTATATGGTTTGATCACGCTTATTCTAGATCTGTATACTGACGCATGTAATATTATGATCTGGGTATAACTCAAGTTTTGGAATAGCTGCAAATCATGAATGAATATTTACAGATGTATACACTAGTTGACTATGATAAAAGCGCGTACATACGCAGGTTAGATACATCTAAGTAGCATATACCATATGAACTATGATGTTTGAAGTTGCAGGTGGTTCTGGTTGTTGATGAGTTCTAATGACTGTTTACTGGTGTTAGTATTCTGCATATTCATTTTGGTTGATTATGTTTAGCTTTAGTGTTGATGGATGAGATCTATAATGGATCAGGATCATAATGACTTATCTTTATGTGATCTGATGGACTAGATCTGGTTGCTAACATACGTATTATCCTTGTATATGTAATGATCTAGGTTTGTCTGGAGTTAGGAAGTGTAGTGAAGTTATAAGTAAGTAATTAATGACATATACGCTGGTTCGCTTTGGTGAAGTTGTGTATACACACTGGTTAGGCTCTTCCAAGTAGCGTATGCACTCTGATACATGATTTTTGATGATACAGTTAGATCTGAACATTGTTGCAGAGTTCTGTGTTCTGCTCTGTGTTCTGGTGATTGCAGTTTGTTGACTGGGTTTCAATGATTTAGTATTGGGTGATTCAGAGATTGATGATGCTAGTGTTGATTGATTGTGTGCTTCAATGATATTGATGGGTCCAGTATGAAAATTGGATGAAACGTGGCCTTCAGATTATGATGATGTGTTCCATGAGTATCCAGTCTAAAAGTTTATGAAATGTGGTACCTGGAGGAAGAAAGAGAAGGTTGTAGCCTTCTATAGGTCGGCACCTACGTACTAGTACATCAACTAGTACAAGAGCTAAGGCGGTGGTAGCTCCCTTCCAGTAGCAGCTGGAAAACAAGTGAAGGTTGGAGCATTCAGTAGGTCAGCACCTATGTACTAGTAAAAGGATCAACTAGTACAAGAGCTAAAGGGGTTGCAACTCCCTTCCAGGAGAAGCTGGAGAACGAGAGAAAGTTGTAGCCTTCTGCAGGTAGAAGCCTATGTACTGGTATAAGACTGCTCAAGTACAGAAATATTGTAAAAAGAAGTTTCTTATTAAAGGAAGATAAAGACGAATTGCAGCAGGTGGTTTTCACCCACATTGGGTTTCCACCTTACATCATGGTGTTCATGTGTGCTTCTTGTGTGTGATGATCTATTCTGTTTTACTGCACCTGTTTACTGTTCATATGGTTAATGAAGTTATGATGCACTAACTAAAGATCAACATTTAATGGATTAACTAAATCATAAGTTTACTGGATATACGCTAGTTGCATTAGACACAGTTACATGTACACGCCGGTTCCCTTAACTGAAGTAGCGTATATGAATCTGAGTGTGGAAATGAAAAATTTATATTGATTTGATAATATTGATTCACCCCCAAAACCCCCCCCCAGTATTATTTCCAACAATTCCCACTAGGCAGGCCACTGATTCGGTAATCATTTCGTTTCTTGAAAACAATATTTTGTCTCTTTTTGGCTGTCCAAACAAGCTGATCACTGATAATGCAACAACTTTAAAATCTAAAAGAATGATTGACTTTTGTAATAAATATCAAATTACATTGGGGAACTGAACTGCATATTATCCACAAGGCAATGGATTGGCGGAATCCTCAAATAAATCCTTGGTCAATATTATCAAAAAGTTGTTGGAAACGAACAAGAAGAGTTGGCACAAAAAGCTGGTTAATGCACTTTGGGCAGATAGAGTAAGTCAAAAGAAATCTATAGGCATGTCCCCTTTCGAGCTCGTGTATGGTGTTGACGTAGTATTCCCCACCTCTCTCGCAGTTGCGGTGGTTAAACTTCTGCAGGAAGCTGGCAGCGAGAATGATCATTTGCAGCGAAGAATCAATCAAATGATCCATTTACAGCAGACTAGAGAGGAGGTTTTTCAGAACACTTTCAGGCTACAAGAGAGAATCAAGAAAATATATGATCGAAAGGCAAAGGCGGACAAGTTTCAAATAGAAGACATAGTGCTGAAATGGGACATGAGAAACAAAGATAAAGGTAAGCATGGCAAGTTTGAGAATCTTTCGAAAGGACCTTTCAGAACTGCTGCATCTCGGGGCCAAAATGCTTTCCTTCTGAAAGAAATGAATGGAGAAGATTGTCCAGGTGGGCCAGTCAACGGTTGGCTGCTCAAACGGTACTATTTCTGAAATGTTTTCTGCTATCATATGTATCATTGTACATACCGGTTTATTTTATTTCATTGCAAGTGTGTACTGTCATCATTCATTCAGTTTGGGGCCTGAGGTGAAGGCTATAAAATTGAAGTTTGATTTCAGTTTTGGTTTGGATTGTTTTAGTCAAGTCTTTTAGTCAATTTCAGTCATGGAATTGAGTCAGATTTCAGTCCTGAAATTGAGTCAAGATTTTGGTTTTGGTTTGTCGAAGTTATTGACTCCATAGCCCAATGGACGAAGGCACTACCTTCTTTCCCAGAGATTTGTAGTTCTTGGCACCTCCAAGGAGCTGCCATCCCCATTGGAGCCAATGTTAGTGTTGGTATCTTCATCCCTCCGTCAGTGATCAAATTCTCTTGTTGCATTGCATGTTAGGTGTCTCACCCGATCAACTGCATTCCATTAGGGTCATGGATCATCTGACGGTAGTGGCTTATTATACATTTTCCCTCATGTGCTGGCCCATTTTCATTCATCTAGATCATTTGCAGTCAATTTTTGTCTTTAAATCTGCAAAAGTCATTTTTAGGGTTTTAGGTCTCATTAGGTCTAGGGTTTCATCAATAAGGTCTTCAAAATGCTCAATAACGGTCAGCATGTGCATGAGGAGGTCAAATAAAGTTTCAGCAACAATAATTTTCATAATCACATGCTCGGTGATTGATTTTTCCTCAAAACCCTGTTTTGAGGGAAAAATAGAGTTTTTATGTTTTCATGTATATATTTGATGTAATTTCAATTTTTTTTTATATGTAATAACCTCAGTGGCAACCCTGGTCACCTTGCCAAGCCTCTGCAACTTCATCACCTGCAAGGCAAACAAAAAAGTCAAAGCATTCAGTTCATCAAAGGCAAAAATAAAGTAAACGGCCCAAAAACAGAGTTTTAAAAGCAAGTCAAAGGCAAACATTACAAAGTGGGTTTTTATAAGTGAAAAGTTAAAATCCTTTGTATATAAACCATTTGTCATGTTTAAAGACTTCATTTATATCCAAAGGAGAAGCAATGAACAAGAGAAAGGTCAAAAAATCGCAAAGGAGGCAAAATTGTAGCAATTTGGGCATATTCCAGAGGTGCGACGCATTGGGTCATGGGTGCGGCGCATTGTTATAGCTCCAAATCTCACTCTTATGGTTTGTGATGCTGCACTTATGGCCTAGGGCAACCCCTCCTTCCAGACCTGGTCCAAAAATTTAAAAAACAGTGTTTTATTCCCTATACGCGACATTGCCCTGAGTTAAACGCGTGTACACGCGGGTCTGTTATACCCAACCCGCGTGTATCTATTAAAACACTTAAAAAAAAATAATAAATTCCTCTTTTTCGGGCGGAGATCGCGGGTTTACCTGCTGGATCACCTGTTAGTGCCCGTGGCCCAACTGTTCCCAACCAACTCCTAACTAAAAAACTACTTTGGATAGGGTATAAAAAGACATCAAAGGGAAGGCCAAGGAGAGAGAGAAAGGAGAGCAAGATTATTATGCTGAGATTTTTCCCTTAGACCAGGTCTGAAGTCCTTGGTGCATTCTGCACTTCCCCCATTTTGCATAGGAAACCCTTGTTTCCATGTGTATTGGTGATCATTCATCCTTGATATCATCATTGAGTAGGACTTGGAAGGAGCTCTTGTTGGAGGCTTGAGGCTGGAACGAATCCGGGAGGAAGCTTGCTTGGAGCCTGCTGAAGGTGTTCAGGTGATATCTTTCCGATATATGTACTTTATTTGCCTTTATATATAAAGAAACACGTCTTTGTTCCCAAATAATCTTTCTTTATGCTTATGAGATTCTTGTGTTGAATTCTTATGAAAGTGGTTACTTAAAGATTTTTTATAACTAACTTTATAGCATAAAGATGATTTATACATAAGTATCTGTACATGTACTATTGTGTTCTTTGATTTGTTTGTCTTGCAGGTCAAAGAAAGAAGAAGGGAACTCCAAGAAGGGTTTGGACCCTTAAGGTCTTCTCGAACGTAGGACCTTAGGTACGTACCCTTAACGTTAACATTTGCTTAAAAGTAAAAATGATGGCTCTGTGTGTGTGTTTCTTTGAATAAGCAATTTTTAGTCTGGTAGAGTCTTAGCCCAAAGGACCCTAGGGGTACTTTCCCTTCAACCACGCATCCATCTAGCGCGGTGCATTGGGCTGCCCTCTACAGTGTAAAAATTACATAGGCACGGCGCATTGGGTTTGTGGTGCAGTGCACAAGGTTTGGAAGCCGATTTCACCCACAAACTCTCCCAAATTGCAAAAATTTGCTCAATCCTCAGGTGTTCAAGTAAGTCAAACATTCCTCCATGATCAGTGAATGAGTTTCTCTTGATTTTTATGGTGATTTAATGAGAAAAACTTGAAACCCTACCTCCTTGCAATTTTGGTCAAAAACAATTGCTTAGGGTTTACAAATTGTGTTTTTTGCTGCCAATTCCACTCCTAGCTATCTCTCACTCCCTCACTCCTTCATTCCTTCATTCATTTTCTCCTTCTCATTACATTTTCATCAACCCATTCCCAAAACCCCATATCCCTAAAATCACTAATCCTAAATCCCTAGTCCTACTATCCCAAACCCTAGTTAAAAATTCCCAAACCCTAACTGCTGCCCCAAAGCTTAAATACTATTCCCTAAACCCTTCTATTCCCCAAAATCCTATCAACAATATTCCCAAAACCCCTCATACACATTCTCTCCACAGTCCCTCATACATTTGGTAACAAAAATCTAAAGACACCATAAATCTCTTCATACTCATCTAAGAAAACTCAAACATTGGCAAACATGGAGTCTGATCCTTCCTATGAACGAGATGAGGAGACACTCAATGATTCTTCTAGAGAAATGCATGCACCAAGGAGACCTCACAAGGGTGGTAAACATGTACGAGAAGAGCCTACTTCACTTGCCAAGCTGTTGGCCTGTCCTCTTGCTATCATATGCTTTCAACACCAATCTTGTTATCAGTTTTGTGAATTGGTAGAGAGAGTCCAGTACCATCATGAGTTTGCCAGATTGTTTGTGCTTCATCTTCATAATGGTCAAGTCACTTTGGTAGGTGTGACATTCACTTTGACACCTGAGACTATTTCTCAAGCAACTGGCATTCCAAATGTTAGTGAGCAGTGGAATAAAAGACAACAGATTGATAAAGAGCATTATGAGCCTTACATCAAGGTTGGTTATCAGAGGCATCTCAGTAGAGTTTTTCCCTTCAGATATCTGAAGGACACATATGCTCCCTTGATGAAACTTATAATTAAATATTTTAGTTGTGAGGGCCGGTTTTCTCGCCTATATGCCTATCACATCAGATTGTTAATGCACTTCACTAGGGTGAGAATGATGAATATCCCCTATTTTATTTGCCGAAACATTGAGAAGATGACCACCTTAGTGCATAGGAAGCCTCCTCAGCAGTAGTATAATAGTATATATCATTTTGCACTAATCAAAATTGTGGTCTTGCATCAGCTTAGTTTACAAAACATCTCATGGGAGGATTTCATTTCACATGAGGTCTTCACAGGTCCTCAAGTACCCCCAGTAGGTTTTCATGAGATAGGAGGACCTTCACATTAGTAGGAGATTCATGAGACACAAACCATTAGTGTGCCAGTGTTTGTCACCTATCAAAAGGGCACTAGAAGGTTATTTGCAGTGGCAAAATGAGTATTATCTCCACCCAAGGTGGAAGGGGTATCATTTCCTCCCTCGGCAGAGCAGGCACAGGACAAGGGCAAGTGGCCATTACATGATGAGGGGCCTTCAGGAGGGCAGGAGACAGATTTCATTCTTATTCAGGATGACGACACCGATTTGGGCTCACAAAGCTCAAAGCTTAGAGAGATCATTCAGGAGCAACAAGATGACATTCAGCATTTGTCTCTTAACCTAGAAACAACCAAGTGGATAATCAAATATCTGGAGCAAAGAAATAAACAGCTAGAGGATCAACAAACCATTATGGAGCTACAAAACATACGAGAAAACCGGAAAGATGCCAAAAGGAGGAAAGTCAAGCTCACATCACTTGAACAAGAAATCAATGTTGATCGTGAATCTTGGCTTGAGAGGGAAAATATCCACTTGGAAAAGATGCTAGAGAAGGCCAATAGAGAGAAAACTATGTTGAGGCACATGGCCTACCACTACTTGGCGAGAAACAAAGTGTGCAAGGCAAGAATCAGGAACTTGAAGGCCAAGTTGAAGAAAGCATCGAGGAAGCGAAAAGAGCAAGATAGACTTCAGATCTTGGCTAAGGATTCCTTGGCCTAACACAACACTTGATGAAGGACACTCAGACCAAATTTCAAGAAATTTCAGACCCTTTTTGCAATTTTGAAATTTTTGGCTTAAAAAACAGGTTTTTTTGCCTGATGCGCCGTGCCACCTGGTATGTGCTTTTGCTAGGGACCTCCTTTTGAGGAAAACTTAGCATTTCTAGATTTTTCAGGGAAAAATATGCATGCCCACAAATGGCCAAGAAATTTTGACAAGTTTTGAGCTTCCGAAAAGGTCAAAAACACCTCAAAAATGACCTTTCAGCCCATGTTTGGACACACAAGAAGCAGTGTTGGGAGAACTCAGTTTTGGAGGGGCAAATGGAGGCCAAATTCAAAAATTCCACTTGTTTTGGAAAGTAGACAGGTAGAAATTTCCAACAATCCCACTTGGAGCAAATTTGAACATCGGGAAGGCCTCCAAAATCAGCTACAAAAATGCGCTATGCATAGGGAAATCAGTGCGGCGCATTAGAGGAATTTTGCTCATTTTAGCCAAAAAACTCTATTTTTCACCTAGTTTCTTCACAGTTTGACTTTTCTCCTTCTAAATGTCAAACTCATGATGTAAATTAATGTGACATGATGGATTTTGATGTAATTATGCTAAATTTTCACTCATAGAGGTAGATTCATCCATAAAAAGGTAGTTTGCAACTGAATGAATCAGTTCCCTAGTTTTTAGAGGCAAGCTGTTCCACTGCCTACTTTTTAGTTCTCAGTTTAGACTTTGTTGGAACAACTCCTAAACTTATGAGCTCGACCTCTAGAGGCTATTATTAGTTTTTGGTTGCCTATATCTTGTAATTTTTCAGTCATTAGCATGGTTGGACTTTTGGGAAAGCTTGGAGCTTCATTGTATATTCATTTCAGCAGTTTGGCTAAGGAATTGACCAGGGTTTGCAGCACTTTATGGGATTCTTGTGGCATCTTGCTTTGGTATTGTGTTTTCTTCTGTAATTGTAAGTTTATATGTGTTTTATGTATGCCATTATCTCTCTTTATTTCATATTAACTAAATCAAACAAGGATAAAAGGTAGAATACATTGAAAGTGCAGTGCTCTACCTAGGGTTTGTTTAGTTATCTATGTTTTCAGCTGTTTGAAGAGGATCCCTAAGACTTTCATGCCCTCTATAACTCCTCACCAATCTAAAAGCTCTCCATCTCACTCAATTTGAAGTACCAAACCATTTTCCTACCTTGCCCCATAGAGATATCTGCAAAATTGAGCCTCATTCCCTGGACCCAAATTTGCCTTTCACATTTGAGCCAACAAAACATCATCAAATTCAATCAAGCACCTCTGTACACATACCTAGCCTAAAATCAGTCATTAAATCAGTCATCTCAAGTTTCATTGGCCATCTTTTCTGAGATTGACAAGGAGACAGCCCTCTCCCGACCTGGTAGGGCTAGCTACCAGCTTAAGCATGGTTTAATGTTACCCTAGATCCTACCATTCTCAGCCTGAGGTAGATTTAGGCACTAACACAGCCTACCCAGAACCTATAGATGATGAGGGTTGAACCTCGAGAAGAAGACCCCAATGTGAATATTGTGCTGCGAAGTGGAATGACAACTGATGAAGATAAGGGAAAGAGGCCTGAAGAGGGTGAATGGATATGTAAAGCTCCAGAGAAGGAGGTTGGATTTAATTTGGAGCGAGCAAAGGAAAATTTCATGGAAGCAAAGAAAAGCTTCGCAGAGGCCTCTACCTAAGGAATCCAGGACAAGTAGTCTAAAGAAATGGACCCATCCATGCTTACTACATTTTTGGAGACCTATATGAAGCTTCTATGAGATAGCAAGGCCGTAAAGGGATTACATGAGTTGATCAATAAATGTGCTGGTAATACTCCTGAGGGACCACGTGTGGTCAGGAAAATTGGTAAGCATAAGGCAAGAATAGGGCGTGAGATGAGGCTCACCATGCAAATAGGAGAATATGAAATGGACCAAGTTATTTTGGATCTAGGGTCCAACACGAATGTTTTACCTAAACAAACATGGGAGAGAATGGGAGACCTACATTGCAGTGGTTTCCTATTCAATTGAGGATGGTGAATCAGAAAAAGATTATCCCCATGGGAAGATTACAGGGAGTGACAGTCAATATTGAAGGTGTGAGCGCGTTGGCCAATTTTGAAGTGATAGAGATTGTGGATGACAACAATCCCTACCCTGCGCTCCTTGGGATTGACTGGGCTATCGACATGAACGGGTGATCAATTTGAAGAAGCAAACGATGTCATTTGAAAGAAAATCACTCCACGTAGTAGTACCATTGGACCCTACAGAAGGACCGCGCTACACTGAATCAGTCTACGATTACGAAAGTGACGATGATTTGGACCAGATTTATAAGATAACAGTGCGAGATCAAGACTGGGTGAATCTGACAGCTGATGGATGTATTGCATGGGACTGCGAGAGCTCCTACACCTCAGATTCAGATGACGAATTGGAACACTAGAATAATCGATTGCATGAAGTGTCTACGCTACGTTGTAACATGATGACCGAATCATTACATTGCGTATCATCAGAGGTAAGAAGTCTTCCTTACTATAATGGTTTAACTGACGTGGATAAATTTCTGGATGCATTTGAAAGGGAAATGCCAGAGAAGCATCGCTTCCAAGCCTTGGACTTGGTGCTGCATGCTATGCCTGCAATATGGTGGGGTATGCATAAAGACAACTTCGATGGATGGTGTGAATATATAAGAATGATGAAGGTGCGGTTTGGTCACCCAAAAGTACGATTGACAGATAAATACGATGGACAGAGTGATCCAGGCGATCACTTAGCCAAATGGATCAATGCTTATGGAGCAGAACTGCAACCGGAGTGGGTGCATCTGTTCTGTCACACGTTGGATGTAATACCTATGAAATGGTACTTGGATATAGAGCTCTGCCATGGCACGGATGAATGGGATATTTTGAGACAGGGATTCTTGATGACATTCAGCTTTGAATATGGATTTGAGTGCATTGATGAAGCGTTGCAGGAGGTCGAAGCAGCAATATTTAAAATACTGCTGGATCCCTTGAATTTAATTCAACCAGATTGGACCACACAGCTGTGCAACACATTGGAGTGCTATAATGTGACCCCTAAGGAGGAAGACAGGGATCCAAGGAAAATTAACATCCCAGAAACAGAAGGTCACCGTGAAGTTGAGGGGCCGCAGATAGAAAATCCAGATATCATCATGGCGCTGAAAACGAGACAAGTGAACATTGGGACAAAACCATAGCTGAAGTTTGTGAAAATAGGGGACTACTGGGATGATGCTACGGTGGATAAGGTCGCTAAGTTGCTCCGCAAATACCAGGACTTGTTCCCTACAAAGTTTTCTAACCTGAAAGGGATAGTAAGCGATTTAGGAGTAATGAGGATAAAATTGAAACCGGATGCGAACCCTGTGAAGCAGAGGCCATATCACCTCAATCCTAAGTACAAAGAAAGGGTCTGCTTATAATTGGACAAAATGTTAGCGGCAGGAATCATTGAACTAGTGGAGGCATCCGACTGGGTAAGTCTTATGGTAGTTCAGGAAAAGAAGCAGAAGGATGAAATAAGGATATGTGTAGATCTCAGGAAGCTGAATGACGCTTGCGTGCATGATCCTTTTCCGACTCCGTTCACCGATGAAGTGTTGGATAATGTAGGAGGATAGGAAGCATATTCGTTCACTAATGGGTTCTCGGGGTACCATCAGATCAAGATCGCGTTGGAGGATAGAAGTAAGATGACCTTTGCAACCGAGTGGGGATGCTTTCAGTATATTGTAATGCCTTTTGGACTGAAGAACAAACCGACAATATTTTCACGTGTAGCCATCGCATCGTTCAAGGACTTCATTCACAAGTTTCTAGAGGTATACTTTGATGATTGGATGGTGCTTGGGCTAGTGAAGTGCCATGTAGCTAGCCTACGCTTGACACTGGACACATGCCAGAGGTATCAGATTGCGCTCAATTTGAAGAAATGTTTGTTCTGTGTTCCTTTAGGAATATTGCTAGGCCATGTGGTATGTAGACAAGGATTAATGGTGGACCTAGCTAAGATAGTAGTTATAATTAATTTGGAGGTGCCAAGGAGTGTGAAACAGCTACGCACAACGCTGGGGCATACGGGATACTATAGAAAGTTCATCAAGAGTTATGCCCAAATTACTGCACCGATGGAGAAGCTGCTAAAGAAGGATGCTACATTCTGTTGGAATGAAGAATGTCAGCGGAGCTTGGATGTGTTAAAGGAAAAGATGGTCACTGCACCGATCCTAGTCTTCCTGGATTAGAAGAAGGAATTTCATGTGCATGTGGACGCGTCATGTATTGCACTCGGAGTAGTACTGACATAGGCCGGTGAGGAAGAGTTGGATCACCCTATAGTGTTTGCAAGTAGGAAGTTGTCTAAAGTTGAGAAGAACTATTCAACGACAAAGCGCGAAGGTTTGGCTATGGTGTATGCGCTCCAGAAGTTCAGACACTACTTGTTAGGTAGACACTTTAAGATGTATACAGACCATTCTACATTAAAGTACCTGCTTAACAAGCCTGTGTTAGGGGGGAAGATATGCATATGGCTATTGCTGTTTCAGGAATATGATTTCGAAGTCATTGTGAAGCCAGGACAATTGAATGCAGGACTAGATCATCTATCGCACATTGAAACAGGAGAGGAGCCTACTAATTTGGAGGAAGGACTGCCTGACGCACAGGTATTTGCAGTGCTCATAGCTAACAATCACTTTGCATATATCATACACTTCCTGACAACAAGAACAACTCTAGAAGGGTATACTAGTCAAAAAAAGAAGGAGTTGGTGGTGCGCAAGGCATACTTTACTGTCATTGCAGGAAATTTATATAAAATGGGCTCGGATAAAATTCTGTGATGTTATGTGCCTGAGTTCAAATGAAGCAACAATCCTAGCCGAAGCTCATGGAGGGGCTGCAAGAGGCCATTATGCAGGCAAAGAAACAGTGCAAAAATTTTTACGTGTTGGGTTGTGGTGGAAGAATGTCACAACATCAACAAAAACGTGACGGGAGCTACGCTATAGAAGGAGAGACGTGCAAGGCAGCTAGAAAGTGACTGTTACTGTCACTGTTCATGATTTGATTGTGAGAAAATGGCTAAGAGGAGCGGGGGGGGTATTTAAGGCTGAAATTAACAGGGAGATATTTGAAAATCTACTGCCAATCTAGCATTTATGAGCAGATTTCGGGGGGAATAATTGGATTTGAATTTGAATTTACTTATAAATTACAGATGGACGCCCAACGAAAAACACTTTGCATTTGGAGAGTTGATGTGTCGTGTTATCAGTTGCGCATGAATCCTGCGGTTTTTGAGAATTTGGTGGCCAGTTCTGTGTTTGACAAGTTACCTAAAGAAACCCAGGAGCTCCTTACTAGCCTCATGTCGGCACCCGTGGAAACTGCAAGTGTTGGAGTATCTATGGCCTCTAAGGGACCTGCCCCTGAGGTCATAAGTGTGGAGGTGCCCGCAGCGGTGCCAAAATCACCGAGGTCGCCTAGGCCGAAGCGTACGCTGGCAGGAGAGGCTTCCAAGATGAAGAAGGATAAACAGAAGGTGACATAGTCAATGCACAAGTCACCAAGGAAGCATCAGAGAAAAGAGAAGCCCACCACGCAGGAGAAAGGCAAGGTGGTAAACCTAGAGGCCGATGAGGGAGGAAACTGATATGGGTGCAGAGGACATTGATATTGAGGTAGTAGACACTATCTCAAAGCTACCAAAATACATCCCTCCATGCCAGGGCAAGGTAAAGGTCCCGAAGGACCCTGATGAAGGAAAGTTTCTCCTTAACACACCCCTGCTGCCAGAAAACATAACATTTGAAGGTTCACACATGGTGCGCATTCCCACATCTAAAATTAGAGGATTGGGACTTGGGGGAAACTGAGTGGTTCCCCCACCTGGCTACTGATAATTTCATGCAGAGAGTATTCTACAAGGACTCAGGTGTCACCGCGTTGGAGCCGGTGAAGTGGATTCGTGGGGTGGAAAATGCAGGATTGTTGAATCTGTTATGGGTGCCGCATTACCACCGGACTCCCATAACTTTGATAGTCATAAAACAGTTGTTGTGCCTAGTGCAAGATGGGTGCCTATGGTTGGGAGAGATGATCCCTATAACTAACATGCTAATCCATAGGATCACCCTACTACCCCATTCAGGGTTGAATCTGGCCAAGGAATTTGGCGGAAAGACGGGAGAGCATGACCTCGCCGAAAAGATGAAGGAAAAGTTTAAGCTTGTTAAGAAGTCGCGCAGATATTCAATTTCGAGTATTACGAACCCCGCGGTGAAGGTGGCCACCTAGATATTGGCTGGGAAGGTAATGAGGAAGTGTCACGCAACCATCACCAGTTGTTTCATTAGCGACCTAGTGTGCGGAGGGCATACAATTCAATTGGGCACGCTACTTGTGCAGCGAGTTCCTCGCGAACTACAGGGAGGCACAAGACCACAACAAAACATTCCACTACTCATGGTTATTGTTGTTGATTGTGTTGGTTGTGTGGGAATTTTCGGAGGACAACCAATTTCCTCTGATCGCGAAAGATCTGCCAGAAGCAACGAATTTTGCTTCGCTGTGGGCCACAGAGGATGTTGGATGGGTCCAGGAGAGTAAAATATTTTGGGTACTAATGGAGTCAAGAATCTGCGCAGCCATCAATCGCAAGCCACAACTGTCACCACTTGCTTTTGAGCAATTGTCGAGATACGTGGAGTTCAAAGAGGAATTCCACCATATCTCCATTCGGGCGCGCAAGGACCCAGAACAGAAGTGGTATGATCTACCATACCTCGTGACGGATGATGCCATAGTAGCAATCCTCGATCGTTAGCTCGTCGAGTGGCACACATCATTAGATTTGTCTGCCAGGTCTAGTAAGTCCGTGGGAAAGGAAAAGAAGGAAGAGACTCGGTCAAAGATTCAGTAGTTGGCCAAAAAGCTGAAGAAGAAGGTTGACGAAAAGGAAAAAGTAGAAGCGGAGCACACCGTGAAGGAACTGGAGGAAGAACGCGATTCTGATAGAAGTAAAAAATCCCCTTCACCATAAACAAAAGAAGAAGAGTGATTAGAGAAGGGTGGTGCAGATCTGGAAAGCACTCCCTTTCGGATGAAGCGGAATCGGGAGCAGGAGAAGTAAGGGCCATGCAAAAAGACCAAGGCCACTAAGTCGTCCCTAGACCCGATCACCTTGACAGAGGGCGACTTAGATGACATTGGGGATAAGGTAAGGGATGCGACCGTGGAACTTCTGCAGCAGTTTGAGCAGCAACAGAAGCAAGATTTGGTTTCCATTCATACAAGTTTACGCGAGATGTAGATCCAAAGTACTCAATTGCAGGCAGGGGTAGGGTAGAGTAGTGCAGCATCGACTAGTTTAGCGTTGGGAATGACTGAAGTCATGGAGATGGTTCGCTCTTTGGATCCTCAGGCCGTCACGCTACCTGATGGAGCCCTCAGCATAGAGACAGATGCTGACAAGGCTACTTTAAGGAACATTGGTCTCAACTTGGTCACGCTCCCAAGCGAATTCCTTCACAAGCTGCAAGTAGGTGTGATCGTAGAACTCAGAGCTTGAGAGCAACACACGCTGAGCGTGATCAACGAGCAGAAGGTTAACAATGAACAAATTTTCATTGAGAAAACATCAGCAATAGACACCTATAAGAAGGTCCAGGAGAAGAATGAGCAAACCACAACAGTAGTAGCAGAAGCCTACAGAACCGTTCTGGAGCTGCACATCCCTGAAGAGGCATTGTTTGAAGTCAAGGTTCGGAGTTAGTTGTGGGTGTGCGGGATGCTCAAACCAAGATGGCAAAGGTTCAGTTTAAGTTGAACCTTAAGATTATAGAGCTCGAGTTGAGGGCACAACCTTCAACTCCACCAAAGGTCAAAGAACAACGTGAGGTAGCTGTCAAGAATGTAGTCACTGCAGTAGATGTCGTGGTGGCAGAATGCACTGTGCTCTTCGAGAAATCGATGGAGGTCCTCACGATTCTGCAGGAAGATCCCAACCTACAGAGGTTGAATACTAAGGCAAGGGAATTACAACAACAATATGACAAAGCTAGAGCGACGACACACACCATCGCCATCACACAGAGATTGGCCAAGCTACAAGAGGCAAAGGAACTAAAAGAACAGGCAGAAGCAGTGTAGCGAAAAGAGGCAGTCCTTAAGGCCAGATTGGGGCCTTGGCTGGATGAGGCCTATGTGCTCTCTGCCACCATTGGGGAGAAGTTGGCCAGCCTGCAGAAAACACAACAGAAGATCCAGGGAGATAGCGCAGGACCAGCAATGGATTAGCTGGTGGTCAAACAAGCGGTTAAGGAGTGTACAACTAAAGTTGCAGTGGTGCAAGTGGAGCTGCGAGGTCTTCGCAGTAAGATCTTCCCATGAGCAGAGTGACTCGGGAGAGAGTCACCATATTTTTGTTGGGGGCCTATTAGGACAGGGTCCCATAGGGTTAATTTTGGGGCTAAAAGCCCAAGTTTTGGGGAAGAAAGCCCAATTTTTTGTATGTAAAGTGTAAAGTCTCCGCAATTTATGGTCGCGAAGCACATAGATGTAAAGTATCATAAAGGTTTTCCACCCTTCTTGTATGTAAGTTGTGTCGGCTTTAGAAGATCTATCCATGGTCCATGGACCATGGGATTGTATAAAAAGGAGAGTCTTAGAAGAGTTTAAGGGAGAAGAAGTAGTAATGATGATGAATGTAAGAGGTCATTAGCGAAAAGAGCGAAGAGTTTTAGAGTAGAAGAGAGGCTCTACAGTTGTGTGCGCAAAGGCCTAGGGTAGAACTCTGCAGCTAAGTGCGTGGACCCTTGCAGCTGAGTGCGCAGGGTAGTTAGAGTCTATAAGAAGATCTGAAGTACTAATAAAGAAGATTACTCTAGAAATATCTGTGTTTGATCTATTTACTTCTGTTATGAATAAATGCTGTTATGTTATGCTAAATAATGGGTTCATGATTTAATGCTATATTGATGCGTGAATATATATGTTTTACATTGTTATCTGAACGCAAGTAATAATATCGGTTTACGAAATGAACATATTAATGCATATCGAAGTTATCAAATACTTAAGCTGATCTGGGTAAATATAGAAGTAAGAGTAATTACAGAAGCACGTAAGTGGTTCATTCACTTGGTTAGGGTCTGCGAACGATAGCCATAGACCTTCGCGAAGGTTTAGAAGCCAATTAAGAGAAGTATATCGACAAGCCCTAAAAGGCTTATCGATTTGCGAGGGAAAAATTAAGGCATAAAACGACATCACTACCATCTCTGGGTGCGGAAACTTGGTTCCAGTATCCCCCCATACTACTTTGGGTGAGACTTCAATCCGCGCTCCATGGATTGATGCCGAATGGGCCAGTATTGTAGGGATTTGTTTGGCTAAATTAACGTTGAACCTGGGTCAGGGCCCCCTAAGCCAACATCCGAAAAATATCCATATGAATACACTAATCAGCTATCATCTATCATATACATAACCATAACATTAAAATACATGTACATAAACCCAATGTATATAAACCTAATGCATATAATAATCCTAAATTACTTACTAGCATGCCCAACATGCAAACCTGTATGACGATCTTCTCTTATCCCAAATTCTAATGCTGCAACCTCATTATGATGATATGTATCTCCTACTCTATCTCAGCCAACACATTAGCATCATAACAATCAATAGCATCACGATGACCTAAATTCCATACAATGACTTCACAAGGCCTGTTTGACCCACATTTCATTTATAACTATAACCAAAACCATACATGCTTAACACATATAGAAACATAACACATGAGTACAAAAGCATATACACCTCATCCTAACTAGAGGCTAGTCATCAATGCATGACCATATCAACTACACAAACCATGATCTCATGCATGAAAATAACCATTACCCCATTGTACATGTTATGAAACCAGCTCAAGAAAAAGATAGAAAAGATAGATCAACGCCTTAGAATTCAGCCTCTTCGAGGGGGCAACCTCCTTTACATTACATAAATGAACAATTCTTGGATGATTCAAATGACAAAACCTCCTTTCTATATATAGGAGTCTAAGGAGTCACAATATAACCCAGCCGACCTAACAATAATAATATAAAGCCACAAAAATAACAATAGAGGGATTCTATGGGGCACAGTAATAACAATATGGGGATAATAGGGGCACAACAATATTAATAAGGGGTACAACTACAATAGTAATGGGGTAATCACTAGTATTATAGGGACCCAACATGCCCCTCTCCTTCAAAAAAGTGTTGTCCTCAACGCTTGAGAAGTTCTGGATGCTTCTGTATAAAATTCTCATCCTCCCATGTGGAATCTTCAGCGGATAAGTTCTTCCACTTGATAAGATACTCTGAAATTGATCGATTTCGTAGCTGTCGAGTTCTTGTTTCTGTGACTGCTTCCGGTTCCAATATAATTTTTCCTTCCTCGTCAAGTTCTGGCAATATTGTTTGAACTGGGAGCTTGTCGCCTATAACCTTCTTTAAACATGAAACATGGAAAACTGGGTGCAATCGAGAAGCTGCAGGAAGCTCCAATTTGTATGCCATAGTACCAATCTTTTGCAACACCTTGTATGGACCATAATACTTTGGTGATAATTTATTATCCTTCTTAGCTTGCTTGAGGGACATTTGCTTATATGGTTGTAGCCGTAGGAATACCCAATCACCTACATCAAAACTTCTTTCGCTGCGATGTTGATCTGCCTGTTGTTTCATTCTATTCTGTGCCAACACGAGGTTATCCTTTAAGAGTTGGAGGACTTGTTGTTGATGTTCGATGTGATGTTCCACTGCTTGAACCTTAGAATTTTCTCTTAAATATGATGTGATGGATGGTGGTTGATACCCATAAAGTGCCATAAATGGGGTCATTTTTGTTGTTGTATGGAAGGAAGTGTTATACCACCATTCAGCCAGAGGCAACCATTTGACCCATTGTGTCTGTTTATCAGATACAAAGCAACGAAGATATCCTTCCAAACATTTGTTTACTATCTCAGTTTGCCCATCAGATTGAGGATGATAAGATGAGCTATGAGCTAACTGAGTACCAAGACAAGAAAATAATTCTGTCCAAAAATTTCCAGTGAAAATGGGATCTCTGTCACTTACAATAATCTTTGGGTTTCCATGTAGCTTTTGAATTGTTTCCATAAATGCAGTAGAAACTGTACTGGCTTTAAATGGATGTGATAATGCACAAAAGTGTGCATACTTGGTAAGTCTGTCAACTACCACCATGATGACACTCTTTCCCTCAGACTTGGGTAAACCTGTGATAAAATCCATTGAAACCTCCTCCCAACGTTGGCTTGGAATGGATAAAGGTTGTAATAGACCCGGTGTCTTAATTGTTTCAACTTTATTTTGTTGGCAAACCAAACATTCCGCCACAAACTTTTGAATATCTGATTTAAGGCCATCCCAAAAAAATTCCTTCTTAACCCTGTGGTAAGTTTTTAAAAATCCTGAGTGCCCTCCTAAGGGAGAAGTGTGCAATTCCATAAGAATCTTTTGTTTTAGCTGGGAATTCTTACAGAGGTATAAGCGATCTTTGTACCATAACGAATCATTTTGCCAGCTAAATGTATCAGACATACTGGAATCTTGTTGTAACTTTTGAATAAGTGCCCACACTTCTTCGTCATTCTTCCATTCCTCCCTTGCTTCGTTTATCCAATCTGGTTGGATAATAGAAATGGAGCACAACAATGCTTCCACATCCTCATCCTTTCTTGAGAGTGCATCTGCCACCACATTTTGCTTCCCTTTTTTGTAGATGATTTCAAAGTCATAACCCAACATCTTTGTGACCCACTTTTGTTGCTCTTCAGAGGATAATCTTTGTTCTAAAAAGTATTTAAGGCTATCATGATCCGTTTTTACCTTGAAGTGTCTTCCCATTAGGTAGGGTCGCCATTTCTTAAGTGCATGGAGTATTGCCAACATTTCCTTCTCATAAATAGCTTTGTGTAAAAACTTTCCCTTGATTGGACGACTTTCAAAAGCAATGGGTCTTTCATCTTGCATTAAAACAGCACCAATTCCATTTCCTGAAGCATCACATTCCACAATAAAGGTTTTTGTGAAGTCCGGTGTAGCTAAGACCGGTGCTTGGCACATTGCCTCTTTAAGATGTTCGAAGGCCTTTGTTGCTTCTGGAGTCCATGAAAATGCATCTTTCTTCAATAATGTTGTTAGAGGTGCTGCTATTCTCCCATAATTCTTAACAAACTTGCGATAATACCCTGTCAACCCGAGAAATCCTCGCAGATGCTTTATGGATGTGGGGATTTTCCATTCCTTAATGGCTTTAATTTTGCTAGGGTCTACCTTAACTCCTTCATGAGATACAATATGACCCAGATATTCCACCTCTTGTACTCCAAAGAAACATTTGGATCTTTTTGCATATAATTGTTTCTCCTCCAATAGTTGTAGCACCCTGTCAACATGTTCAACATGATCCTTCCAAGACTTGCTGTAGATTAGTATATCATCAAAAAATACTAACACAAATTTTCTAAGGAATGGTTTGAAAATTGAATTCATCAAACCTTGAAATGTTGAAGGTGCATTGGTAAGGCCAAAAGGCATGACCAAAAATTCATAATGACCCTCATGAGTTCTAAATGTTGTTTTTGGAATGTCTTCAATCTTCATTCTGATTTGATGATATCCTGAACGAAGATCCAACTTGGTGAAGTAAATTGATCCATGCAATTCATCCAGTAATTCATCAATGACAGGAATGGGAAACTTATCTTTAATAGTGAGCTTGTTGAGCTCCCTATAATCGGACACATGCGCCATGATCCATCCTTCTTGTGCACCAATACTACTGGAGCAGAGAAAGAACTTTGACTTGGTTGAATTATACCAGCCTCTAGCATTTCTGCAACCATACGTTCAATTTCACTCTTTTGGGCATAGGGATATCTGTACGGCCTGATGTTTGGAGGAACACTTCCTGGAATCAGATGAATAGCATGATCATGATCACGCATAGGTGGGAGACCTTTGGGAGTCTCAAATACCTTGGAATGATTGTCCAAGACTTTTTGGAGATCTGGAGAAATAGATGATTCCAATGTGGAAACATCTAGCGAACATAATTGTGCAATTACACCTCTTTGTTCCTTTTTTAGAAGCTTTGTCATACCGTTAGAGCTGATTATCTTTCCCGGTTTCCCTGCAATACCCCTTAATTCAACTTCCTTTCCTTCCACAGAAAATTTCATGAAAAGTTCTTGAAAATTAAAAGCTATTGTACCCAAGGATTGTAGCCATTGGACTCCTAGTACAACATCAGCACCTCCCATTGGAATGGAAAGCATTGGGCTAGTCAATACATATTCTCCCATGGATAGCTTGATATTATGGCACTTTCCAGAGCAATTTATTGTTCCTCCATTTGCAACCATCACTTGACACTCTGGTGCTGGATATAAGAAGCAATTCAATTCTTTTGCTACCTTACAATGAATAAAATTGTGGGTACTTCCTGAATCAATCAACACTATTACCTTTTTCTTCTTGATTTGTCCTTCTATCTTGATGGTTTGAGGAGTGGTAATTCCCGCCAATGCATTACAAGATATGGTCGGATTCATTTCTTCTTTATCTAGGCTTTGTTCCTGGAGTATATCCTCTTCTTTTGACCTTTCTTGCTCCTTTTCTTCTTCCTCTTCACAATCTATGTAGAATAATTTCTTCTCAGCACACTTATGACCTTTAGTGTATTTGCTATCACAACTGTAACAAAGCCCTTTTGCTCTTTTTTCTTCCAATTTTTGTGGTGTCAACCTTATAGGTTGTGGAAGACTAGGGGCAACAACACTTCCGTCTTTATAGTTGTGAGTGGTATGCTTCCTGGTTGCCATAATTTTGCTTTCCATTTTTCTTGCTAACCTGAATGCCTTCTCTAATGAATCAGGTTCCCAAAGGCGAACATCATGTTGGATATTATCCTTTAAAGACCCTATGAACACATCAATCCTATGCTCCTCTGGAATATCTTTTACCCTTATGTTCAATTTTTGGAACTCCTCAATGTGCTCCATTATTGAACCCTTTTGTTTGAGACTTATCAATTGGCTAAAAAAAGTGTTGCTTTTTGTATCCTCATAATGTGCTATCAATTCTTCCGTAAAAATTGCCCAAGTGATAAATTGTTTACGAGAGCAAAGCCATTGATACCATACAAACTGATTTGGTTCCAAATATAAAGTTGCCATACGTACCTTTTGTGTGTTTTGCACATTATTGAGATCGAAAAATTGCTCCATCTGTAATATCCATGTTGCGGGATCCTTGCCATCAAACTTCCTCATATCGATTTTTGGAATATGGTGGGTCTTTGATCCAACATTAGAGTCTATGGAATCATGATTAACATTTCTTTTGTTCTCATCATGAGTTTCCTTTACTACCCTTTCACCATTAGTAACCCTTTCTTGTAGCAACTTATTCATATTTATCTTCAAGTCTTCCATGCCTGTCTTCAAATCTATCTTCAAATCATCCATCTTAGCTTCCACTTCATTCATCTTAGCTTCTACACCTTTCTTTAAACAATCCATCTTAGCTTCTACGCCTTTCTTTAAACCATCCATCTTAGATTTTGTTCCTTTTTGTGCAAGGGACATTTGTTGCACTTGGTCTTGTAATTTTGATATATCATGTTGCATTTCTTCCTCTTCTTCATGAGTCATGCTAGAGCTTTCAGGTTCCTTACTAGGTGTTTGCATTTTCTTTCCTCGGGGCATCAGTTACCGATAATAATGCTCTACTATGCCCTTTGAATTCCTTCAAAATAAATTTTCAAACCAAGCTTAAGCAAAAATTTAAGAAAATCTACACACCTTTTTTCACTTTGTAGGAGCTCGATATTGCCTCTGATGTATCTCTGTACTTTCCAATCATCTAGATCTGAATTTGTGACCTGCAGTAGCCCTCTGTGTCCTCTTTCCAATGCCACAAGTCTGACCCAAATTGGATTCTCCAAGGAAGAGTTATGCGAAATCTCCCACAGTGACTTGATTATAGACTAGTTCAGTAGAGCGAACTTGTATGACTTGCCACAAGTCACTGTTTCGACCTTTGGATCTGAAAAATGCATATAAGAAACTACAGTCCGTCCTCTTTCTGTACCTTCTTACGAAATTTCAATCCGATCCCCAAAGAGAAAGTTATGATGATTTTCCCCAGGTCACCTGTTTGGAATGTAATTCAGGAGTCTGCAAAAAGACCAACTTCCTCAGATCATATCTCCACAAATATAGCGCGAAAAGCTCTGAAATTTGGACCCGAGGTTCAGCGCGATTTCTTCTCAAATGGGTTTTTTTTGCAACTTCTGAAATGTCGCAGAAAAAAAGTTATAGTGAAAATTCCACGATGACTTGTTTGGAGCAGCGAAACCCTAGAATCCAAAGCTCTGATACCAAATGTTATGAAACCAGCTCAAGAAAAAGATAGAAAAGATAGATAAACGCCTTAGAATTCAGCCTCTTCGAGGGGGAAACCTCCTTTACATTACATAAATGAACAATTCTTGGATGATTCAAATGACAAAACCTCCTTTCTATATATAGGAGTCTAAGGAGTCACAATATAACCCAGCCGACCTAACAATAATAATATAAAGCCACAAAAATAACAATAGAGGGATTCTATGGGGCACAGTAATAACAATATGGGGATAATAGGGGCACAACAATATTAATAAGGGGTACAACTACAATAGTAATGGGGTAATCACTAGTATTATAGGGACCCAACAGTACACTTCCCACATGCAACCATCAACATGCATAAGAAATAAATAATCAACTACACATATGCATGAATGCATGTAATCAAGCATAGGCGATCAATTCTTGTAACCAACCTACAACACTGATACATGTAAACAAACATACAAGAATGCAACCTAACATACAAGGATGTAATCAAGCAACATATACAAACATGTAACTAGTCACATACTCATGACGATGTATTCCACAATAACAACATCAAGTTTCACATGAGCACATCACTACCACCCTGATCAACATCATGAAAATGGAACAAGCACATGGAATACAAATGTAAGAGACACACATGCATTCCCAACACATAGCCCATCTAGTCCAAGGGGTGAACCATGCTCTAATACCACTTTGTAACACCCTCCTCCCACATATACCCAAGTAACCATGTGACGAGAGGCTGCTATGATTGGATTTGACCTCCTATGTGACCTTAAGGAAGTGTAATTTATGAGAACATAACACACAAATATTCAACATCAGCTTCAAGACCCTCAGGAACTAATCCAACACTTCAGACAACTTGCCCTTGGGTCTTACTAAAGTTTTGACCATCTTAAGCCTTAGATTCTCTCATGCTATAGGCATGAAAATATCCAGAAACCTAGAGTCGCTTTCATAGGCTTGCCTGCTAGTGTCTAGAGACTCATTTTTCCAATTTTGTGCCAGCATCCTGGGGATTTGAGCCACTTTTTTAGGCCTAGATCCCAAGTCACTGCCCAAAATGGAATGATAACTTAGGAGTAGTAAAATAATAGGGAAACAATGATGCAAAAACAATAAGTTAAACAAGACCTTAACCATACCCCTACTAGCCATGACAGGAATTTCTTTAAACATATCATCAACATGTAACCTACAGGTGTAAACAACATAATTAAGTGTAAGGATCTCATACTTATCTTATAATCATTCTGAATCATTGTTCCCTCATGTCATTTGCTACATTATCATCTATTAGGTCATAGATACATTATCCATTCATTTACAACTAAAAACATGATGAGATCCATACATAGTTGTTGTCATAAAACATACATATAACCAACATAATAAAAACAGAAATACGATAAATATATCAGTCATAAAATCCACATATACATTAGTACAATTACACATGAAAACCAAGGGAATGAATATCTAATCAATGAATGCAATAAACCAACTGGAGATGGGACTACCAGGTTCCACTCGACCATAGAATAGCTGAGCCAAATCTCTCTTCAGCCAATCACCCCCATGCCATATTCCAAGCATGAATGTGGGACTCATAAAACACACCAAAAAACACCAACAATCACAGATGCTACCAGAGTTCTCCACCTACACTGTGAGTGCCTCATAGTCTCTCATATTTTATCGTAATCCACAACCCTATCCAGGGATCCCTAGGCCCTACACTGAGACACACACTCCAAGATTTATCGTACATCCCATCTTGGCACTACTAGGCCCAACCGAGAGAAATCCACCTCTTGGCTTTAACGCATATCTTGGCATTCGCTGAAAAGGATTCCTAGGCCCACTGAGGCACACAATATTGGCTTTACTGCAACCCACAGTTTGGCTCAGGGGTTACTAGGCCAGTGGTTTTATTGTGATCCACAGTCTAGTTCAGGTACCACTATGCCATGTGTTTGTCATTTCAAAGATCCACCACACTCAGCTTCAAATCCATTCGGCCATCCCACATCAACTGAAGTATGAGAACCCATCTCATCAAGGCTATCAAGAAATGGCAAGGTTAGGCTAAAGAATATTGTCACGCCTGGAAAAACCCATGCCATGATAGAAAAGAACCACATGAAATATCATGCATGCCAAATCTAGCAAGGAAAATACACATGCAAGTCGATACCTACAATGAAGCTTATTGTAGCTGCTTGATCCTACCTTTCCCTACTTGATCTTTGCTACCTCTTGCCTTATTTGCCTTTCTTTCTCCAATGCCAGCATGCTCCAAGAAACTATAAGTGTCCAAGAGTGAGTGAGAGAGAGAGAATAATGAGAGAGCTCCAAAACTCAACTGACAAAAGGTCACCAACTGATCCTTAGAATCCTTTTTAGGAATGAGGCCTATATTTTCTTCATTTTCCATTATTTTTCTTCAATTTCCTCCTCACATGCAACCTATGACCTTTCACCTCCTTTTTCTCCTAATTTCCCTTATTTTCATAAATAAAAGTGCCAAAATTTCTAATTTTCCTTTCGAAAGCCTTAGTCATTGCCTTTGCCATTTCCTTAGCCATAAACAACCAAATGAGCACCCACTAGTACATCTTTCTCAACATTCAGTTTGGAATACATGTCCCAGCAACGTGGCCTTATCTATTTTTACATGGAATTATCACCAGGGTTGTTACAATGACCTCCCATTTCCACTGTAGAATCAGAATTGGTTGTAGTAATCCACCTGGGTGCTTACATTCTGCCTTTACCTATTGACAATCCAAGCATATAGCCACAAACTCTACCACTTCCTTCTTCAAATTCGGCCAATAATAGAACTCCTTCACCGCTATCAATATCTTCTAATATCCTGGGTGACCTGAATATAGTTTTGCATAGAATTCGCGCAAGATAGTGTTCTTGAGCTCACTATCATTTGGCACATAGATCTTGTCTCTAAATTTCACCAAACCATCTGTTGTGGGATGATAGTCCACATCCTGATCACTTGTACCCTTTTGTAACCTATGCCTAAGCTCCACGTACTTGTCATCTCGCTGACATGCCTATAGTATATGATCTTGTAAATTCTTCCCATAAGAACTAATAATTGCAAAGTGATTTACCTATACACTCCTTGTAAGAGAATATGTAATCCTATTCTATTTACCTTTAATAAACCTGATCTAAAATTCAAACTCACTAATTGTGGCCAACCATCTAGCTTGCATGGAATTTAGATTCAGTTGGTCAAATAGATTTCTCAATCCACAGTGATCACTCATCAATACAAATCTCCTTCTAAGAAGGTAGTGTCTCCACATCTTCAATGCATGGACGATTGCTTCCAACTCAAGATCATGTGTAACATAATTTTTCTTGTGCTCATTTAGTTTCCTTGATTCATAACATACCACCTATCCTTCCTGAATCAATACTCCACCAAGTCCTCTCTTGCAAGCATATGTACATACCACAAACTTTCTGTTTGGATCTACAATATTTAATACTAGATCATTTTTTAACAACTTCTTCAACTGCTCAAAATTGGCTATGCATTCCTCTGTCCATTCAAATTTCTTATCTTTCCTCTGCAATGATGTAATGTGATAGGAAATCCAAGGGAAGTTCCGGATGAACCTCCTATAATAACCTGCTAACCCCATCATTGATCTTACCTCATCCACATTAATAGGAGATTCCCTTTACTTGATAGCTCTTATCTTTTCTGGATCCACTACTATGCCTTCCTTGGAAACCACATATCCCAGTTATGTACCTATGTCTAAAATAAACTGCATTTACTGAGCTTAGAATATAACTGATGCTCCCTTAGCAATACCAACATGGTTTCTAAGTGTTCAACACGCTCTTCCTCAATCTTATAATATACCAATATATCATCAAAGAATACAATAAAAAACTTGTCTAGATAAGGACACAACGCACTATTCATCAAGCACATAAAAGTAGCTAGAGCATTAGTCAAACTAAATGGAAATACAACAAATTCATAATTCCCATACCTAGTCCACCTAGTCTGGAAATTAGTCTTGTAGATGTACTCTTCTTTAATGCATACTTGATGATACCTAGATCTTAGGTACATCTCTAAGAACATGGTTACTCCCTTCAACTGGTCAAATAAGTCATCAATCCTTGGCAACAGATACCTATTCTTGATGGTCACCTTTTTCAACTTCCTGTAATCAATGCATAAACTAAGAGTACCATCCTTCTTCTTCACAAACAAAATTGGTGCACCCCAAAGCGACACACTTGACCTAATGTATCCTTTGTCAAGCATTTCCTTCAACTGCAACTTCAATTCCACTAACTCTGGTGTGCTCATCCTGTATGGTTCCTTTAATGCTGGCGTTTCCCCTCATACCAACTCAATAGAAAAGTCCACTTCCCTATGAGGCAGAAACTTTGAAATCTCTGCCACGAACACATCTTGAGACTGTTGTAAAACCAAATACCTCCTCAATACATTTGCATCCTTAACTGCCTTACTTTTTTCACTAGAAATGTGTACTGCAGATAATGCACACCCTTTTCTGTGACTATGCTTGGCCTGCATAGTTGTCACCATTCTAACTGATATTGCCTTCTTCTTAACCTACAAGATCTTTTGTTCTCCATTTTCATACAAGCACCCAATAGCCTTGTCATAAAAATCCACCTTTCTCCTATGAAGATATAGCTAATCCATACCCAAAACCATACTATATGATCCCAATGGAAGTACATTCATATGTGTTGATGTAGGCATACCATTCAACTCAAATGCACAAGATTTACCTAGTGATGAACCCTCTTATTTGTACATATAGCTAACTGCACTAACCAAGACTTTGCATGCACTTCGTTATTCAAACCACACTTATCCATCAAGTCAGGATTAACATAATTATAATTAGATCTAGGGTCAATCAAAATAGAAATAACTTGATCACAAATCTTACTTTCCATCTTGATAAGAGATGTCTGGTGATCTTTGTGCATGTTATCTAGCACTACATAGATATGAGGAATACTCTTTCCAACATCCCCTACTGTTTGTGCCTCCTAAGAACTATAGACCTATGGTCTACCACCATGATGTTGTGGAAAATCTCTTATGAGATTCTCTCCTCCACAAGTCTAACACTGCAAGGGATTCCTATCATCACCCTTGTTATTCTCCTCAAATCCAAATCCTTGTCCTCTGTTAGATGCATTGAACTTCTTAGGCAGTGTTGGATTATAATTGTTACCTATGTCCTAAGGTCTTGTTCGCTTATTATCCCATTTTCATTTATTCTTCTCATTACCTTTCCAAACCTGCTTAATTTTGGATCTATGCTTTTATTCTCATAACAATGCTTTAGCTTCTTGATGGCTTCCTCCAATGATCTAGGCTCATCAAACTCAATCATGTCCTTGAATTCTACCAGCAACTCACTGATGAATATCTGAATCTTTCCTTTCTCCTCCTTAAGATAAGGCACATACCTTAATAACTATAAGAATCTTCGAGTGTACTCCTCATAGGTAATAGATCCCATCTTCAACTCATAGAATTATTTTTCCCTATGATCATAATATCTCTTTGATAGATAATTCTTCCTGAAAAGTCTCTCGAACTCACTCCAAGTCAACTCCTCTTCATGAATACCTTTGACATTCTTTACATCTTCCCACAAGATGTCTTCTTTACCTTTAATACTGAATGCAGTTATTGTGGCCTTCATGTTCTCTTAGTAATCATGAAATCTAAAGAACTTATTCATCCCAAGAAACCACGCTTCTGCATCCTATGACTTCTTCATTTTTCCATCAAATGTAGGTGGCTTTTCTTTCATGAACTCATTTGATAAATATCCCCTATCACTCCTCCTGCCAGGATGATAATGATGATAATGATGATGACCATGATACATGTCTAAACCGGAACTAGAGTAAATCCCAAGTCCACTGCCTCGTCTATAAGGTGTATCCAAGAATATTCCATCTCGAACCATGTCATCTCTTTCCAACATGTTCCCACCATGATACATGCTACCATATGCTCCATTAGTCTTATCCTCCTACCCATGACTAATTCTAAGCGGTTCTTGTCTCTGCAAGTCTGACAAGCTCTAAAGGATAATTGCATTAACCTTTGCTTGTTTCTCATGTTCCCTAGCAAGTCTCTCTTGTGATTAAATGATTCGTTCATTATATTATTTGCAAGTCCTTATTTTTGCCTTCAAGCTTCACAAAGTGTCTGCTATGTCAAAAGAATTTCCCTCACCATGTTTCTCATTTGTTCTATAGGGAGAATATTTTGAGTTATAGTCTATCATCTTGCTAGTCATATTTGATATTCTCTTCCTACAATGTATATCATGTCATCTAAACCAAATTATAAATAAACCAAAATACCTTAATGTAGTTCAGGGGGACAATATCTCGTCTGCAAGATCAACCAAATTATCACAATACATGTATAATCATAGTCATCATATTATATAGACATCATCTTAATAATCATCCAATTACCATGCATAATGCCATAATTATAACATCGACTAGGTATTATGCATAACAAACATATTAATGACACACATGCATAACAATACATACACAATTGACATACATTCATGATAAATACATCCTGAAAACAACACCATCAACTTCTATATGAAATCACAATGGAAACCATGACCAACACCATGCATACACAACAAGCACATAGACCACAAGCATAAGGACACATATGCAACTGACATGTACACATGACAACACTTTCATCCAAGGAGAACGGAAACCAGACATCACCGAAGGAGAAAAGAACCATGCTCTAATACCACTCTGTAACACCCTCCTCCCACATTTACCCAAGATAATTGTCCAAACGAGTAAACATGTGACAAAGAGTTACTGTGATATGATTCAACTCCCTTTCTATAGTTAATGGAGTGGAACTGATAAGACAAGACCAATCTGACCTTCCTCAGGAGCTGCAAAACCTTTAGGAGACAAACAACCCTTCCAGATGCCCAACCCCTGAGACAACTTGATGTTTTGCTAAACTAGACCCCTAGCCACTCCCATGACAACCCTTCCATGTGACTGAGACCCTTCAGTGGCTCCCACAACAAGGAATCCATGTGACTTTGGCCCTTTTTAGGAAGTTATTTGTGAACGACCCCAAATTCTGAGCCTTTTTAAGGGCTAGGACTAAGGCCTTTGCCCAGAAATTCATGAAACTTCTAGAATTGATAAATAAAAATGAAATAAGGCTACTAATGCAAACACTTGAATAAGGACTTGACCTAACCCCTACCATCCATGACAGACATTTCGTCAAACATATCATAAACATGAAATCTATAGGTCATAACAACATATATAAGCATAGGGGTCTCATAATTATCTGAGAATCATAAAGGAGGAATGGTTTCTCCTCTCAATAGCTGCATTATTATCTATTAGGTCATTCATTCGCTAATATTTCATCTTCTAACTAAAACATGATGAGAGCCATACATCAAGTTTATCATAAAACATGCTTATAACCAACAAATAACTAGAGATATATAAGTGATGAAACAACCACTAAAGCTGCATAATGACAAGTAAATTTACTCATGAGATACCAATGGAAAATGAGCTTGTATTAACATATGCAAATCCAACCAAGTTAGGGACTTCCACGTACCACCCGACCATAGATTGTGTTGAACCAAATCTCTCTTTCTGCCAATCACCCTCGTGCCATATTCCAAGCATGAATGTGGAATCTCAAGGAATAAACCAAGGACACCAAACCATGGCTTCTAGAGGTTAAACCACCTCAACCCTCAACCAATGATTCCACCTCACGGTCGGACATCAATAACCATCACCAAATCAGTCTCTACCCAAGCTGTCTGGGGCTCCAGAGCGCTTGTTCCAACCAAGGTTTCCAGGACTAGTAACTCAACCCACCATTGTTTCCGGGCTCCAAAGCATTTGTCCAACTAGGGCTTCGATGACTAGTAATTCAACCCACTAAGGGCTCCATAGAGTTTGTCCAACCAAGGCTTCCAGGACTAGTAACTCAACCCAAGTTGTTACAGGGCTTCCAGAGCATTTGTCCAACTACGGCTCCAGGAACTAGTAACTCAACCCGCAACCATAAGGAACATGAGAACCAACCAAAAAACAAAAAAAAAGAAACCCACAACACCATACCTATCCAGGAAATGGAAAGGCTAGCAAAACCCATTATCAACACAAGCAATCCTCCATGTCAATGACAAATCATAACTAAGAAACCACATGCATGTGTCATGCATGCCAAAACTAGCAAGGAAAGCATACATCTAACTCAATACTTGCAAGCAAAGCCTATTGTAGCTACTGTTAGCTACCTATACCAATAGGTTTCATATTTCATGATTGGCTATGGAAGGTCCAAATATGCTCTGCTTTGATGATTCAATGATCACATATTTCCTAGAGAGTCTGATCTATGCTTACATCTTGGTATGGACTTAAAATTTTGATGGATGGTCCAACAGTCTAATCTGGATCATTCCATGGTTTAAATTTGCAGTTGTAGAATAGAGAAAGGAAGTCTGTCCAAACTGTTTAATCTTGGCAGACAAATAGTTCAGGTAGAGAAGAAAAGGCTCCCAACAGCTTAATCTGGGACCTTGGAAGTAATAAGGGTAGAAGTAGATAGGAAAAACAAAGAAAAAAAGGCCAAAGAAAAGAAAAGGCAAGTAAGGGTTTGCAAGTCCAAGTGCACCCTCCAAGGAGAAATAAAAAATGCTAGGTAAGTAGCTGGGTAAGTAGTTGGGGTTGCAGAAAGGTTGTCTTTACCATTGCACATATGTTAATTGTGTTTACCAGAGTAAAGTCAATTAATTGACAAGGTGTTCACCTCCATCAAGTTACAGCAAGGAGCATGACTAACCTCCCTCTTTCCCCCTTCCATTTCATTCCTAACATCCCCTCATCAGCTGAGATTCATGGAAGAAGATCATGGTTTCATGGTGGTTCTTGCTCATTCAAAAGCCACATTTCTTGTCTAAAAATCTTTTCATTTTGATCTACTCTCTAAACTAAGTAAATTGCAAATAAACTTAGTGATATCCCCTTCATTTGCCTTCCTCATCCATATTAACATCTAATTTTACTATATAACTCCCCTATCATACCTTTCCCCTACTAGTATTAAACACCATGGTGTATAAATCCCAGCATTATCTACATATTCTCCTTTTGGCATTATAGCCAAATAAAGGTCTAAGGGGACTTCAGTCCATCTGGGACTGTGGTCAACCTTGTCTTGGATGTGCTCTAACCTCTGGTTATGAGCAGAAATCTTTCCCCTCAACCCTCACCGTCCCTCTGCTAAAAAACACACAAAAACCCCTTTTTCTTGTATAAACCTTGCAAAAAATCCAGAAAACCCAAAACACTACGAAAAACCCATTGTTTATAGTCCTCCGCCCCAAATATTAAATTGAACATTTTATGGTGCCGGCGGGACCCCCCCCCCAACCTGCTCGATCCGTCGAAGAGCCCGCCAGACGTCCGATCTCCACCGCCCAGATCTAAAGGTGGGCGGTCATTCTCACTCCCCGACCTGCCGACCTTTAGCGTCCAGGGAAAGTGGTTTTGGCCATCCCGTACAGGGGACGCGTGGCAGGCGGTGGGGTTGTTCGGAGCCCCCCTCCCCGTTACCGCCTTTGCCCAAAGGTGGTGCGGGGAACCCGCTTACCGCCACCCCTCTTACCGCCCTCCCTCCTATGTCATTGGCACGTCACCCTGACGTCACCTCACCAGTGCCCGCCCCAGCGTCCCGTGGCCCTCCACGCGGACTTGCCACCGCATCCGCCCGCCACCATGTCCTGCCACCCTGGCAGACACCTCCGCTGCCACGTCACCTCCGTACCCGGGTCCCGCCATGACGTCATGCTGACGTCATTGGCGGAAAAGCGCCAAGTGCACACTTTTGCCAAAATTAACGTTTTAAACGACTAAATAAGCCGTTTTCGATCATTTTCATGCAAAACAGAACTATCCGTTGCCAACAGCTGCCGCGAATTTCCTCAGCCAGCCATCAAATTCGACGATTCAACCGCTGAAAGTTCGGAATTTGACGGCACTAAGTCTCCACAGCCCGGCCCGCGAGCTTCCGAGGCGGTTTTTCCAGGTATTTTGCCAGTTTTCCCACTTTGCCCCTGCATTCCAATTATCTGTAAAAATCACCATTAAAGGACTGGTAAAGCTACTTAATTCAATTCTACCTGATTACCTAAACTAAACCCAAGCAATCTGCACCATCCCTAAACCACAATTCGACATTGGAGCGATCAGTCCGCGGGCTAAAACTGTAAAATTTCCCCCGAGGTGCTCGGCATTGTTCCCTTTTGCCGAGTACAAGCCACCTGCATTCTTTATAAAAAGAAACATCAATATCTCTGCAACTTATCTATTAGCAATTCACATCCCTGTGAATTTTGCAGCAACTTACAAACCTGTTTGCCTTTATTTCACTAAAAGAGGACACCAGACGGTGTTTACAGTTCACCTGCTACTTAAGTCTTTATAGACTTGTCAAGCCAGTACCTCCACCTGCACAAATTCAGATTATAGCATGGCAACCTCTGCTTCCTCTTCCCTCAGTGCAGCTCCATTAAATCAAACCAACAAGGGGCTGGAGGCCTTGCCATTCATTGACAAAGATTGTCTCATTGAGGACTTTGAGGGAGACAGGGACTTCTTGAAGATCTTCACTCAACTAAGGGAAGATTATAAGGATGGGCATGGTACACATGGGATATGGGAGTCAAACTTGCCCTATTACTGTCTCCCAGCTGTGAATGTTTTCCCTGAAATCATTCGCCTATGTGTTGAACACTATGATGTCCAGCACAGAGCTGTCAATACTCCATCAGGGAGGATCCTCTTCTATATAAATGCTGACTCCATCAACAATATGTTACAGTTTGATCAGACAGAGTTGCTGATCCCGTTCTCCACAACTTATTTGCTGGAAACTGGTGATAAGATGACCAGTGAGGAGCTGCAAAAGGTCACCCGGAACTTCATGAGACCTGAATGCCAGCCTACAGGGCCACCTCCCTATCTGAGGGAGCATTTCGATGATATAGGCAGGCTATTACTAAACATGATAGCCTATGTATTGGGATACCAAAACAGTAAGCATGTGGATAAATCCATGCTAGTGTTGTTGTCTGCTTACAGCCCGCGTCAACCCCCTGCCCAAAAGTATAACTTTGCTAAGTTTATAGCCAATAAGATTCATGATCAATTAAGCAAAGTGGACAGACAGGGGGTCTTCAGATACTCAGCTTACATCTACCATCTGTTCATGTTTCATCATTCTGAAGCCTTCCCATGCTACATCAGAAGGCTGGATAATAAAGGGGAGAGAAGATCTGTCATCTTCTGGACCTCAGTTTATCATAAAGTCACAAATTCACCCTATACCTACTGTGAATTTGTTGACCAGTTTGTGTACCCAGTCTCTTGCATGCTGATGAGGTCCCCTCCACCTAGAATATCTAATGAGATCAAGAAAGCTATGCAGCTATCTAAGAAGTACAAAATAGGTGACTGGTACCTATATGAACACCATACTGTGTTCAGAGTATATGGCTGTGAGCTCTGTCCATTCAGGCTCCCCAAATATGTACCTATGAGATTATTTGCCTTGGAGTATTACAGGCAATTAATTCAGTCAGACCTCACCCATTTCCACAGCTCCAAGAAAAAGGCCCACCTTAATTTCAAAAATGAGTTGGGCCCCTTCATTATGAACAAGAAGGAAGGATGGGAATCTGCAGACTTGATCCTCAAGGACAAATATAAATTGTCCTATAGTTTTCGATGGGTCCCTTATGACCCTCAAGGTTTCATCACTGCTAGGAGAAACAAGTACAGACTCCTAGGTATTAAGCACTGCCACTACCCACACATAGAAAAGTATGCCAACTTACAAGAATGGCAGCTGGACACTCTAGTGGAGAGTTTAACTGAAGAAGAAAGAATGCTTAAAAACATGAAAGAGCTTGAGAAGACTATTGACCTGGACTATGTGCAGCAGGTACCTTTCAGGCCGCCTCACTCAGTGGGAGAAGGGACCTCAGTGACAAGGACAGCACCACAGGCACCCTCTACATCGGCAGCAGCAGTGGATAAAGGCAAAGGCATAATGGATGCAGAACATGAAACACTGAAAGAGAAGGCAACCCCCTCAACTGAACAACAAACTAAGCAGCAAAATGAGCTGCAGAGGGAGGAACAAGCAGAGCAGCAGAAAGATCAAACTCCTCCTCCACAAACTGAGACTCCTACAGCACCTATTTTGCAAACCCCAGCCCATGAGGAGAGGGGTTCTAAAAGAGAAAGAGAAGAGTCCACTCCTATTAGTGGACCTTCCCATCAGCCAGAGGCCAAAAGACAAAGGGCAGATTCCCCTGAGGTGGAAGACATTACTGAAGATGTCTTAAACAGCACAGGAAAGGACAGGGAGGGAAGCCAACATACAGGGACAAGCTCCTTTCAGCAGGAGCAGACTTTACAGCTTGGTTTGGAGGTGTCATCCTCATCTCAGCAAAGCCAGAAGCCTAAAGGCACTAAGGCATCTTTTAAACAGATCAAGATAGCAAATGAGTTATTAAGGGCTGAGGTTTACAAACAGTTCATAGATGCTACACCAGCCCAACAGGAAAGATTGATGTCGGTCTATGACTTCGAGGAAGAAAAAATGATATTCAGCCATTTCAAACCCAAGGGGCCATAGCCAATGACAACTGCAGATTTCATCAAAACAAGGGTGGAGGTCCTAGCTAAAGACATACATCCTATGGACCAGATTGAACTCCACAAGCAGACTGGGGAGATGGTCTATGCCACATTGGTAGAGAAGGCCACACTGGCCCATGAGCTGAAAGATTCCTTGAAGAACACAAACACTCAGCTAGATTTTGAGAGGATGTCCTCTAAGGCCAAGGATAATAGAATAAAGTCTCTGGAGGAGATTATTATTGATCTAGGGCATGATCCTAGTGATCCAACAGGTGTAAAGGCCATCATAAAGAAGAAAGATGATGATCTGAATGCAATGAAGAAGAGGTTGGGGCTGTTACCTACAGAACACCCTCAGACAGCAGAACTACAAAAAGAAAAACAGCTTAATGAACAACTTGACCTCCTTCTACAGCAAGATCAGAGGATCAAAGAATTGGAGAAAGAGCTGGAAGGAACGCTACAAGACAAACAGGGAGAATCTACACTCCAGGCTCCTCCAAAAGCTTCAACAACAGCAACAACTTCAGGGGCAACAGTGGCCCCCACAACAGAAGCAGCAGGCACAACAGCAGCTCCAGATGCACACCCGAGCGTAGAAGAATTGACCAAGGCTGTCAAGGCAATGGAGCTCCAAGCGGATGAAATAAAGAAAGCAAAAGAAAAATTGGCAGAGATAGATGCCAAATATGATAAATCAAAGGTAACAGTAGCAGAGCAGAGCAGAGAAATTAAGGCCCTGAAGGATAAAATAAAGGCCCTGGAAAAGGAGCTCAATCTGGAAAGTACCATGGCCGACATAAAAAGAATTTTGTGGGGAAAGATTACCCAAGCTATCATCAAGCAATGGAAATCCATCAAAACAATCCATGAGTACATGGATTTAATTGGCCAAGCACAGACAGAAATCCAGAGGGCCAAAACAGTGCTGGGAAACAGACCTGAGCAGGCAAACCAACTGATAGATTTTTTGAACAGGCAAGACAAAGAGGAGCTGGCAGCCATTGGCATCGTCAACAGAACAGAGGCCATCCTCACAACTAAAAAGGTGCTAACTCTCAGAAGTTATGTACAGACTGTAGAAAGAAAATGCTATGAAATACAGGCTGAGGTGGAGGAGTATAAACTCAAAATGGGAATGCTGCAAGCAAAGGGATTGCCTGGCCTGCTGAACAGCACAGGGAAATTGATTTCCAGAGATCAATTCACCAACAGGATGTCTACTTACATTGAAAATCAAATCACTGCATCTGGCAGTACTCCTGAGGAAACAGGGCCCCCAACAGGACAGAGCTTGTACACTAAACTTGAAGGCCTATTCTTCATTGAAAGTGAGGCAAATCATTTGTTTGAAACTCCTCCTAACTTTTGGCGGTATACAGAGGCCGATGAGACTCTAATAAAAATTCGGAGACATCAAATGCCTAAGGAGGACTGGTGGCAGGCCATGCTCCAAATTTTGCCACGATAGCTTCAAGTCATTCGGCCGCTGACAGCTCCAGGTCACCAGAAGACAGACAGCAAAAAGGTTAGCGTTTAAAGAGCGGCCAAAAAGTGACTCATCACATAGACAATGACGGCTAGCCAAGTTTTGAACAGCGCGTCGCCAACCGACGCCAATTGCCACCAAGTCAACAGTCTCTGACCATTTTTTGACAGCTAAAGGATTAAAAGTTATTACGACATTTACTTTTTCAGCTGCTGCACTCCAGCAGTTGGTAGGACATTTATGGAGCATTTACTCTTCATTCAGATATTTTCTAATGTAAATTTGTATATATACCCCCCTTAGTAACGCATAAGGGGTTGGTAAATTTTACTCTGAGGCATGTATACTCTGTACTTTCAGAAAAGTTTAATACAAAGAGCAATTCCAGCTCAGTGATTTCCTGGAACTCTGGTGTCTTGTTGATAATCTAAGTGCTGTTGCAGAACCCCTGCATTGTCTGGTGGAATGATATGTTTTCTTTAAACTCTGTTCTGTTTCCCTGTATTATTTCATTTTCACGTTTTCATCATATCTAGCGATAAAGAAAAAGAATAGTTCAGGACATGTTTCTTCACACCCTGTGCTCAATCTTATATTGTTGCAAATGTTTTCTTCAGGATTAAAACAGACATGAATTCTTAAATTCTCATGTTATATTTAATTCCATATTGTGAAAGTTATCTAGAAATTCTTCATTGCTTCCAGGTAACAATCGCTTTCTTTCATATCAGATTACAGAAAGATTCTTAATTGCCTTTCTTATCCTGACCATATCACACCCAAACTCAATTCCAAAGCATTATTTCCCAGACAACTATCCTGCTCTGCAGTTTCATTACTGTATTAACACAGCACACCAAACCAAAGGACCACCGACTCCATTGCCCAATGCTATATAAGATTTGGTAAGAGCATACAAGTTTAGACTGAACCTTTTCCAACCAAACAATTAAACCAAAGTTGAATTTCACAGCTAGCCTAAAAACCAATAGAACAGAAACAATCATTAAGAGAGAGCCCTCTCTGATCACAGCTTGGCTAGAAGCTGTAATCCAAAGACTGGTTAGTGGTTACCCCGGCAGTATTCCCTTGGGAGTCATAGGGAACAACCTGGGTGTTAACAGCTACTGATCCCAATGTCCTCTTGCACTTTCCTGCTTTTCCTTTGCCTCCTTGCTCCAAATCCCAAGTATGCCACACTCCTCCAAGAGTGCTCCAAGAAAACTATAAGTGTCCAAGAATATGAGAGAGAGAATAAAAGCGAGTGCTCCAAGCTAAAGCTGAAAAGAAAAAAAAAAAACCATAAATTGATCCTCATAATCCTTTTTATCAATGAGGCTTCTATTTTCTTCATTTTCCATTATTTTCCTTCAATTTCCTCCTAGCGTGCAACTTGTGACCTTTCACCTTCCTTTTCTCCTAATTTCCATTATTTTCATAAATAAAATGCCAATTAATCCCACTTTGCCTTTCCAAAGCCTTTGCCATTGCCTTTGCAATTTCCATAGCCATTAATTAATCACAAGTGATCCCCATCACTATTCATCTTGGAATACGTGTCCCATGACCTTGGTTATTATTTTTCCTTTATTAACTTTATTACATGGATTTTGACTAGGGTCGTTACATAATAAATCTATTGTGAGGTTGGTTTTTCCTGAATTGGGGTTTTCCAGGGTAAATCATGGCATGCATGGTTTATGTGCGTTATTGCTATTTATGTGATTTTTATCATTATTTCTCTTGTATTGTTTTTATCTTTAACAATAGGCACACCAGTCCATGCAAATGTGTTTCTTATTGACCGATATCCATTGATTTTTTCTTAGGTTAACAAACCATGATAAAAAATCTTGTTTGATTATTTTCAATTCCCTAATTTAATCTTTATTTAGACCAATTTTATAGTATTCATACATCCTAGCCCTATAGTAAAAAATATTAGTTAATAGGCCTTAGATATTAGAAATGGATGATATGATTGAATTTAGCAAACTTGGTAGAGTCAATTGTGATAACTTATTAACTAGATTTCTCCAACTAATGTTGCCTAAGAGATTAAAACTCTATAGACCTACCCTATATCTGTATATATAGAGGGTGGATCACTCAACATACTCCCTAGATCTAGATTCTTTCACACATTGATAAAGAGGCTTGCATATCTTTACCCTTGAATAATTATGTAGATCTTCGCTAACATTGCTATGTGGAATCTCACTCAGGATTCTAGATACCTAGTCCTAGCTACTCACATCTACATTTTGCACACATCACAAACAAGTAATCCCAATCTCCTATTGGGCATAGAACAATTACTAGATATAATATTAGACTTTCCAAGTAAATTCAAATCTGAACAAATGCAACCAAATGAATATGAGAATTAGAGGAAATACACTGAAATTCACATTAATAAAGGTGGAATGTGTACAATGTTATAACTTGGATGAAAATGTCCCTTTTCGGCTTCTTGATCATGACCCTCCTTAGTTGATAATGCAAAGTCAGGCTCGCTTGAACATGCAAAGAGGTTACCTGCAATATCTCTCTAACATAACTTCACTAGCATTTACCTGCAATATCTCTCTAACATAACTTCACTATCATTTACCTGCAATATCTCTCTATTTCTTCTTCTCTCCCCTAGAATGGTCTTCCTTATATAGGATTCTCATGGATTTAGGAGGATGTATATAAAAATATAGGACCAAGAGAATTTAGGCTATGGCTCCAATTACTTGACATGGGGTGAATGCATGAAGATGGGTTACACTTTTTGGAAAGCACATGGGTTGGGAGGGGTAAAATAGTTAGATAGAGCAATATTTTAGCCCTCGATCAAGCTCCTATGTAACCCATGGTTACCTAGGAGCTCGATCGAGCTATTTTTTTAAATTCCCGCCCAAAACACAACAGGGAGTTAATGGCTAGAAGGCCTCAATAAAACCCTTATTTAACTATGTCAAAATCTCGATCGAGGGTTTGCTAAAACTTCAATCTACCTATTTTAAATTTTACCTTCAGTTCTCGATCGAGCTGTTGAGGGCCTAAAAAACAGAGTTTTAGTTTCCCTCCAGGGAATTTCTCTACAACACCATCTTGTAGCATGCAAACTTAAAGAAATATTTGTCCTTAGGAGTTGATCATGTTGGATTCATGAAGAAATCCTCTGTCCAATGACTTATGAGGTTGGCATTTTTGAATTCATATAATATTTTTCATCTAATTTCTTTTAAACGTTATGCTTGAAAAAAATTGGATACTTGCAAAAGGGTTGAATGAAAAATCAATAATATAAAATATACAAAACGAAAAAAAATAAAATAAAAAAATACCACTATCTTCATTTGTGAATCCTCTTCAAAAGGGTACTCTTAGTTTTTGAATTTATTTAAATAGTAAAAAAAATTGTACATGAACACATGTCTAAAAAATGCAATTCAAATATTAATTTACCAACTTCAAAAAATAGTAAAAAAATAATTTTGCATAAAAAAATATAAAAAATTGATATACATAAATTAGTTCTCTCTCTCTCTCTCTCTCTCTCTCTCTCTCTCTCTCTCTCTCTATATGTATATATATATATATATATAGAGAGAGAGAGAGAGAGAGATTAAAAATTATACATTTTAGAGAGAGAGAGAGAGAGATTAAAAATTATACATTTTAGAGAGAGAGAGAGAGAGATTTTAAACCAATTTTTCAAAAGAAAAAAGTAAATAAATAAAACAAAAGAAATTGCCGTGGAGTGCTTACCTAGAACATGAAGGAGATCAAATCTGTTGAGTTGGCACTAGATACAACCCAAGGAGGTGATATTTGGCTCAATGAGATCCAAAATGAGGAAAAAATGTGCCATGGTGTATAAAAATTAAGACTCAAAAGGTACATATGCATGTTCTGAAGGACACGCGTGCGTTCCTATGCCATGCCTACCTAACATCTTGGTTGGTAGTTTGGGACTTCTCAGATTAAGCACTTATGCGTGTTCTTAGAAACATACACAAGATCCTACAAATGTGTGCTTCTAATGGCTTCATTACCACTTTTGAGACCATCAATAATGTGCAAACCCCAACTACTCAAATCTATCACCTAATTAAAAAACAAAAAAAATATCTGATTAACAAAAACAAATAAACATTACTTAATGTATTTCATATTTTAATGAATAAAATATATAATAAAATTACTCTATATCAATATCCTAAATTAGATGGATGATTTTATATTTATAATGAACATATAACATCCATAAGGAAAAGAATGTCCATAGAAATTATATATTATCTTCAATAAAATATATGATATAATATATATTACATATCAAATTAAATGAATACTTTATATTTCATAATATATACCCAATCCAATTAAATGAATGATTGGTATTCCATAAGTGAGATATACATAGTTACATTTGAAATGAACGGTAGATACCCACGTCATATTTCCATCATAAAATTATAACAAGAAGTTCCATCATAAAATTATAAACAAGAATGGTATGATACTTGGTCTTTGCCACCACTTATTTCAATCATGAAAATGTGAACAGAATTTGTATTATTCTTTGCCACCCCTAAACGAACGGTGGAAATGTTGGAGGAAAGAATAATGAGGTACTCTTCATGTGATGGATGGAATATATCTTTTGACGCGGTAGGAGGAAAATTAATGAAAGGAGGAAGGAATCTTACTTTAAGTTGCTTTCGTATTCCACACACCTCCAAATATTATGTTGAGACGAAAGCCTGTGCATAGGTTGTTAAGTTTTTCATTTAAGTCCAAAATATGGGTGTTGATTTTTCATGGAGAATCCAAAATATTTAGGTTAATTTTATGTTCAGTTTGGTAATTTAAATATTAATTTATATGTCATTTTAATATATTTTAAACCAATTTTAAGTTAGATATTTGATTTTTGGGATTATACTCTGGGTTAGTGTGATATAGTGATTACTTATTGAAATTTAAAAAGTTTAGGACACTCCATCAATGGTTTATTTATTGTATTTATATGTATATTATGTATATTGTTTTTATGATTATCATTAATATAAAGTTGAATTCATTTCAAAATTGTATTTTTTTGGTTTAATTAGATTGGATTTGTTTTTATATGATTTTGGTTTTTTTGGGCCGACAATATCAAGAATATCAATACTTTGCAGTAAGTCTTTTTGGTTGATTTACATAGTTGTTGATTATAAAATGGGTGTATTTTTTGTTGAAGCCGACACCTAACAAAGTATTAAAAGTATTGAATACTCTGATTAAATCTAATGTTGATGACACAAAAAATATGACCTATTTATTCTTGTTGATATCCAACCTCATTTACGTGATGTACAAAAGACATTTGAATTTCTCCAAAGAGACTCATAGTTACAAAAGGATGAATTACGAGAACTAAATATGAATTGTAATTTTGAATGCGTTTTTGTTCGGAACAACTTGTTTGAGCGTGACTCAGAGATTGATCAATAGTTAGAAAATGATAATGGAACAATTCAGTGCACCAACAAAGCAAGTGTATCTAAGGGTCATTTGGATATAGATGTGAAACCTACAGTTTCCAAACATTCATTAGACCTTGGGAAGAAATCGTGCACAACAAAAACAGAACTGGTGTTGGATATAATACGAATATTTCTTTTCATGTTCATGATTTTTAAAAGCCTATATAGTTTCATAGTGCTGGATTTCTGGGTAATGTTGTTACACAACCACAACAAATTGTTATATGTCAATATTGTCACAAAGTTGGACATGAGAAATATCATTGTTCTCATTGTTATGATCTTCATCCTTGGGAGCATTGTGGAAATAAGAATCATCATTCAGATAAATGTTTCAAAAATAATACTACTATAAGAAAGAAAAATAATTTTAGATGGATTGCTTCCTGGGATTGGTCTCTCTTGGGATTGTTCTAAAACTGCCAAAAAGATTTAGAAGTCATACCACAAGAGATGTTTTAGAGTGTTGACCAATGTTGCAGTAATTTGTTAAAAGCAATGTTGATATGTTAACTGTGAATTATCAGTTTTATGTGATTGGAAAACTCATGGCTTGATTTTGATGGTATGCTACAGGTTCAAAGATTTATCAAGCCAGCCTGAGTGAGCTCCGAGTTGTACTGCTACACCCTAGAGTCCGAGTTCAGAAATCAGATTAAAAATTGTATATAAAGTTGTTTTGGTTTATGCTCCATGAGCATTATATTCTATGAGGATGATTGCATGTTTTTGTTGATTTTGAAGGAGCACTTCCACTAGCAAAAGTGTCATAATAGGTATTGTTCCAGGAACTACTTTTATAGTTTGAAAGTTGGTTTGTTTGGGGAACTACTATGCTAAGTCCAAAGTTGGTGATTATCTTTGAACTATCACTGGTTGAGACCCTTGAGTTCTCCCATATTTTGGCTTCATTTGTGATTTTCTCTTAAAAACCACCATCCTTGGTTTGTGGTCATCCTTGAAAACTATTTCTTAGAAACATACATTTCTTGGCTGTGATGCATTTTTGCATTTTATCTCTCATTCTTGGACTTTGAGACATCCCTTTGGATTAAAAGAAAGAATGTTAGACACCTAATCATTGAGATTATAGTTTAAGTTAGTATAGATTACACAGTTATTGAAATTCAAAAAATCTAAAAAACTGAATCAACAAATTACCCACTGTATACAATACACTACATGCATCATATTTATCATTATCTTAATATGCAACAATATTAGTCATTTAAACGGGAAAACCCAAAATAAATATTCAAAATATCGAGTTAGCCAAAATTTCAGATGACTCTCCAAAAAATTCAAGGTCAAATTCTTCGCTCCTAAATATCAGAGGTCACCAAAGATATGGCGTCAACTTTCATTTCAGTCCAAAATATGGACTCTACATTCATATTGACTGCTGACCTACTGAGACACGGAGTCTACTGACCTACTGAGACACGGAGTCTACTTCCATCTTAGTTCACACTTACCAATGGATCTCGAGGTCTGAAATACAGTGTCCCTTCATCTTTCATTTTGAGACCTAACCAGCTGAATTATCTAGTCTGCTTTCATCTTCACTCCTGAACTATCAGTCCTGAACTACGGATCGATCTCATCGTCATTTTCTTTATTGCTATTTCATTTCAATGGCATACCTGCAGACATCCACCACTGCTCAACCCACACTATATATCTCCTCCCCTTCTCCTAAACACCCATACCGCTATGATGCATTCATCGATCACCGTGGACCAGACGTAAAAAACACCTTCGCTAGCCATCTTTACTATCGCCTTCTTTCACACGGATTGCAACCTTTCCTCGACAGGGAGGTATTGCAGGCAGGAGGATTTTTGTCTCCTCAAATTGAAGAAGCCATCAGAACCGCCTACGTGCAGATAGCCATTTTCTCACCTCAATATGCTGAGTCAAGATGGTGTCTCGATGAACTCGTGTTTATGTGTCAGTCTGGGGTTACCATTATTCCCATTTTTTATAATGTGAAGCCTTCTGAGCTTCGATCGAAAGACAAAGATGGATTGTATGCTCAAGCACTTAGAAATCATGAGCAGACAGGCAGATACGATCGTCAAACACTTGAAAATTGGAGAAAAGCCCTCTCTCACGTTTCCTCCATAATCGGTTTCGAATTGGAGGCCTACAATGGGTTGGAGCTCTTAACTCTCCTAGTCAGTTTTATTCGTCTAACTTCTATTCATATATGCACCTAATACTCTGATTGTTTGGTCGTGAATTTACAGTGACGAGGGCAAGCTGCTGGAAAACGTCGTGCACTGTGTCCTTAAAGAGTGCAGAAAAATAGCCTTGAATGTGGACAAACCAGCCTTGTATGTGGCCACATATCCAACTGGACTCGAAGAAAAGGTAGAAGAATTTGAAGCGACTATGTTATTGCAGAAGCAGAAGACCACCGCTCAGGTCATGGGGATTGTTGGCTTGGGTGGCGTAGGGAAAACAACGCTGGCCAAAGAACTCTTCAACAGGAAGAGCTGCAATTTCAACAAATTCTATTTCTTATTTGATTGCAGAGAGACTTCACGGCTAGGCTCTTTAAATTCCTTGCAGAACAAACTTCTTATGGGCTTGACACAGAGGAATGACCAAATAGATAGCATCGGTGAAGGCATAGAAATACTTAGAAGGTATCTTTCATCTTTGCATGTTCTAGTGGTTTTAGATGATGTAGATCATGTGCATCAGTTGGATGCGTTATTGCCAATAAAGACTGTCCTTCATTCGGATAGCTTAATATTGGTTACCTCTCGCTACAAGGATGTCCTCACAAGCTCAGGAATACCAAACTCGTCAATCTATAAACTCACAGGCCTTAATCCACAACGCTGCCAGCAGCTTTTCTGCTCGCATGCTTTCTTGCAACCTTATCCACCAACAGAATTCAAAGATCTTGTAGATGAGTTTTGCAAGGCCTGCGATGGATTACCTTTATCTTTGAAAGTGTTTGGGGCACTTCTTTATGGAAAGAATGACAAATATTGGGTGGGCCAATTGGATAAACTTGGTCAAATAAAACTTCCTGATGAGATTAAAGAGAGGCTTAAAATAAGTTACGATGCACTAGACGAAGAGGAAAAACAAATATTCTTAGACATTGCCTGTTATTTCATTGGAGAGGACAGGGATATGGCCATAAGAATATGGGATGGATCTGGTTGGAACGGATGGGTGGGTCTTTTAAATCTAGAAAGCAAGTGCCTTATCGAGGTGGACATAGAAAATAATAAGTTAAAAATGCATGACCACCTCAGAGATTTAGGTAGAAATATCGCAGATCAAGAAAATACTCCTGGTCGCCTCTGGCAATGGAACGAGGACATTGATGGTTTGTGGCAGCAATCGTCTGTAAGTGTTTGCATTTTTCAAACAACTTTGAAGCTTATTTATCAACAGAAACACAGAGAAATCTTATTACCGTGTTTTATTTTTTGTTGTTTGTTTTAAAAATATATACAGGTAATAACCGAGATGCGCGGAATTACGACGGTGGCTTCCCTCCTTGATTACCGTCGCATTGCAAAATCAACAGAAGAATGGTCATGGTTTAAAAGTTGGTGTCATGTGGTGTTCAAAACCTCCTTGAGGAAGCTGATCTACAATACAGTACCAAATTGTTTCAGGAAGTTACAACTTGTTGCAACTGAAGATGGTCATTTAGAAAGCATATTGAGAAGGGTTGAGTCCCCAAATCTGATATGGATTCGCTGGAACAACTGTCCTTACTCTTGCCTTCCTTCCTTCATTCCGATGAAGAAGTTAAGAGTTTTGGAAGTGGTGGGAAATAAATTGAATACACTTTGGGGAGCAGAATCTCAGGTTAAAACTAAAGCTGCTTCTGTATTTGGTCATTTTTCTTTTTTATTTGGTTTTCTATAGATTATTGTTTCTATCGACATGCCCTCACAGTGTCTGGAACGCGTTTGAAGGGTTTGATAAATTAACCGTATATTTTTCTTATTTATTGTTGAAATACGAACATTGCGTTGCAGGCACCACTTGAGTTGCGCGAGTTAACAATTCATGCTCCTCTGTTAATGCTTCCAAAGTCCATTGGGCAGCTGAAGCATATCGAAAAGATTGTGGTGGATTATGTACCAGAGTTGATTCATCTCAAAGCTTTGCCAGAAGAATTGTGTGGTCTGCGTTCCTTGAAATACCTATGCCTAAGGTGCCCAGATATGGAGTCGCTTCCTAATTCTTTCGGGTGTTTAACAAACCTCCAACACCTCGATCTCTATCATTGCCAGAGTTTGCAAGGGCTTCCCAATTCCTTCAGGAATTTAATTCGACTTAAACATCTGAATATGGAAGGTTGCCATAATATGACCATGTCCATGGAAACATTTGGAAATATCAGCACGCTTGAATATTTAGACCTTTCACAGTGTTACAAAGTGCAAGTATTGCCTCCCCGAGTCGCACATCAACGGTCCTTGAAGGTAATGCCTCTATTGGATACAACTATAAAAGAATTGCCTGGGGATATCGGAAACCTGAGCAACTTGGAAATTCTTTACTTGGGAAGTCATTTATTAGGAACGCTGCCAAATTCGCTGGGTCTCCTAGGCAGCTTGAAAGAGTTGTGGCTAGATAATTGTCCAGAATTGAAATTGTTGCCCAATTCGTTGGGACAGTTGACTCAGCTCTCAAAGCTTTGGATAAGACGCTGTGGAATACACTCTTTACCACCAGAATTAGGAAAACTGAACAATCTCGTAAACTTTATGGTATCAAATTGCCCATTACGAGAGTTGCCGTTGAAAAAGCTGGAGGAAGAAGAAATAAAAACTTTGACAGATCCAACGGGCAGAAAAGAGTTGAGCAGGTTAGATTCCTCCATTGACAATTGGCAACAGCAGTGCATGTACCGGCTGGAAGACTTACAGATATATCATACAAAAATATTGCATATAACCTTTGGTGAAGGTGTCTGCCCCAACCTTAAACACCTCGACATCAGTTATTGTGATAATCTGGTGGAGGTTGGAGCACTGCCACCAACACTAATAAAGTTGGAAATATTTACATGTCCTCAGCTGAGGAAAATAGAAGGAATTTGCAGTCTTACAAAACTTCAAAAACTAGACATCAGAAAGTGCTTAAAAGTAGAAGACTTACCCAGCCTGGAAGCGTTGGTATCTTTGGAGGAGTTTTTGGCGGATAAATGTTCCAAGCTCAAAAGAATACAAGGGTTGGGGCAGCTACCAGAGCTCCGAATCCTTTCCGTCTCTTTTTGTAATGCATTAGAAGAGCTCTCAAATGTTGAAAAGTTGAGTTTGTTAGAGACGCTTAATGCAGCTAACTGTCCCCACCTACAATGGGGTGAGGGAATCGTGGACCAGTTGCGAAAACGTTTGAAGTCCTTGCATTTATAATTTGAATAAAATATCACAATATTGGCTTTTCTTTATTTTGTATTTTAGATTTATAAATAATAATTAAATCCAAATGGAAAATATAAATTCATTTTAGATCATGTATAGTTTAATTGTTTGTTCTTTGAACATTTTTTTATTAGTTTTGTTCATCATGTTTTTTTAATTCTAAATTTTAGATGCATAAAATATTTTAGAGGTTTTTTTAAAGTGTTAAATTTATTTATATATTTAAAAATATATTTTAAATAAGTGTTTGAGTGTAATTTAGATGCATAAAATATTTTAGAGGTTTTTTAAAGTGTTAAATTTATTTATATATTTAAAAATATATTTTAAATAAGTGTTTGAGTGTAGTATATTCTCTGTCACTTAAGTTAGAAAGAGAAAGTATGTTTTGGTAAAACTTGCATAAAAATTATAAAGTATATTGGTCAATGCTAATGCCACTCAAGTTAAAAAGTATGTTTTGGTAAAACTTGCATAAAAATTATAAATTATATTGGTCAAGGTTAAATTAATAAGTTCAAGAGGCAAATCAAATCCTATAGTCTTTCTTTGGCAAAACTAATAAATTGAGATGTGAAGTGGATAAATTAATTACTTGCTTAGGCACAAGGACTTGCATTTTGGTGGGTAGTAACTCCTCGCAAGTATATGATCTATTTTCAAGGATTTTACTTTGGGATGTTTTTACCCCAAAACTTAAGAATTAAAAATAGCTACACAAATATCTAAAAAACTTGCATGAATATTGCAACGATAAAATATGTGAGGCACTGATCCACATGCACTATACTTTGCAATGGCTGCAATAAGACTTTAAGTTATGGCCCAATCAAATGTTTGAAAAATAATGTTTATACGGATAGGCATGTTTATTTTATTAAAAAGTATAACTTATATTAATGAATGTTAAATTAATAGTGGTTAATAGGACAATAGAATTTTATAGATTTTCTTTCGTAGGAACTAATAAATTGAGATGTGAAATTGATGAATTAATTGTTTGCTTAGATAGTAAGTCTGCAAAGACTTGTTTAAATAATGGTGGGGATAACTCAAGGTAAATAAGTTATTTACTACTATTTTCAAGGATTTTGTTTTTGGATGGTTTCCGTACAAAGCTTGAGAATAAAAAAATAATCCACAAATATCTAAAAATCATGCATGAATATTGAAAACATATCCATAAATTGCAACCATATCAATAAAGTATGACATAAAATATGTGAGTCAGTTATACACATGATATTATTTTCTGCAAATAATGTGATAAGACCTTCAAGTTATGGTCCAATCAAATGTTTTAAAAATAATATTTAGAATAGACCTTCCAAAATTTAAATTTAATTATCAATAATATGGTCCAATCTAAGGTTTTAAAATCAATATTTATGCTGATATGCATGTCTGTTTTAGAATAGACCTTCCAAAATTTAAATTTAATTATCAATAATGATTAGGTAGATGGTTCACATTTAACCTCCATGGAATATGTTGGAATATTCATAGTAGTATACACCGATCAAGAGTTGAGATTTATCTCTAAGTGAGTTATACTCTTTTAATTAATTTATCTCAAATTAATTAATTAATTAATTAAAGAAAATGTCATATCAACAAGTGTCATATTGGGTATCCTATAGACATCCAAGTTTTTGGTTTTTGGGACACATTTCCTGTTTTCAGTTCCTACTAATCACACTCTTTCAGTTTCTTATTTTGGATAGATTGCCTCTTTGCCACTTCCACGTGTTGTACTCATCAAAATTTGTTTCATGGTTCTTTGGATAATAGTGTCGTTTATATGTAAATGGGTACTTAGTCACACAAGCTCTTTTCATCCCATGAGCCCTCATAGTTGATTTTGGCTTTTTCATAGAAAAATAACACCAGAATGTATTTTTCAATCATTTATATGAATGAAAATATGATTTTTTTTCTTGGAAAAAAAATGTCATATTGGTTATATGGTATTGATATCATGGATTGATGCCTATCCACATTTACTAGCCATTTAATTTGTATGGTTGTGATAGTTTTTTTTTGCTCAACACATGGGCATTTGAACCTTGAACTCATTTTTTTACATAATATTTCATAACATGCCATCACCAATCCATTACTATAGTCTTTCCTTGAGATAGACTAATAACTAAAATTCACAATCTTAATAAAATTATATTATTAAATTCCAAACAAAAATATCTAATAATTAAACTCCTCTTTCAAAATGTATTTTTTAATATTCAAAAATTAAATAATTATATATACATATAAACGGTTTTTTCTGCATATATTTAATTAGTTTCCCTCCACCATATGAAAATTCAAGTTATCATTATTATCTAAAATACGCATAAAATCTAACATTAAATAAAAATGGAAAACAAAAAAGATTCTTCATTTTACATAATCCATGACTTTGAGTAATAAAATTTTAGGTAAGTATTGAATAGGCTTAATGTAAGTAGAATACTAATTTTATAATTTTTTAGTTGATGGAGGAACTACAAGATCAAGAATACTATAGCGAAATTCCATGTAAATAAAGCTAATAAAGGAAAAATATTAACCAAGGTCATGGGACATGGATTCAAAACATCCTAGTGTGGGTGTTCATTTGGTTTATTATGGATAAGGGAAATTGGCAAAGGAAAAGGAAAAGACAAAGACTTTGGAAACACATGAGGCATTAATTGGTATTTTATTTTATGAAAATAATGGAAATTAGGAGAAAAGGAAGGTCACAGGTCACAGGTTGCATGTGAGGAAGAAAATGAAGGAAAATAATGGAAAATTGAAGAAAATAAAGGCCTCATTAATAAAAAGGGATTCTGAGGATCAATTGGTACCTTTTTGTCAGTTCAATTTTGGAGCTCTCTCTCTCTCTCTCTCTTGGACACTTAGAGCATTCTTGGAGCACTCTAGCATTGGACCAAGGAAAGAAAAGGAAGGATTAAGAAGGCAAAGGAAAGAAAAGATCAAGCAAGAAAGAGGAGGATCAAGTGGCTACAATGGGATTACTTGTACATATCAATTTTCATGTGTGATTTCCTCGCTAGATTTGGGATGCATGGTACATGCATGTGTGTATTTGGTTCTCTTATTGTCATTGGCATGGGATTTCGAGGTGTGGCAGTGTTCTTGAGTCTTACCTTGTCATTTATAGATAGCCATGGTGTGATGGGTTCTCTTTTATTTGGTTGAGATGGACTACCGGATGGTTTCGAAACTAAATGGGGTGGTCTCTGAAAGAAAAAAACACAAGGCCTAGGAATCCCTGGACCGGAGAAGGGGGGATTGCGGTAAAGTCAGATTTTGTGTGCCTCGGTGGGCCTAGGAATCCTCGACTGGTGAATGGTAGGATATATGATAAAGCCTAGAGGTTTGTGCCCTCGATTAGGCATAGGAATCCTTGACCGATGAATACAAAGATATATGGTAAAGACTAGAGGGTGGAGTCTTGATTAGGCCTAGGAATCATCGACTGTTGTATGGCGAGATTTACAATAAATCCTAGAGACTAGGAGATAGGAAAATTCTTCACGGTGTAGGTGGAGAAATACAGTGGCATCCGTGCTTGTTTAGGGCCTAGTGATCTGATGGGGATTGTGGTAAAGCTTGAGGAAACCTGATTTGATTTGGTTTCAAGTCCCACATTCATGCTTGGAATATGGCACAGGGGTGATTGGATGAAAGAAATATTTGGTTTATCCAATCTATGGTAAGGTGGTTCATGGAAGTCCCAAACCTAGTTGGATTTTGCATTCATTAATAATAATTTCCTCTCTTTGGTATTTCATGTGTAAATACACTGGTTCATATGTGATTCTTATGGCAATTATATCCTTTTTACTTCTGTTGGTTATATGTTGGCTATGAGTATGTTTTGTGACAGACTTGATTTATGGCTCTCATCATGTTTTGATTTGCAAATGAATGTACAATGAATATATGACCTAATAGATGATAATGCAGCTATTGTGATAAGGAAACGATGCTTATTTATGAATATCATATAAGTATGAGACCCCTATGCTTAGATTGGTTCTTATGATCTGTAGATCACATATTTGTAACATGTTTGATGAAATGTCTGTCATGGCTAGTAGGGGTCAAATCAAGTACTTGTACCAATGATTACATTATTATCCTTATTCCCGGACAGTGGCCTAAGTCCCAGCCCTGGAAAATTCCACAATCACTAGCATGCCTTGTTGTGGGAGCGACTGGAATGCCTCAGTCGCATGCATGGCTTGTCATGGGAGTGAATGAGGGTCCAAACTAGTGAGATGTCAATTTGTCTCAGGGGTTGGTCACCTAGAAGGGTTGGTTGGCTCCTAAAGGTTTTGTAGCACGTGTGGAAGGTTAGAATGGTTTTGTTTTGTTGGTTCCAATTCCTTAACTGTACAAGAGGAGTTAAATCACATCATAGTAGCTTCTCATCACATGTTTACCCCAACGAACCGGTTAACTTAGGTAAACATGGGAGGAGGGTGTTACAAGTACCTAATGTCAATATCTTAATGTACCAGAACAATTTGATTTTCCAAAAAATGGTAAAATCTAAAATAAATTATAGTTTGAAAAAAATATCATCATAATAACCTAACCTTTTTCTTCAATGGCATGATTTGGAAAAGAAAAGATATTCATCAAAAAACTTCTTTTTTCAATAATATAATATTAATCGAAATATCTTAATGTACAAAATTAATTTGGTCTTTCATAAAATGGTAAAACTCAAGATTTACAAAAAAAAAATTAAAAAATTATTATTATCATAATAAACTTTTTTAAATTACAACACTTTCCTTCACTAACATGATTTGCAAAGAAAAAGATGTTCATTAAAATAACTTCCTTTTTCAATAATACATAATTTATAAGAACATTTGGTGTTTACTAAGATGATAAAAGTCAATATTATAGTTTGCAAAAAATTATCATCATGATAATAACTTTTTTCTTCATTAACATGATTTGAAAAAGAAAAGATATTCATTAAAATAACTTTCTTTTTCTTGATATTTATATATATATATATATATATATATATATATATTAAATGATAAAAATATTTGTAAAAAAACACTTTTCGCTGTAAAATCACCTCTAATATGATTGGTTAAAACATTTCTAGTTTTAGCGGGAGAGTAGTCATCAATGAAGATGTATGTGGAGAAGGACCCCCACAAACCTATCTCATTATTCCCGTATAGAAACTATTTTCATATAGTTAGGTAAATATTTCAACCTATAAATTTTGTGGAGATTTTCAGCTAACCCTTCACCATTCTTATGCAATTGAGAAAGCTCTTCAAAAAGTTGGAGATGTGGATTTAGTGGCAACAAATGTGATCCCTTAAAGAATCTCTACGAGCGTAGGTTTGGAAAAATGGAAATTAAAAATTATTTCAAAAGGGTGCTTTGACCTTTTCTCTTTGCTACAAAGAGAAATCTCTTTTGTTTTGCTAAACGTAGAAATCTCTTTTGTGCCTAGAAGAGTAATCGTTAATGAATATTGGCATGGAAAAGAGTAATCATTAATGAATATTGATAGGAAAAAAGGTTTATCCATCTTTTCTCATTTTTTTCTATACCATTATTTTTTTCCTCTGGTTTGTTGAGAATAAAATTTTATGTCGATAAATTCATTTAATCTTTTCTCATTCTTTTGAGAAAAATATTGTATGAGTCCCTAGAAAATGTTAATTGAGAAATTTTAAGTCAACTTACTTGGAGGGGGTAAAAACAAGAGTTGTCAACTCTTTTTCATACTTTTGTAAGTCAAGTGTAGAAATGCCATTTTTTCTTTCTCACATTTTAGTAATTTTAGGGATGAAGAGAATGAGTACACGCTTTTTCTCACATTTCAGTGATTTGAGTGAGGAGAGAAGAAGCTCTGATACTTTCAAAACTTTTAGTAATTTGAATTTTGAGGAGAAGGAATGGCTTTACTTTTTCATGATTTGGTAATTTGAGGAAGGAGGACAAGGATCATTGACCTTTTAAGACACTTTTGTAAATCTAGTGAGTAGAAGGAGAAACAAATTGATTTTCTCACATTTTATGATTTGGATTGGATCACTATATAATTTATCATCTATATCAATACTTTTAGAGTAGAGAAATTGAATAAATTATCTTATAAGAGCAACTTTTATCTAATAATTAAATTCCTCTTTCAAAATGTATTTTTTAATATTAAAAATTAAATAATTATATATACATATAAACAAGTTTTTTTTAGAATTTTTTTTTTTTTTTGAGAATATGAAAATTCAAGTTTTCATTATTATCTAAATAAAATATTGATTAATAAAAAAATATGAAATAAAATAGTATTAATCAAAATTATAATTCAAATTCATAATTTTAATATTTTGTAAAATAGGCATAAAATCTAACATTAAATAAAAATACAAGAAAATAAGATTTTTCATTTTATATCATACCAATCTGGTTTTCTATAAAATGGTAAAACCTATAATTTAACCTAAAATAAATTATAGTTTGAAAAAAAAAAATCATCATAATATTTTAACTCTTTTTTTCAATAACATAATTTGGAAAAAAAAAATATTCATTAAAGTAAATTCCTTTTTCAATAATAAATAATGTTAATCTAAATATTTTAATATACCATAACAATTTTGTAAAATGTTAAAACCTAAAATTATGGTTTACACAAGAAATGATCATCATCATAATAAACTTTTTTTCAATAACAATCTTTTCCTTCAATAATATGATTTACAAAAAACAAAATGTTCATTAAAATAACTTCCTTTATGTAAATATCTTAATGTAAAATAACAGTTAGTCTTTCATAAGATGATAAAGATCAATATTATAATTTGCAAACAATTATTATCATAATAATATCCCTTTTCTTCAATGGGATAACATAATTTCGAAAAAGAAAAATATTCATTAAAATATATATTTTTTCAATAATATAATTTGATATTAAATAATATATTTAATAATAAAAATATTGGTAAAAGAACTCTTCCCTCTCTATAAAATCACCTCTAATATGATTGATTAAAACATTTAAGTAAAAATTATCCAATAAATTATCTGTCAATCTTGATTTATTATACCACAAACGCATACATCTTGTATTAGCGGGAGAGTAGTCATAAGTGAAGGTTTATATGGAGAAGGGCCCCATGACCCTATCTCATTATTCCCTTATAGAAACTTTTTTCGTATAGTTCATTCTTCCTTTATAGAAACTTTTTTCGTATAGTTCGTTATTCCTTTATAGAAACTTTTTTCGTATAGTTAGGTAAATATTTCAATCTAGAAATTTTGTGGAGATGTACAACTAACCCTTCACCATTCCTATGCAATTGAGAAAGCTCTTCAAAGAGTTGGAGATGTGGACTTAGTGGCAACGAATGTGAAACCTTAAAGAATCTCTATGTGCGTAGGTTTGGAAAAAATGAAATGAAAAATTATTAGAAGAAGGGTGCTTTGATCTCTTCTCTTTTCTCTTTTTTTTTTTTTTTGCTACACATAGAAATCTCTTCAATGCCTAGAAGAGTAATTATTCATGAATATTGATATGGAAAGAGGGTTTTATTGATGAATATTGATATGGAAAAGGGTTTTATTGATGAATATTGATATGGAAAAGGGTTTATCGATCCTTTTCGTTCTTTTTATACACAAATATTTTCTGCTATGGTTTGAGGGGAAAATGTTGAGAATAAAATTAATGTGGATAAATTTCATTAAATCTTTCCGCATTCCTTTCGTAATGAGAAAAATCTTCTATGAGTCACCAAGAAGGGTTGATTGAAAAATTTTAAATCAAGTTACTTTTAGGGGCAAAAACAAGGGTTACCAACCCCTTCTCATACCTTTGTAAGTCAAGTGAGGAGGAGAATCGACACTTTTACTTTCTCACATTTTAGTAATTTTAGGAATGAAGAGAATGAGTACAAGCCCCTTCTCACACCTCGGTAATTTGAGGGAGGAGAAGAAGAAGCCATAATACTTTCAAAACTTTTAGTAATTTGAATGCTGAGGAGAAGGAATGGATTTACTCTCTCATAATTTGGGAATTTGAGGAAAGAGGACAAGATCATTGACCCTTTAAGATGCTTTTGTAAATCTAGTGAGTAGAAGGAGGAAAACACTTATTTTCTCACACTTTATGATTTGGATTGGATCACTATATAATTTTTCATCCACATCAATGCTTTTAGAGTGGAAAATTTGAAGGAATTATCTTATAGGAGAAACTTTTATTTGTGGAACTTAGTTTGAAGAATTGGAGTCTGAAACCTTTCAGGGATAGTTTGAGGCCCAGATGCTTTTTTGGGGTAAAATTTTCTTGCTTAAGCATGGACTTTGCAATGTTGTCCTACACTCAGAGACATTTCCAATAGTATAAGAATCACATCAGATGGAGTTTGAATGCAAAAATTATGCTCCCGACGTTGAGCTATTGTGATTAACCAACATAATTTGAGAAAATGCCATGTCAACCCATGCTACTCATGGAAAATGGGCTAGCCATCTTGGGACTGTGAAAAATAATCTAGAAGGGTCAAGTTGTAACTCACATTGAGGGTTGATTGGATTAGATCTAAAACCTAGTTGGTTATCGAGTTATGTTATAACTGGACCACTAAGATGAAAGGGATTCCATTCTATTTTCTTGCATTTTATTCCATAGTGGGGCATACTAGCTAAGTGTGGAGAGAGAGAGAGCATAATAGAGGGGGTTTGTGTTTTATAGCAGCTAATGAGCCATAGCTAAAAAGAAACTCCATAGAGAGTGCCTTCTCCTTTGTACTTGCATCATTCCCATTCTAGACAAAAGAGAGTAGAGAAACCTCAACTTTTAGCTAGGTTTTCTCTTGAGAGTGTGTCCTAGAGCATATTTTAGTGTTCATTATGGTTTTTGAGTGATTGCATTAACATGTTCTCTATTTTCTGCACATTATCTATTACATGCATAAACAAAAAAATACTAATAACAAATCTGGAATATAAAAGGAATTAACCCTTTATAGGATTATTTTCAATTTATTTTCACAGATCTATTGTGATGAAATATCTATCATAATATACATGACAATTTACAAACCACATTAGTATCAAAGGAGGTTTCTTTGGTTATTTTATGGGAATTTACAAGGGATTGGATTGGTTTAGGAAGAAATTCACAAATCCCCAGTCAAGGCCAATGAATCAGTTAATTATAACCTTGAAGATATAACAGAGAATATGTTTTCATGTCTAGAAGCCAAGTCACATATATAAACCATAATTTGAGTCTTCTCATGATGGCCCTAACCAATAGGCTTGGTATATTAAGAGAAGATTGAGGTTCCAACTAAGATGTCATATTAGAGAGTAAAATGGGTTATTAGGAAGAACCAAAAAAGGAATCCATGAAACGAAAAAAACAATAGTTGAGTTTGAGTGATTTAAACCATTTGTAGTTTATCTTCAAGATGGAAGTGAAGGTGGATATCAATTCATATAAATGTTGTATATGTGCTTTGAAATTAAATCATTCATTTTAGCAGTTAGAGGTTTATCTTGGTCTTCACCATATAGAAGGGAAATAGAAAATTTCATTTACTTGTTTGAAATTAGAGGGCCATGCCATGATCTAGTGGGAAAGCCACACAAAAAATATTAGGTTAAAGGGGGATCCTCTAGTAATTAAGTGGGATCCCCCAGTAACTAAGTTGGAGGATTTTGAAACTCTCATCAAGTCCCAATTCTACCCTATCAGGTATGTAGAGGAAAAGTGTATCCATTGACATTAGTTCAAGTAGTGACAGGGGCAAAGTGTACAAGAGTACAACACAAAATATGGGAAGATGGAAATAATGTTGGGTATCTCCCCTAAGAACCCATGTGTACTCCTTAAGTATTTGGCGAGTCGACATAGCCATCAACGAAAGAAAGTCATGATGTTGATCAAAATCGGATGGTGGATGACGCTTTTGTACAATCACAATACCTGGAAAACATAGGCCAAACGAAAGGGTAGCTAAGTGGTTTGAGACAGAAAGAACACCTGGAAGTTTCCAAGGAAGGAAGAAGAAGTGGAAAAGGAGCAAGGACAAGAAGACAACAACCATGGCACATGAGTTCAAATATCATGGCAACTACTACAACCACTACAACATTATTGGTCATACATAAGAGAAGTGCTAGAAATTACATACAGAGCCATTGGGGGAATTTTGAGGTCTAAAATGGGCCTCCTAAGAAAAATAACAAAATAATAGTTAAAATAATAAAATAAAAGTTGTATATATTTATAATAAAAGAAAGGAAACTACTTTTTTATTGTATTTTCATCTTATCTCCAACACATTTTTTAATGTATTTTTAATTTTTTTTCAATGTGGGTCTACTCAGAAGCATGCATAATGTGTATTCACTGGATGTGGAATTTATTTTTGCATCCAATAGGTGTCTACACTTCACATTTGAGAAAAACTATAAGGAGATTAAAAAAAAAAAAAAACAATTTTCTTCTTTTCCCTCCAAAATATTTACCCCTAGGGATGACATCATCATCTAGAATCCTATTGGTTCTTATAAATTTAATTTTTATAGTACATTTTTTGTTTTGAGGCCCATTTTTTTACCTCAAAATTCCCCGAATAGGAAAATTCCCATAGCCTCATATTCGAGTAATTAGGTGGAAAGAAAATCAGATGTGGATGAGGATATTTTTTACACATTGGTGTAGAAAAGGGTAATATCAAGATTATAAAGAGAAGGAGATTACCAAAGTATTCCATATATAAATATAGGTGAAAAATACAAAAATTGATACTCTGCTCAACTTAAGGTCATAGGAGAATCTCATGGTGGTGAATATGGTCAACAAACTTGGACTATAGGTTCATGACCATCCTAGCCCATATCCATTGGGATAGATCAATAAGGAAGTAGAGATAGAGGTAACCAAACATTGTAAAATTAAATTTTCTACTAGTGTTCATTTTATTGATGAATTAGAATTGGATGTAGTCCCACTTGGTGTATGTGGAGTTGTGTTTGGAAGTCCCTATATGTGCATGCATGATAAAGTATTCATGCAGAGAGTCAACTAGTATAACCCCGTTAAGGACAAAAAAATCCTTCATTATTAGTGTGCTTAAGTGGAAGTCACAAATTTCACTAGTAAGTGATAAACAAACTAAGAAATTGATTAGTTTTAGCAAGAGTATGTTTTATTATTTTTAAGAGAAAAGCATTTTATATAAGAGTTAATTAGAGTGAAGACATCCTTGGAGAGATGCCCTATGGAACAAAGATAACAACTGGAAGAGTTTCTAAAAATGATCAATTTCTTGGCTTGGCTATTAGTTTTAACAAGAAGTGTGTTTTATTATTTTTAAGATAAAATCATTATATAGAAGAGTTAATCAGAGTGAAGACATCCTTGGAGAGGTGCAGTAAGGAATATAGATACCAAGTAGAAACATTGCTACAATAATATAGGGGAGTGTTCTAGAAGCCTAAAAGGATACCACCCAAGAGGGAAGCAGAGCATGAGATCGAACTATTACTAGACTTCCATTGCCAAACATTAGGATGTATAGGCAATGTGTTCTATAAGAAAATGAGGTGAATAATTAGTTGTAATAACTATTGGGCATGGTGTTATTCAACCAAGTACCTCACCAGATGGGTTACCCATCATAAATTCTCCAAATAAGGATGGGACTTGGAGAATGCGTATTGGTTATAAGTAGTTTATAAAAGTTATGCTCAAGAACAAGTAACCCCTTAAAAGATTAATGACCTATTAGACTAGTAGAAGTAAAAAAAATACTTCATTAAGCTAGATTTAAAATTAGGGCATCATGGTCCTCAAGGTGCATCTCAGTTGGTGATTGTAATGATACGAATGATTGTGTAAACTAAGAGATCAAAGGTTTAAATCCCCTAAAAGTAACTCGGTCTACAAAGAGGAGGATAGGTCATAGGCCCCATAGGTGTAGTGATAGCGATTGGAATTGACCCCCTATCACACGAGTATGAGCTTGACCCAATTATTGATTCCTCGAGTTACAAAAAAAGAATAAAAGAATAAAATATAATAAAAATTAGGGTATCATGAGGTTAAGGTCAAAGAAGAAAATACTTGGAAGATTGCCTTCAAAACTAGAGAAGTTTTGTATGAGTGCTTAGTCATGCCATTTGGTTTATGTAATGCATCAACTATGTTCATGATATTAAAAAGTGATAAACTATGGTGATATCTAAATTCATTTTTTATTGCTTATTTAGATGATATAATGGTTTACAATACTACATGGGATGAGCACATCTCACATTTGATGTAGGTGTTAGAGACATTGAAGAAGCACTAGCTATTAGAAAATATCAAGAAGTGCAATTTTACACAACACTCTTTGGTGTATTTAGGCTATATGATAGTGCAAAAGAGCATAACGTAGATCTTGTAATGATGGAGACTTCCATGAGGTGACCAGCTCCTACAAATGTTTTATAGGTTAGGAGTATTGTTGGGGTAGCACTGTATCTGAGAAAATTCATAGTTTCATTTTTAGCAGTTGTTATAGGTCATTTTGTCACATCCAATCAAATGGCCTGGAAATCAGATCAATCATCATCCTTCAACACTTTGCATTCACCCCATACAAAGCCTAGAACATATTCTCTCCAAAAGTCCAAGAATAATGGGTTAAACAGCTCAAAACATTTTTATACCGATTGCACTTTCCCTTTGAGCAACCTGCATTGTTGCAGGTTGTACACTGAGCAAATGCACTGACTAGTGCATGTTTCCTTTGTTGCAAGTGTGATGGCCTCTAGAATTTGGTAAAAAATAAAAATAATTTTGAATCTTCTCTTTCCAGAAGCTTCCTGAGTGGTTTTAACCATTTACTATTAAATAATATCTTGAAATCTTATACTTGAGGTCTTATATCTTATCCCTAGAGCTTATTCTCCCTCATATGTGGATCTAAGTCCTAGATTGGTAAATCAAAAACCACCCCATTTACCCTATAAATTTACTACCTCCCATGGAGTCTATGGGTTGGATTTTGGAGACTCTTAGTCATGCCTTCATGTTGTTGATTTCTGCCTAAGGATCCACTTTCTTGCTTCACCATCTAAGGATTGTACAAAAAGTCTTAAAACAACATCCAGGTGTTCAACATTGAGATTTTATGAAAAATTACAAAACACTGCTATATGCTTCTCTGCTATTTGTTCATCTTCCCCTAAGAAATGAGGAAGAATTTTTAGGTATTCTTGAGGCATTGGATTCAATTGTTGAGGCAACTGAATAGGTGCATACCTATTCAACAAGAATGCAGGTGCTGCCATGTTTACACCTAAACTTACTGAACCTTGAGTACCAACAGATGTAGAACCTGTCTGAGGGGTAAATGGAGTATGAAAAGGGGGCAATGTAGATATAGGTTCAGGTTGAACAACTATAGCAGATATATTTTTGAATACTGAAAAAGAAACAGACTCTAAAGATTGTTCTTGATAGTTGGGTTCTTGAAATAAAGTGGATGTAAAAGGTAATTCTTGATCAATAAAAGGTGAATGTTTAGATGAAAGATGTGTTGAACTGCTGCTGGGTGCAGACAGTGTAGGACTTGGTGTAAATGGAGCTTTTCGCTTTTCAACCCTTTTGGAAACTAATCTCTCAGGGTTCGAAAGGGCTTGAGATTTCTACTGTGAGGTATCTGAGCTCGTATGAGGCGTTTTGAAGACATAGTTGTTATTTTTTGTTCAGTACAGCCAAATATTTCCTCCTCACTGAAAAACCAGAGGAAAATATTAAAAACCTAGGGAAAAACATTCTTGCTTTCAGTCCCCGGCAGCGGCGCCAATTAATGTTGTCCCTTAAGAAACCAATTTCTTGGTTGTGGAGAAATTGTGCTTAAGACATTAAATTTTATTATGCATGTCACTTATTTGTATAATATATCTTCATTTGAAGGACCTAAAGGACTTGACCTTAAACCCTTAATATTTAGCTGATATGAAAATCTCAAAATGCCATGTGATGTTGGATATAAATGTTGTGTGAAGAATATCTTGAGAAATTAAAGACAATATGTTGTGTTTGACAGGAACTATTATCTGTAACTTAGAAGAAATATAGAGAAAAGAGCTTTAAATATGGGAGCGCTCTTTTAAGGGATTTTAACTTTATTCACATAAGCAAACAAAGACCTGCAGCTTCATTACCATATTTAAAGAGAGGAAGAAACATAATGACACATAACAGAGAAATTACAAAATCATACCCAACACTGTATGGAAAACTCCTGATTCTTTCATTAATCATCAGTTTATCAAGTACAAAATAGCATAGTCTTCAGGTTCTTCAAAATTCAGCCCTTTCTTCTATAATTTTCCCTCTTTTTATACATCATGAGATAGTTGGTAACTACCAAAACTATCAAACTGCTTAACTACTTTCTAACTGTCTAAAGTAAAAGTCATTACAGAATATTACATTAGAGGGTAAAAGACACCTCATTTTTCTCAGGAAATAAGATAACATGAAGTAACAAAAATTAAAGTATGATTGGTGATTGTTGTTTGTTGTTTGAATCTGTGGCTTGAGTAGGTGGTCCTGTTGTGTATCTTTGATCTGCTCTATCATCCATTCTTTGCATTTTCTCCATAATGGTACATTTGACTTTGGTGATTCTTCAAATTTGTCAAGTGTTATTCTACATGTTGTAATCCTACTATAAGTAGGCTTATCTATAAACAGAGTCTTTACCATCCATAGAAGCTTAAAATATTTGTTAAGGTAATTCACAATAGTGGCTCCCTTCAATACTGTTGTCTTTTCATGAGTGTTATCAACTTTTCTCTTTGCCTCAACTAGCAAAGCCTCATATGTCTTCCATGGCAACAAGTTTCCTTGTAGATCCCAACAAGAGGGAAGTCTAGCTCTAACTCTTTTATCAAACAGGATGTTAAACTTGGAAATTTCTTCCTTCATCTCATTTATCTTCTTCTCAATAGTATTTCTGTAAATATTTCTGACAATCATCTTGTTAAAATCTATTGCACATAATGTTCTATCTGGCATGTCATGCTCCTTTAATTCTGAAGTAGATTTAGAATTAATGAAATCTATCATTCTCTTTGCAAACTTTGATCTATCTAAATCTTTTTGCTTATTTTTCATGACCACACCTTCCATGTCTCGGACTATTGTTTTCTCCTCAGAGATAATAACAAGGAATTCCCAGATGCCCTTGATAATCTCAATGATTTCATCCCATAGGATTTCCCTGGCTTGAATTAAGGACATATTTCCCTTCATTTTTTCCTTCAGCCTTTTAATTTCATCTTCAACCCTTAGAAGATCTTCCCTATACTTTTTTGCATTTTCTTTCTCCATTCTTGCTTCTTCTTCACTCAAATTCAATAGCTTACAGGTTGTTTCCAATTCTCTTTGTGCTTTCTTTACATCATGCTCAGCCATTTTTAGCTCTGTTCCCAACTGTAATACCTGTGCTACTGGATCATCTGTGTTGGCTGGCATTACTATTGTACAGACATGAGTATCTACCTGTTGTTGCAGCTTATCCAAAGATTCTTTAAGTAAAGAAACTTCTTCAATTTTCTGCAATACATCCTGTAGGAGCTTTTCCTTTTCATTTTCAACTTCAGCTATCCCTGCAACAATGGGATGCTCACCTATAGGTAGATTCAATTTTTTCTTCAAAACCCCAATCTCTGACTTAGCAGATTGCAACAATTTCTAAATTGCGTGTTGATCATCAGGATTGATGCCTATTTTTATGATAATTTTCTTTAGTTCATCCACCTAAGCATTCAAAACTATGGATTTAGTTTTCTCCAACTTCAATTGTTGAATTACCCTATTTAGCATTTTCTCTTCCTTAACAGCTGTTGCATTTGTTTTATGTAAATCATTTAAGATCAATTTCCCAGTATGCATGTGCAAACTGATATTGTCAAGCATTGGAAGCTTGTGAGTGTCAACAGTCAAATTTATAGTCTTGAAATTATTGGTGGACCCAACTGATATTTCAGTAGGATGAGAGAAAGAAATTTTAAGTTGACTTTTCTCCAAATCCATAGCAGATAACAATCTAGTTTGTTCAGGAGCAACTTGAGACTTAACTTGATCCTCCATATTTAACTTCACTTTCTGTTTTTTCTCAGCTATTTGAGCAAACATACTTTGAATTAAAGTAACTTGATCATGAACATGTTCTCTAGAAGATGGGGAAGTTGGGCACCCTCTGTTTCTCCTAATTGAATTACTAAACCAGGTTGTGTTGAAGACATTGCATCCAGAAGCTTAGTCCTTTTTGCTGCTTTAGATTCTTCCTCATCCAAATCAATAACTTCTTCTCTAGCCCTCTTGACACCTTTTTCTGTAATGCTAGGGGTTTCAATCTCTGTCCCCTAAGTGTTCTGCAAACCTCCATTTTCCAATTTCTCTATTTCTGGTCTACTTTCATGCACAAAGGCTGAATATCCATTCTCTAGCCTTCTCTTTGAAATAATTTGATGAGGGTCATAATCCCACTCAACCACCTGTAAAAGACACATGTCATTCAATAATCTCTCGACCTCTTGGGCAGCCTGTTTGGTGTTCACAATGAAGGGTCCTACTGCTTTGGGCAATTTAAAGAAATAGCCTTTCTTCATAGGAACAAAATGGACCTGATCTACATTCAAGCTTTGTCTGATAAATTCAAGGGCAAAAAGCCTCATTGGGACAAATTTTGGTAACCTGTATGGTTTGACAGAGGCTCCATAAAGCCTGATCTCTGCATGTTCTTCAAATATGAACCAGTCTCCACACCTCACATATTTACTCAATTGAAGGAATTCTTGAGCTTTAGGAAGAAATGTTGGGGGCAAGGTTCCATTCAAGATCTTATAAGCCACTAGAAGGAATAAAGAAGTGAACTCAAATAAACCACCATCTCCTAGATCACCCCTTATCAGGTCTGTCCAGAATACCACTGACTACTTCTTTTTATTTATGTCAACAACATTTAGTCCCAAACCTGTAAAATGTTCAGCATTCTGGTACATAAATAAATAAGTAATAACTGAAGGAAACTTAAAGGACCCAGTAAGAGGCAAAGTCATGAATTGGGTATTGATAGTATCCACCCAGAATGTTGGAATATCTAGTACTACCTCTGGCTTCATCATTAAAGAGAAAAATCCCAGCACTACTTTATCAACCTGCTTGGAGTCTTCTTTTCCTAGAATCTTAGAAATTACTTGCAAGACAGGTCTTATATCAACTACAAAAATGTCTAGAGGGAACAGATTCCCGTCTAGAGAGAATTGACCAGACGTAGGAGCCAGAAAAGAGGTAACATGAGCAAACTCATGGGGGGACAGGTTATCATAATATGAAACCAAAGACTCTTCAGTAAAGGTGGTGTAAGTTCCAGATATAGGGTAATTTAAAGCTTGGTGAATTAATTGAGAGGTTACTTGGAAAACACTCTCCCCTGACTGATTCATTACAAAACACTTCTTGGGGTACATTGCTGAGGCTAACCATTGAATGAATTCAGGGAACAAATGAGTCCTTGGAACAAAAGCTGCTAAAACACCTGACCTAACCATTGCCATGAATATAGGGGACTTTTTATGATTCAGAGTGACTTCTTGATATAGTGAAAGGTGCTTAATTGTGCAGAGGGTATTAGAAATATCACGTTCAACATCCATTAATGGGGTATGGATGACTGAGGAAGAACTTACTTGTTTGTCCATGGTGTCTGTAAATGACAATTGCTGGTGACAGTTGCTGACTCGGAATGTTGAACTGGATACAAGGTTGCTCGGTACTGAAAGAAATGACTAATGCAATGGGGTTTTTTTATTTTTATTTTATATATATGGAAAGAAAAATGGAGGGAAACCCTATAATTAATTAAACGAATTAATGGAGTGGCAGATGAGGTGACGGGGTACGGTGGGTGAGGTGGACGGTAATGAATGAGAGTGGCGGATGACATGGAGGAGATGAGGTGGAGTGAAACGGTGTGGGTGGCCCGCTATGGGGGTAGGGAGTGTACGGGAGGTTCATCAGGCTTGAACCCCCGCAGCAATCACAGGTCGTAGATCTTAGTCAACCATATTGACGTCATGGTCAACTGCGGGGGTTGAGCCTGAGTTATAACTCATGCTCGTTGTTCCCCTGCAGAGCGCTTTGCCTGCCTCTTAAGCCATCGTTTGATTATATTTCATAATATCACTCGAGCTTTAGCATATGGGTCAGGCCCACCTTATATTGCTTTGAATTCTGTCGGTAATATAAATTAAATCACTACTTCGGACTTTCAAATTCTCTTTTGATTTTTAAAACATAATATTTGATTTTTATTTTTAGTTTTCGTGAGAATATCAAAATGAAATTCAAATGACGATGGATGCTACAATAACACCACATGTACAAAATCCACACAACACCAAATGTACATAGCACTACATATACAACATGTACATATCATCATCTGTACACAACAATGCATATCCAATCATGAACATAACAACATATGCAATATTCACCCAACACTATTTGTACCATCCTGTACATAACACTACATGAACAACATGTACACACACTATATATACACAACACTGCATGTGCACACATCATAGATGCAACATGTAAAACATATACAACATATGCACAACAGTAGTACCACACATCCAAAGCCACACTATCCTTACCAAGAAATATTTCTTCCAGTGTCTTATCCATGCCTATACTAGCATGTTTCAAACCACACTGCTTTCATTTTGCTGATTTATCCCTCGGTATAACATGTCCATAACATAAGCATAGGCATAATACAAGCATACAATATAAATTCATATTCACATGATACTGACCTCATATATTCATCATCACTACTCTTCCCACTTGATTCCCATAAGATCAAGAACCTCGTCATGTCATTCACCTGCATAATTAGTCATTTCTCCACAATAATGATCTCTGATAACCCTGTCGGACAGTGACATAGATACATGGATACATACATACATATACATAAACATTAGCATAAACAATCATGATCCTATCACACAACGACATTCTCTCTCTCTCTCTCTCTCTCTCTCTCTCTCTCTCTCTCTCTCTCTCACACACACACACACACACACACACACACACACACATATACATATAAATGTTAGTGCTAATAATCATGATCCATGACGACCCTGTCAGAGAATACATACATGCTTACATGTATACATATATATAAACATCAGCCTAATCATGATCATAACATAATTACCAGATAACATAAGGTCTAGGTTAAGAGAACTTCATTATTTGTGCACAACATGCACAACATTGAGAACAAGTGTTCCCAACATAGCCAAGGAATCTGACACCTCAGATCCATTTACATTACCTTTTATGTTTTCCTCTCTCCTATCTACAATGCCATCATCCATTTACACCAATGGACCCAACTAGTCCAATCGACTGTCATAGTCTTACCTTCCGTTGTGTAGGTTTTAAGCCCATATAGATATTACCTGCATACGAATTCTAAAACACATAAAATAAACAATGCGAGAGCATAACACATAAAACACATGTACAAAGAGATTTTCCCTTGGATCCCAAAACCGGGACTACCAGCTTGATTTTTCATTATATTCCTTTCAATGTTACAATATCTATTTATACATGTCAAAGCATCCAATACCATGGACCGATAACCATAGGTAGGTCCGCCCAACCTAATATAGGGTCCAAAAAAAATTCCCGGGGTTCTGCCCCGGACCCCGTAGAGGGGGGCTACCCACCCCCCTCAAACCCCCCCTGTGACCCCCCCCGCTGCGCAATCAGGACAACAAAGGGGGGGCTCCGCCCCCCTCTAATCCCCTGGTTCACTACGTAGGTTAGTCATGGAAAGAATATAACACAACCCAACATTCTCCGACTTGTTGTTTTCTTTCCACAGGGGGCCACAAGAGAGCTTAGTTATTTTTCCAGCCCTGAAACGCCCATTGTTTCTCTACACCAGGAGAACTTCTCAGAGCTCATAGATTTTTTCAATACATCTGCAGTATTCTTCAAAGTGTCCACCTTTACCAACAACACCTTTTTGTCTTCTATCATATCCCTCACAAAGTGATACTCAACATCAATGTGCTTTGTCTTTGAATGATAAGCAGGGTTCTTTAACAAGAAAATTGCACTTTGGCTGTCACAGTCTATCCTTATAGCTCCCTGTACTAACCCCATACTTGAACACAATCTCTGCAACCAAACTGCTTCCTTGCTTGCATGAGTGCCTGCCATGTATTCTATCTCTGTAGTTGATAGTGCCACTACAGATTGTTTCTTACTCATCCAACTGACTGTACCTCCAAATAGGTTAAACACATACCCACTTGTAGATCTTCTCTGATCCAAATCTCCATCCCAATCTGCATTAACAAAGCCACATATATCCAAAACTCTATCCAATCCTAGTATTCCTTGGTAGCACAAACCATAATCACTAGTGCCACACAAATACGTGAAAACTCGCTTCACTGTTGTCCAATTCTCCTTCCCTGGTTTTGACATAAACTTGCTCAATACTCCCACTTCATGTGCAATGTCTGGTCTTGTATAGACCATTGCATACATCAGGCTACCGACTGCTCTTGCATATGGAACACGAGACATATCCTCTTCCTCTTCTTATGTCTTGGGACACTGTTCAGCATATAACTTTACACCTACAGGAATAGGAACCTTCACCAATTTACTATCTTTCATATTAAACCTTTGCAGTATTGTCTCAACATACTTCCTCTGGTTTAGCCAGAGCTTCATCTTTGCCCGATCTCTTTTAATTTCCATGCCCAAAATATAGTTTGCAGCACCAAGATCTTTCATGTCGAATTTGGAGGACAATTGGGTCTTTAAATCCTGGATAATTTCTTTGTCATTTCCAACCAGCAACATATCATCCACATACAAGACCAGATAAATAACACGGTCACCAATTAATTTAAAATACACATAGTGATGTGCTTTGCTTCTGATACCACATCCTTGGTGACTGTTTTAACCCATACAGAGACTTCTTTAACTTGGATACCAGTTCTTTCTTCCCATTCACCGCAAAGCCTTCAAGTTGCTTCATGTAGATCTCCTCTTCCAGATCCCCGTGAAGAAATGGTGTCTTCACATCCATCTGTTCTACCTCAAAATCAAAAGTGGTAGCAACAGATAAAATTAATCTAATAGAAGTTACCTTGGCAACAAGAGAAAAAATATCACCAAAATCAATTCCCAGCACCTGGGAATAACCTTTTGCTACCAACCGAGCTTTGTATTTCTCCACCTTTCCTTCTACATTTGTCTTCTTCTTGAACACCCATTTGCTGCGAATGGGTTTCCTTCCAGCCGACAACTCCACCAGATCCCAAGTCTCATTTTTGTGCAAAGATGCCATTTCATCAACCATGGCCTCTTTCCAAAGTTTTCCATCCTCTGAATCTACTACTTCCTTCACAGTTCTGGGATCATCATCAGTAATAGATAAAGCAAAATTTGAATAGAAAGCAGATGGACTATACCTTTCTGGCTGCCTTCTTTCTCGAACTGATCTTCTTACACTCGGAGTTTGTGGCTCTTCATCTTCTGATTCCTCCTCTGCTGTAGAGTCTGATTCTTCCTTCTTTAGCTCAAACTCTATCTTCTCAGCTTCCTTTGGTTGGACTTCATGTTTAATAACATCTTTCACCTCTCTGAACACCACATCTCGGTTGTACACAACCTTCCTTGTTGCTGGGTTCCAAAGCTTATAACCCTTTAAACCATCCTTATACCCAATAAATATGAACTTTTCAGATTTACTATCCAACTTGGTTCGTTTCTCCTTTGGAACATGTACATATGCATCACATCCAAATACCCTCAGATGTGAAAGAGAGGGTTTCTTACCAGTCCATACCTCTTGTGGAGTCTTATTATCCAACGCTGATGAAGGTGATTTGTTGACCAAGTAACATGATGTCTCCACTGCCTCTGCCTAGAATTCTTGTCCTAACCCTGCACCACTAAGCATGCTTCTTTCCCTTTCCATCAACGTCTTGTTCATTCTTTCTGCAACTCCATTTTGCTGAGGTGTATATGGAGTAGTCTTCTGCCGTGCTATACCACACTTCTTATAAAATTCTTCAAATTCCTTACTACAAAACTCTCCACCATTATCTGTCCTTAGTACCTTTATCTTCTTCTCTGTCTAGTTTTCCACCAGAGCCTTAAATTATTTAAACCTGTCAAAGACTTCAGATTTCTTCTTAAGGAAATATATCCATCTATTCCTTGAGAAGTCATCTATAAATGATACATACTACACAGACTTACCCAGTGATGGAACCTTCATAGGTCCAAAAACATAACTGTGCACAAGCTCTAATATCTGTTTCGCCCTCTTACCACCAGAGGGGAAACTCACCCGATTTTTCTTCCCATATACACAATTTTCACAGAAATCAAAATCCAGAGAGCTATTACTCATACCTTCTACCATACCTTTACCATGAAGTATTCGAAGGCCCTTCTCTCCAATATGTCCAAGCCTTTGATGCCACAACATGGTCTTCTCTCTAGAGACCACTAGATTTTCTGATCCACTTTCAGGAACCACAGAACTGTTGCACCCATCAACAACAGTGCTACCTTGCAACTTGTACAGAGTTCCACTCCGAACTCCCCACATCAATACTAGTGCTCCTCAAACCATCTTTCAGGTATCCTTCTCGAACATTGTTTTTACACCTGCATCATCCAGCTTGCTTACAGAAATCAGATTTCTGGCTAATGCGGGAATATGCAGAACACCCAGAAGTGTTCTAACCCTTCCACCTTGAAACTTCAACTTTAATTTTCCACGACCAACGATTCTAGCCTTCCTATCATCCCCTAAGAAGACATCACCACCATTGTATTTATCATACTCACAGAACCACTCTCTATGGGGAGTGAAGTGACAGGATTCACCTTAGTAAATCAACCATGCCTCATGATCTACATGTGTACTTGAAGAAGCCAGGTACACATCCCCACCTTCATCTGAGGTGGTTTTCGCCTCTACAGAAGAAGCATCATCAGATCCCTTTCCTTTGTTAGGAGCTTTAGATTTACAGTCCCTTTTGTAGTGTCCTTCCTTTCTGCATTTCCAGCACACAACCTTTACAGGTTTTCCTGGAGATTTAGATCTCCCTCTAGATTTAGATCTCCCACTCGATGACTTATTTTTGTTTCTTTTTTGGGACCGTCCTTGTACAGACAAGGCATGACCATTCTGGCTCTCCATATTTTTTCGTCTCATCTCCTCCATTAGCAAGGATGAGACTATTTCATCAAACTGTAAGGCAGTTGCATTGCTACCTATTGCAATAACCAGACTATCCCATGAATCTGGTAGAGAACACAACAAACTGATGCACTTAGCTTCATCTGAAATTTTATTATCAACAGATAATAACTGACTTACCACTGTATTAAATGCGTTTAGATGCTCTGTCCCCGAGTCTCCATCTTTCATCCTCAGGTTATACATCTTTTTCCGTAGGAACAATTTATTCACCAAAGACTTAGATTGGTACAAAGTCCCTAACTTGTCCCACAAAGCCTTCACCGTAGCTTCCCCTGATACATTCAACAATACTGAATCTGAGACACACAATCATATTGTGCTCTTAGCCTTCTGATCCAACTTCTTCCATTCTTCATCGGACACTCCCGTTGGTTTAGTACTTGGATCTACCCGATTCACTGATCTTTATCCAACAACAGATCCACCATCTTAAGTTTCCACAACTCAAAACTCTGACCATTAAAATCTCGATCTCTATCTTTCTACTGCTCGCCATCTTCTTTCACCACCAGAATCGATCCCGCAGATCTCCCACTGAATAGGGTATACCTTAGGCTCGAGCGAAACCCTTCAGCAACAAAGGCGTCCCCTTGAAGCCAAAATAGCTCTGATACCAAATGTAGGTTTTAACCCCGTACAAAAATTACATGCATACGAATTCCAAAACACAGAAAATAAACAATGCGAGGGCATAACACATAAAACACATATACACAAAGATTTTCCCTTGGATCCCAAAACCGGGACTACCAGCTTGATTTTTCATTATATTCCTTTCAATGTTACAATACATATTTATACATGCTGAAGCATCCAATAGCATGGACTGAAAACCATAGGTAAGCCCGCCCAACCTAATATAGGGTCCAAAAAAAATTTCCTGGGGCATTGCCCTAGACCCCGTAGAGGGGGGCTACCTGCCCCCCTCAAACCCCCCAGATAGGGGGGGTTTCCGCCCCCCCATGACCCCCTCCCCCCCCCCCCCTTGCGCAATCGGCACAATGAAGGGGGGCTTTGCCCCCCCTCTAACCCCCCGGTTCACTACGTCGGTTAGTCATGGAAAGAATATAACACAACCCAACACGCTGCGCTTACTCATACATTGAGCTTCATCCAAGCCTTCCATCACCTATCTAGGACCACACCGCTCTCCTAGAGCTCCATTAACTTTCCTCTTTCCCAACCAAGTCCCAAGACTCAAAACATAACAGGAAAGATAAGAAACAACCAAGAAGAAAACCATGAAAACCAATAACAATACGACACCACAAACATTAAGGCATGGCTATGCACCACACACTCAAAATCGCAAATCAAATGCAACAATCGCAAAAGACGAAAAGCACAAGACTAACAATAGATACCATGACTCAATCTTCATGGTTGCTAGGGAAAGCTCAACCAGAACCTTCTTCAATATTTCATGGCAACGTCTCTTGCCATGCAGCTCCCTGCATCATATTGCCATTGACACATAACTATCAGTGCATAAATAAACATAACAATACACCAATTACCTTACCTTGTTGTGCCAAACACGTTTCTTGCAACTGAACGCATCCACTCCATCCCTCAAGGGGCTCCAATTCCCTGGACATATCCACCTGTAACTAGAGACTAGATAATATACCTATCAAGTACATGTTCATGAATGTAGCACATATCCACATTATGTTAGACAATATTAGGTGAAGAAGACTTCATGCATGCAAAGCACTCATTCGTTTGGAATTAGGGTTTCCAAACATAGCCAAAGGAATTATTGTCCAATTCTTTCTTTTTACCTTTTTACTTGGTTGCAATCGAGGCTTACTATGTATTGTCACATCACCCAACTATTAGTTATATAAAAATGTCAACTTTTACATTCTCACACTAATACCAAGCATGTTTCCTACAACTACTCACACATGTAGACAAACATATCTATGAATTTGAAATCAACTTTTACAAACAATTATGTCCTAACCCATAGTTAACTCATAGTCATTAGACATAATGCTACAACTATCAAATACATTTAAGTACATATGAATTGTCTCAAGACATATGTGTTAGTACAATCATCTTAAAACAAGATCATTGGAATGCATACTCATATTATGAATTTCATCAAACATTCAACCAACTTGCAAACATACCATGTTAAATAAATAAACTAAACACCAAAGACTCAAACACCAAATAGATGGCATATTCAAACAGTCAAGTACAAGGTAGATGACATAAACAATTTCATTCTTAATGTATCTTAGGGGAGGCAATCTTATCTACACAATCAATCTAGTTAGTATGATAAAACTTCTCAACACATCAGCTTAAACATAAATAAGATAATGATATCCATAATAGTCACTAAAACCCATAAACAACTATCATTCATACATAATAATCACATTTGCACAGTCAATCTATATTAGTATGGCATAATATCACAACATATTAACTCATACATGAATGTCATAACCCTAACAATTAGTATAGACCAATCCAACTTAGTATGATACATATAACATCAAGATCTTAATGTAATAACTCTAATAACCAAGTTACTAGTATATAAGAATAATAAGCTATCTATCATGTTCATCAACAACATATAACCTATTCATAAAGTTATCTAACATAAAACAAGAATAATATTGCATACGACCACAGGTTACTATCATTCATGACTATCTGACACATGTGCATATGATTACACTAATCAACTATCATCTATAATATACATAACCATAACATCAAAATACATGTACATAAACCTAATTCATATACCAATCCTTAACTTACTTACCTGCATGCCCAACATGCAAACCTGTATGAAGATCTTCTCTTATCCCAAAGTCTAATGCTGCAACCTCATTATGATGATGTACATCTCCTACTCTATCTCACCTAACACATTAGCATCATAACAACCAATAGCTTCATGATGACCTAAATTTCATACCATGACTTCATAGGGCATGTTTGACCTACATTTCATGCATAACTATAACCAATACCATACGTGCATAACAACTGCATACAGACATATAACACATGAGCATGAAACCATATACACCTCATTCTAACTAGAGTCCAATGATTAATGCATGACCATATCAACTACACAAACCATGACCTCATGCATTAAAAATAACCATTACTCCATTGTACACATTTCCACATGCAACCATAAGCATGCATAAGCAATGGCTAATCAACTACACATACGCAGGAACGCATGTAGTCGAGCACAAGCAATCAATTCTTGTAACCAATCTACAAGTCTGATACATGTAACTAAATATACAAGAATGCGACCTAACATACAACGATGTGACCAAGCAACATATAACAAGATGTAACCAGTCACATACTCACGACGATGCATTCCAAAATAAAAACATCAAGTTTCACGTGACAACGTCACTACAACCCTGATCAACATCATGAAAATCCAACAAGCACATGGAATGAAAGTATAAGAGAAACACATGCAACTGACATGCATGCATGCCCAACACATAGCCCATCTAGTCCGAGTGGTGAACCATGCTCTGATACCACTTTGTAACACACTCCTTCCACATATACCTAACTAAACAACCAATCAGGGTAAACATGTTATGAGAGGCTACTATGATTGGATTTGACCTCCTATGTGACCTTAAGGAAGTGGAATGACGGAAACATAACACACAAATATTCAACATCAGCTTCAAGACCCTCAAGAACCAATCCAACACTTCAAACAACTTGCCCTTAGGTCCTACTGAAGTTTTGACCATCTTAAGCCTCTATTGCTCTCATGCTAAAGGCATGATAGCATCCAGAAACCTAGAGTCACTCTCACAGGCTTGTCTGCCAGCATCTAGAGACTCATTTTTCCAGTTTTGTGCCACCGTCCCGAGATTTCAGCCACATTTTCAGGACCAGAGCCCAGGTCACTATCCATAAATGGAATGATTACTTAGGAGTAATAAAATAATAGGGAAACAATGATGCAAAAGCAATAAGTTAAATAAGACCTTAACCAGACCCCTACTAGCCATGATAGGAATTTTGTTAAACATATCATCAACATGTAACATACATGTGTAAACAACATAATTTAGTGTATGGATCTCATACTTATATGAGAATCTCTATGAACCATTTTTCCCTCATGTCATTTGTTGCATTATCATATATTAGGTCATAGATACATTATCCATTCATTTACAAGTAAAAACATGTTGAGAGCTATACATAGCTACTATCATAAAACATACATATAACCAGCATAATAACAACATCAATACCATAAATATATCAGCCATAAAATCAACATATACATTAGTAGAATTACACATGAAAACCAAGGGAATGAATGTGTCATTAATGAATGCAATAAAACAACTGGAGATGGGACTACCACATTCCACCTGACTGTATAATAGCTAAGCCAAATCTCTCTTTAGCCACTTACCCCCGTTCCATATTCCAAGCATGAATGTGGGACACATATAACACATCAAAAAACACCAACAAGCATGGATTCCATCGAATTTCTCAACCTACAATGTGAGTTCCTCCTAGTCTCTCAGGCTTTACCGCAATCCACAGTCCAATCTAGGGATCACTAGGCCCTACATCGAGACACACTCTCTAGGCTTTACCATGCATCCCATCATGGGACTACTAGGCCCAACAGAGAGAAATCCACCTCTTGTCTTTACCATATATCCTTCCATTCACCTGCAAGGATTCCTAGGCCCACCAAGGTACACAATCTTGGCTTTACCGCAACCCATAGTCTAGCTCAAGGGTTACTAGGCCAGTGGCTTTACCGTGATCCGCAGTCTAGTTCAGGGACTACTAGGCCATGTGTTTGTCATTTCGAAGATCCACCCCACTCAGCTTCAAATCCATTCAGCCATCCGACATCAACCGAATTATGAGAACCCATCTCATCAAAGCTATGAGGAAATGGTAAAGCTAGGTTGAAGAATACGGTCACACCTAGAAAAACCCATCCCATGATAGAAAAGAACCACATGCAATATCATGCATGCCAAATATAGTAAGGAAAATACACATGCAATTCGTTACCTGCTGTTAGCGCTTGAGATTTCACCCTAGGCTGAGGAAGGTAAATCTTCAAGGCTACATCAAACCATTTCACCTCGTAGCTAGCCCTACGAGGTATGAGAAGGCTCTCTCGGGTCAGATTCGGTAGATCTTTCAATAGGATTAGGCTGACCAATTAAGAATAAAGATTTTAGGCTAGTAAATTGATAGGGGGTTTGGATTTAATGATTTTTGGGGTTTTTTAATGGAATGACGGGGCTTTTCTGGGCTACATGGGCAAAATCACAGCTTCAAACAGAAAAATATAATGACTACACAGGTTGTCAACTGAGGCAAGGTAGGCATGCAATTTAACACCAAATCTGGTTTCAAACGGGATGGCAAGACTGGTGAGGAGTTAAGGAGGGCAGACAATAACTCTGAATCCTCCTTAAACAGTAGAAAACATCGAATGCGAACAAACTTATAGGAGGAGCATATAATACTATGAATTCCTACCTAATCACTTCATTTGTTCAGCTTGAAAGGGTCATGAAATGAAATGGAATATAACTGATTACATATGAGACAAAGGGAAAAACTTATGCTAAATCAACATACCACATGAATCTCAGCAAACAGAGCTGTGAAATTCCATTAAATTCTCTGCAGAAAACTGTACATTACAAAGCTCTATGCTTCTCCAGCAGCTCCCAGCGCTTAGAAAAAAACTCTCCTCCTCTTCTCTCTCTTTTTTACAAATGATTTTTTTTAAATACATCAACAGCTCAGAAGGAAACCGATCCATGAAAAGATGGAATTGTTTCAACTGGCACTATGAAAAATAGTAAAAAGCCACCCCTCTGTTCCTAAAGATCAGTGCATACAATAAATAAACCAAACAATTTTTCCCTACAGGTCGATAAAAAATGAGTTGTTCAGCTTTAATTGCAAAAATCTGCGTTCTACGTTCTAATTTTAGCTGCGGTCCTTTCACCTTTTTGCTACCGTTTGAATAAAACCTTTCATTTTTTAATAAAAATGCCAGCACTTCACAACAGCGTAACTGCTGCAAGACAAATCCTCGTTCACAGACACCTGGAAGTTTCAATCGGTTTGGTTTGATACACCTAATGAAATGAGGTGTAGTGTTTTCCAGTCGCTGCATCAAAAAGTTGCCCCTTCCAAGCGCCACACCGCCCTCGATCCCACAAAAATCTCCAAAGAATCCCAACAATCTTTGGCGAAAATCACGGAACAAACTCCTGTCTGCCGCAGGTTCCCCATGATCTGGAACGCATCATCTGTTTACATTTGAAAGTGACTTTCTGTGCAGAGGAGGGGCGCTACTTTATCTGTAGCAGGCATACCATCTAATGGCAATAGAATTTGGCTGCCGGGATAGCCGGTCAACATCATCAATACCGACAACATCAATTTTATTATAAACATAAACACATTTGATATATTTCCGGTTCCCTTCAATGCTACCTGAAGATAGCGATCATGTATTTCTCTCTCCAAGCGACTTGGCAAACCATGATACATTGTACTTCCTCCACTAAGAACAATATGTTGGTACAGAGACATACGATTGTCTATGTCCATTTCCTGAATACAGCGAAACACCATATCCGCCATACCATCTCCTTCAACATCTGTGAGCTCCTATGCAACAATAAGGAAATAGGGATTAATATATGATAATTTTGTTGATGTTCCACCTCACCATGTCATTCCGAACAAGAAGCTTTGTGGAATTGGTGAATAGAGCTTCAGGTGCTTGAAAGCGTTCAGTGCCGACTTTTATCACCCTTCCGTCTGGCAACATATAGTTCTTAACCAGGATAGTTGTTTCGAATCCTAACTGGTACTCTCGCTTGTAGTCATAACTTACATAGCAGAGTTGCTCCTTTACTTCCCTGACAGTCTCAAAATCTGCAGTTCTATTTAATGCATACCCACGGCGAAGAAGAAGATCCAAAAGATAAGAGGTAATGTGACGTCCAGCTATATTCATACGTTTTGTGAGATGTGGAAAGGAATAGCCATCAACGACAGGCACCACATGGGTCACACCATCTCCAGAGTCTACAACAAGACCAGTCAATAGCCCTTGGGCATACAATGTCAGAACAGCTTGAATTTGGATAAAGACACTCGCAAAGTTGTACTTCTCAAACATAGTCTCAATCATTTTTTCACGGTTCTTTGAAGGATTTGAGAGGTGGATCTGTCAATAAAATTTTACACTCTGACGGATCTATCTTCAACTCATTGTAAAATGCATGATCCCAAATGTAGCCCATATCCTCCCAATTTTGGATGATTCCATTGTTAACAGGATAGGTGATATCAAGCTGATTGCGAAGATCTGCACATGCTTCTCCTATAACAATGTCCTTTAATGTTTCATCTACCAATGACTCTTCATATCGCAACATTGGTCTACCAACGATGCAAGGAAACACTGAAGTTGGAAAATTTTCCCCTGCACAGCCACACTTGACATAATGAAAAACATCCCTGAATATCGACAACACATGATCATCGTCGTCCTCATCCTGCTATCTTGCCTCTCTGGTTTTGCTATTATGGTCACCAGTGGCGTCAGTCCACAGTAGTTGTCTACATTGTAGAAGAACACCACAATTTAAATCTAAATTTGACTGGAATAAAAATATTATACTAATTACATGAGGTGATTATGAAGAAATGGCATGAGAATTTGCAAGACAAGCTTGTCTACGCCCCAAAAAAAATGCTGCACCGAACCATGCAAAACAGACCGGCAGGGCACACCATAGCTAAAAGTTTATTAGCTTCGCCACATGCTGCGGTCATTTGGTCCATTACACCACAAGGCGCTCCAACAATATGATTTTCCACCTTTTGACAAAGTAGAGCCAACTCCCTTGGCGGAATGTTCAATCCATCTGCAGCAGCAATTGCAGACATTGTAGCAACCTCTAAAGCAGCAGAAGATGACACACTTTTTCCATCGGGTACCCCTGAAGAGACCAGTATGCTGATACTATCATTGAACTGCGCACCCAGCTCACAAATTAAAACAAGAATTGTTCCCGCAACATATGCAGCCCATTTCTGGGATGGGTCCTGTGAAAAATATTTCCGTGCTTTCTCATAGGTAATAGGGTCATTTGCATCCAAGAAATCTGCTAAATCCATGTCAAACGTTGGAGCTCGATTGCTCAGTTCTGAACCAAATGAGACAATCTGCACCACAGGTCTAAATCCTTCCCCTCTTTTGAATTGAAATCAATGTCCAAACTTGCCAAACTCTTCAAGAAAGCAGCTGTGTCTGGAAAGCCACGTATGTCTCTATGGAGAATGTCGAACTCCTCAATATAGTTCCTTGGTAGAAGTCACAACACATTCATTTCTCTCTTCACCAGGCGTCACAGAACGAAGTCCAAGCTCATTTTCTACATGTGTATACCATTCTGGAATGCTAATATCACGTCCAGGAATCCTCTGTAATTGAAATCCAAGAACAATGGCATCTCGCAATCTTCTTGCTCCACACATGAATCTCTTCACTGTCATCCAACTACAATGGAGCTGTAACACCATAAAGACAAACAAAATATACCTGCTTTCCACAAAATATATATAAATGATGCTTTGAAATTGTGTTTTGTGCAGGTAGGAGTTTTGGAGTTTGCTGCTGTCTTAAGAAGAGCTGAAGATAAATTACATAATTTGAAAAGCAACATTAATAATTTCTTCTTCAAAACCCTGTTTTGAAGAAGAATCAATCTCTGATATAAGACAGAGTCTAACACCTGCAATGAAGCCCGTTGTAGTTGCTTGATATTGACTTTCCCTGCTTGATCTTTGCTTCATCTTGCCTTCTTTGTCTTTCTTTCTCCAATGCCAACGTGCTCCAAGAAAATCTAAGTGTCCAAGAGTGTGAGAGAGAAAGAGAATAATGAGAGAGCTCCAAAACTCAACTGAAAAAAGGTTACCAACTGATCCTTAGAAGCATTTTTATGGATGAGGCCTCTATTTTCTTCATTTTCCATTATTTTCCTTCAATTTCCTCCTTGCATACAACCTGTGACCTCTGTTTTCTCCTAATTTCCATTATTTTCATAAATAAATTTGCCAAAATTTCCATTTTTCCTTTCCAAAGCCTTAGCCATTGCCTTTGCCAATTTCATTAACCATAAACAACCAAATGAACACCCCCTAGGATGTCTTGCCCAAAATTTAGCTTGGAATATGTGTCACATCAACCGTGGACTTATATACTTTTACATGGAATTTTCACAAGGGTTGTTACAGAACCCTCCCCATTGGGGGAACACTATCCTCATTGTTCAACAACACCTATAACCACAAGACTGTTGAAAACAAAACATACAGCCCATGGAGCTTTATGACACAGCTCGTTGCAGTATTTACAATGAATGACTTGCTCAAAAGAAAAACATCATGACAACATGACAAGATACTAAGTATTGGAGCTTTATAACATGCTCATTATGGTATTTAAAATAACCACATATACAGATATGCACATTTTCTAAACCAAAAAATAAAAGGATATGATTCTTGCATCTTAACAAGGGAATCTAGAGGCTCATAGCTCCATGCTCAAAGTAATACCAGGATTCATCTCCTTCCCAGGAAGTCCAAAATCCACTGCAAAGTCAAATTTTCATCCAATATCTAGTGCTATAACCTTGCGCCACTTGTCCTCTCAGTGAATAATTACCCACTCTTTATTCCAGGGCACATCTAATTCCATATGGAAATGCTAATGACCAAAACAAATATATCCCTAGGCTTCCTTTCTCTGCTATGCAGTTCCTCGGGAAATCCAGTCACCCCTTTTGTGCAGTCACTCACCTCCCACGTTCCGCTGGAACCCCCATTATGGGCAGTCCATCCCCTGGCAAGGATTCATTGCATTGGAAGATACAAAAAACAAGGCATATCCCTACCTTAAAACCATCATACCAGTCATAGCATGCTCATGGAAATCAATGGACACTATTGGTTACCAATGTCCCACAATGGCCCTGCTCCTGAAGTGCTTTACCTACGTACTGTTGCATGTTTCAATTTATTTCACTACTGCTACTATTCTTGCGGCCCATTAGATTCATAATAAATTGAAATAAATTCAAATCATACCTCATTGGTGGCTCATCAGTAAGGTACACTTGCAATCTTGTTTACTTCTTATCACAACAATTCAAACTAGCATCTTTGATCAAATCATCATGTATAAACATATCACATGAGGTTAGCTCAGAACACAACCATCATATATCAACATCATAAATCACATGTAACCATCATAAACTAGAATCATAGATCACATGTAATCATCATAGACCAAAATCATAAATCAAATTCATAATAAAACTGAAATAAAATGCTAATACTTATACTTTCATCAATCCTTATATTCTACCTTTGTCTTTATTCCGTACGCACTCTGGATCGGTTGCCACACTAGACAAACACCCAGTGCCTTCTCCTAAACCATGTGCACGTATACATAGTGTGCATCACACACATACAATCACACACTGCATACAACACCATGCAATACATGTACCTACACCTGATATACAACACATACACCTACACCTAGTGTACAATACAACACAAATATGTATATAGAGTGCAACACAATGAATGCATATGTCACGATACCATGTCTAAACAATGCACATAGATAGTATCGCATGTTTGCAACATAGCATGCATGACATGCACTCAATCCCACATGTACACCAGTACCACATATACAAAGCACCACCTGTACAACATGTCCACAACATCACATGTACACGGCACTACCTGCACAACGTGTAGACAACGCCTCATGTACATTGCACCACTGTGCAACATGTACACAATACCACATATACACAGTGTCACACACACGACAGGTATGCGACACCACATGTACACAACGCCACATGCATGACATGTACACAACCCCACCTGCACACAACACCATTTTTACAACATGTACACAACACCACTTGTATAGTCATGTACACAACACCATATGTACATAGCGCCACATGTACAACATGCGTGCAATACCACCTGTACATAGCACTGGATATCCAACATGGACATAGCATCATATCATCTATACACAACACTGCATATCCAATCATGCGCACAACACCATATGCAATATTCACCCAACACTATTTGTATCATCTTGTACATAACACTACATAAACAACATGTACACACACTATATATACACAACACCACATGTGTACACATCATAGATGCAACATGTACATAATATACAACATTAGTACCACACATCTAAAACCACATTGTCCTTACCAAGAAACCTTGCTTCCAGTGTCTTATCCATGCTTATCCTAGCATGTCACAGACCACACTGTTTTCATTTTTCTTATGTGTCCCTCTCTATAACCTGTCCATAACATAAGCATAGGCATAATACAAGAATACAATATAAATTCACATTCACATGACACTGACCTCATATTTTCATCATGACTACTCTTCGCACTTGATTCCAATGAACCTCATCATGTCATTCACCTGCATAAGAAATAATTTCTCCACAAGCATGATCTCTGACAACCTTGTCGGACAGTGACATAGATACATGGATACATACATACATATACATAAAAGCATAAACAATTGCGATCTTGTCAGAAAACTACATTCACACACACACACACACACACACACACACACATATATATGTTAGCATTAATAATCATGATCCATGACAACCTTGTCAGACAATACATACACACTTACATGTATACATATATATAAACATCAGCATAATCATGATCACAACATAATTACTAGATAACATAAAGTCTAGGTTAAGAGAACTTCCTTATTTGTGCACAACATGCACAACATTGAGAACAATTATTCCCAACATACCCAAGGAATCTGACACCTCAAATCCATTTACTTTACCTTTTTTGGTTACATTTCTCATTTATGTAATGTCATCATCCATTTATACCAATGGACCCAACCAGTCTAATCGACTTTCATAGTCTTACCTTCCGTTGTGCTTACTCATACATTGAGCTTCATCCAAGCCTTACATCACCTATTGAGTACCACATAGCTCTCCTAGAGCTCCATTAACTTTCCTCTTTCCCAACCAATTCCCAAGACTCAAAACATAACAGGTAAGACAAGAAACAACCAAGAAGAAAACCATGAAAATCAATAACAATAAGACACCACAAACAAAGTGGCATAGCTATGCACCAGACACACTCAAAATTGCAAATCAAACGTAACAATCACAAAATACCAAAAGCACAAGACTAACAAAAGACACCATGACTCAATCCCCATGGTTCCCAGGGAAAGCTCAACCAGATCATTCTTCAAGATTTCACGGAAACCTTTCTTGCCATGCAACTCCCTGCATCATACTTCCATCGACACATAACTGTTAGTGCATAAATAAACATAACAATACACCAATTAACTTACCTTGTTGTGCCAAACAAGTTGCTTCCAACTGAATGCATCCACTCCATCTCTTAAGGGATTCCAATTCCCTTGACATATCCACCTATAACTAGAGACTAGCTAATATACCTATCAAGTACATGTTCATGAATGTAGCACATATCCACATAATGTTAGACAATATTAGGGTGAACAAGACTTCATGTATGCAAAGCACTCATTCGTTTGGAATTAGGGTTTCCAAGCATAACCAAATGAATTCTTGTCCAATTCCTTCTTTTTACCTTTTTACTTGGTTGCAATCAAGGCTTACTATGTACTGTCACATCACCCAACTGTTACTTATATAAACACATCAACTATTACCTTCTCACGCTAATACTAAGCATGTTTCCTGCAACTTCTCACACATGTCCACCATATGTTCAAAATATCAAGACAATCATATCTATCAATTTGAAATGAACTTTTGCAAACAATCATTTCCTAACCCATAGTCAACTCATAGTAATTAGACATAATGCTACAACTGTCATCTACATTCATGTATATATCAATTGTCTCAACACATATGTGTTAGTACAATCATATTAAAACAAAATCATGGGAACACATAATCATATTATGAAATTCATCAAACATTCAAACAACTTGCAAACATACCATGTTAAATAAATAAACTAGACACCAAACACTCAAACAACAAATAGATGTCATAATCAAACAGTCAAGCACAAGGTAGATGACATAAATAAGTTCATACCTTAATGTATCTCAGGGGCGGAATCGTGTTTGCACAATCAATCTAGTTAGCATGATATAACTTCTCAACACATCAGCTTAAACATAAATAAGATCATGATATCCATAATAGTCACTAAAACTCATAAACAATTATCATTCATACATAATAATCACATCTACACAGTCAGTCTAGATTAGTATGACATAATATCACAACATATTAACTCATACTTTAATGTCATAACCCTAACAATTTGCATAGACCAATCCTACTTTGTATGATACATATAACATCAATATCCTAATGTAAAAACCCTAATCACCAAGTTACTAGCATTTAACAACAATAAGCTATATATCATGCTCATCAACAACATATAACCTAATAATCAATCTATATAACATAAAACAATAATAACAATGCATACGACCGCATGTTACTATCATTCATGACTATCCGATGTTGGGACAAGGTCCCCTAGGGTTAATTTTGGGGTTAAAAACCCAAGATTTTGGGTAGAAAGCCCAAGTTTTTGTATGTAAAGTGTAAATTATCCGCAATTTATGGTCGTAGAGTGCGTAGATGTAAAGTGTCATAAAGGGTTTCCACCCTTCTTGTATGTAAGTTGTGTCGTCTTTAGAAGATCTACCCATGGTCCATGGACCATGGGATTGTATAAAAAGGAGAGTCTTAGAACAATCTAAGGGAGAAGAACTAGTAATGATGATGAATGTAAGGGTTCATTAGCGAAAAGAAAGAAGAGTTTTAGAGTGGAAGAGAGGCTCTGCAGCTGTGTGCGCAAAGGCCTAGGGTAGAAGTCTGCAGTTGAGTGCGTGGACCCCTATAGTTGAGTGCACATGGTAGTTGGAGTCTGTAAGAACATCTGGAGTACTAATAAAGAAGATTACCCTAGAAATATCTGTGTTTGATCTATTTACTTCTGTTATGAATAAATGATGTTATGTTATGCTGAATAATGGGTTCATGATTTAATGCTATATTGATGCATGAATCTATATGTTTTACATTGTTATCTGAACGCAAGTAATAATATATGTTTACGCGAAGAACATATTAATGGCAATGCACTTGAGTTTTGATTGAAGGCTTGCTTTGTGACAAAGTAAGGACAAGATAGTTGGGAGACATCTACAAGGTCAAGATCTACAAAGGGTCGTAATTTCTCCTACAATCATTAATACAAAAGTTCTTTGTTTTCCTATATTTATGTCTCATTAATGCACATGTATTACAATTCCTTCTAGACTCATTGTTTAGAGATGTTAGTACATTCTATTTGTATGTTGTATTTCTCTTTCTTGTTTTAGTTGTCTTGTAGGTCCTATTTGTAGCATTTGGAGTTGGAGCTAAAGCTTGCAAGTAAGGAGAAGAGGCAAACTTGCGTTGCAATCCATGTATGTCTTTCCTCCATGTTCTAATTTCTCTAAGGGAAGCATAAGTCTTTTTGTATCAGTTGTTTCTAAATCAACCACTAGATATAGGGAGTTCACTTATGTCTGCAGAAGAGAATTATCTGTCAAACAACAATAAATTTCCATCACTCTATGACATAAAAAAAAAGTGGCAAGAGTTTCAGGTGGGTGAAGGGTTGATAGAATTCCTTTAAAGAGTTGAAGAATAAAATCATTCAATCACTTGTGCTTGCATTACCAAACTTGCAATAACCCTTTGAAGTGCAAACAAATGCATGTGGATATGCCATGGGAGTAGTCTTGATGTAGGGAGGAATGTATGTATGCAACCATTTCAAAGTGTTTCATGGGTGGTTCTCAATTATGCTACCTACGACAAGCAGCTCTATGCCCTGGTATAAGTTGTCAAAAAATTGGAAACATTATTTGATGGGAAAGGAGACAACCATCCACGTAGATCACTAGTTACTACAATAAATGTAGGCCTAGAATATGTTACGACAAACCAAGAATTAGAAGTGGATGGGGTTCTTAAAATAGTTCCATTTATTGATCACGTACAAGAAGGGAAACAAAAAAAAATGTTTGGCATGCTTTCAAGGCCACCTACATCAAAAGTCATAGCTTTGGGAACATTAATACACATAGAGCCTTTCACCCATGATGAAAACAAAGAGGAATGTACAAATGAAGAGGAATTTAGGGAGGTGTATCAATAGTGATAGGGCTAGAATCATGTAGATGATGGTGGTAGAATATTTTCCTACCATCTTCAAAATAAGTTACTCTACAAGATGGGCAAGTTTTGCGTCCCTAAAAGTGAGTAATTGTGACTTATTAGAGAGGCTTATGCCTCAAACAATATGTAGCTTGATACATTATAGGATGTATGCTTTGTTGAAGTGGAAATACCAATAAAAGGAAACATGGTGTATTTCATCCCACTTGTACCCACTCATCCTTGGGAAAGCATTTCCATGGACTAGTGGGAGGTTTGCCAACAACTAGGAAGAGACATGACTACCTATTTGTGGTAGTTGATAGGTTTAAAAATATGTGCATTCAAATGACCCATAAAAACTCCATTAAGGGGAAAGAAGCAACGAACTTGTTCTTTGAATATGTCTGGGCACATTTTGGGATACTAATAAGTGTTGTTTTAGACAATGACGACATATTTCTCAGTACATTTCGGACTACACTATGGGAGAAGATGGACACATAGTTGAAGATGCATATAGTAGTCCAACCATAAGTAGATGGAAAAATATAAGTAGTTAATAGGACTTTGATACATCTATTGAGGGTTTATAATCAAAATTATTTAGAGACATGGGATGAAAATTTGTTCACATACAACACTTTTACAACAAAGCAATCCATACTTCAATTGGTAAGCCACCAATTGAAAATTGTTTTGGATATTTTCCACCTTCACCTTTAGATGTTGTATATTAGAAGTAAGGAGTATTGAGGGAGTATCTCATAGTGAATGCTTCAAGTGTGAAAAATTATTGAGAAGAATAGGTGGATCCATTTATAAGTACAAGAGGTGTTGAGGAAGTCACAAGAAAAATACTAGGATAAGCATGATCAACACATAACAAAGATGTCTTTTGGAATGGGAGAAAAAGTATGGTTGCAGTTGAACAAGAAGATGCTACAAGGTCCTGGTAAGAAAACAACGGCTCTATGTTATGGTCCTTTCATGATACTAGAAAATTTGGGAGACAATACATATAGACTCAGTCTACTCCAAAAGATGTGCATCTATTTAATGGTGAATGTGGAAAATCTCAAACTCTATGATCCTTCCATGATAGATAAAGAACAAGAGAAAATCCTTCCTTACATGGAGGACTTAACTCCATATTCTCAGGTAGAATTGACAAAGGAATCAATTTTTTGAAAGAGTTCCAAACCTACAGGACTAGGATAGCATGACCTTTAGTAGTCTGGGTTGAAAGGACAACTTCTAAGAAAGGATAAATGGTACTCCAAAGAGAAGGTAAAGGAAAAATTTCCTCACCCCATTCAGTAAATATTTTTGGGACCAAAACCCTCCTAAGATGGGGAGCTATGATATGAATTGGATCACTATATAATCTCCCATCCACTTCAGCACTTTAAGAGTGGAGAACTTGAAGAAATAAGCTTATAAGAGCAATTTTATTGACATGGTCTAGTTTGGAGAATTGGGATCTAATACCTTATGAGGCTAGTTTGAGACCTTAAATGAATTTTTGGAGGTATTTTTTTCTTGATTAAGCTTGAACCTTGAGATGTTGGTCTACTTTCAAATACCTTTCTAACAATTCAAGAATCACATCAATTGGAGTTTGGATTTATGCCTCTTGGAATTTGACCTATGGTGATTAACCACCATAATTCAAGATGATGACATGTTAGTCCCTATTACTTATGGAAAATGTGTTACCCACATAAGTACTGTAAACAAGACTCTAGAAGGTTCAATTTGTAACTCACACTAATCATTGAATGGGGTGAAATGTAACCCCTAGTCAGCTATCGGGCTATGTTATAATTAGGTCACCAGCTTGAAAAAGGATTCCATTCTCTTTTCTTGCATTATGTTCCATAACAAAGTATATTAGATGAGTGTGGATATAGAGATAGCATAGTAGAGTTTGGTTTGTGTTTTGCAATAGTACTCAAGCCACAAGTCTCAAGAAACTCCCTAGAGAATTCATTCTCCTTTATACTTGCACTATTTCCATTCTAGAAAAAAGAGAGCAAAACAACCTCACCTTTAGCTAGGCTTTCTCCCAAAAGGGTGTCCTAGAGAATATCCTTGTGTTCATCATGGTATATGAGTGATTTAATTTTCCCATCCCTTATTTTCTAGATATTATATATTACATGCATAAATGAAAAAACAATAATAGCAAATTTGGAATCTAAAACGAATCAACCCTTCACACTATAGATTTTGATTTATTTTCATAGATTTGTTGTGAAAAACTATCTAGTGGAATATCCATGACAATTTATAGATTGATTTATAAATTTAATGGAGGAGGAGAAGGATTAATGACCTATTTATCACACTTTGAATTCTAATGAGGAAGAAAAGGAGCAACAATCCATTCACACTATAAATTTGATGGAGGAGAAGAATGATTTATAGCCCTTTCTCGTGATAATTAAATTCAAGATAATATGGTCCACATTTATTTTCTCATGCTTTGGTAATTTGAGGACCTAGGATAAGAATAACCAAAGCTTTATCGCAATTATATAATTTGGGCAAGGAGGAGGAGAAGGAGAATTGCCTATTTTTAAATATTTTTTTACTTTAGTGAGGGTGATCTAGGTAGATATCAGTGGCCACCCACCTATTTTTCTATCTCACAACACAATTTTCTATTTTGGTAGTTTTTTCTATAGTTTTTAGATCTTAAATTTCTAGAGTTAATTTGAGGCCCCAAACAATGTTTTTTGGCAAGTTGATGTTCCAGCTTACCCCATTCGGGCCTAAACTCCTTTGGCACTTCATCTCCTAGGGTTAGGTTTTTGGTTTTTTAGGGTTTATAATTGCTTCTTTATGATAAAAATGTCTTTTAGGCTCACTATAACATAATCGATGAAGGCATGTAGCCATCACATGCCTTCTCATAGATAAGCTACCAACATTCGATCTAGTTTGTTTTCATTATGTGTTTATACAATTTCAACATTTTCCATTTATTAATAGAAGTGAAGTTTCATTGTATCTCTATGTTTTGGTTATAAATATGTATGCTATTTCATTCCCTTTATAAACTCATATAGTGGTATTAGAGCGATTTTCTCTTTATCAATTTTTTTGTGCATCTCCCCAACAAGGTTAGGGTATAATGAGTTAGGAATCAAACTAATTGAGCCCTTGCAAGACCATCCTTACCTACCTTTATGGCGTCCCATGGAGGAAGAAAAGAAAGACAGGGGAGCAAGAGATCATATTAAAATTTTGCTCGAAGAAGCCCTCAAGTGACAAAGGAACAAGATGATGGATAATTTTTCCCAAATTATTCGATGGATGCCAATAGGGGATGCATCTTCATCAAGCATCCGCTTTGGAGGTGCTTCCCCCTTTAAGGTACAAGTTAATTTTGATATTCCTATATTTTAAGGCCATATAAATTTAGATGCTATAGACAAATGGTTAACTCTTCTAGAAGGGTATTTGTTAGTCCACAATTTTCTGATAGAGAAATTATTACATTTGCATTCCTTAAGGCCACCCCCTATGTTAAGGATTGGTGGTAAAATTACTATCAAGAAAGGGTCATGGAAGAATCCACACTATTTTCAGTTGCACCCACTTGAGAGTATTTTAGGGATGTTGTTAAGGAACAATATTACCCTTTTGGAAGATACAAATACCAACACATCAGATGGACCACACTATAGTAGGAAAGTATCCAAGCGATGCTAGAGTTCACAAATATATCTCATACTTCGTGCACCAAGTTGGGTATCAAAGACTCTTAGCAAAATCTGGCTCTCAAGTACCATGGCTATCTACATAAATAAATCTATAAAAAAATGGATTTCTTAGACATCTAACTCTAAATCAGACATAGACCAGGAATAATAAATCATTAATGTGGAACCCAGTGCCACTATTACCACCACCAAGGTCCAGCAAAGTAAACCCAAATATCCGAAGGAAGGTGAGTGCCTCTTTCACTCGCAAATGTGGGTGAAGGGTTCTCCATTGTGTTTCATTGTTGATGGAGGGAGTCAAAATAATTTCATCTCAATAGAGGTCGTTAGTAGTTAGGCTTGCCAAAAACACCAGACTTGGAGCCATACACCATAGTGTGCCTCCACCAAGAGTGAGATTTTCACATTAGCCAAAAGTGTCTCATGTCCTACAAAATCAAAACTTTCAAGGGCTAGGTATTGTGTTATGTTTCTCCCCTTGAAGTTTGTCATTTTTTTTAGGCAAACCATACTTATGGAAACATCATGTTGTGTATGATTATAGACCTTGTAGTGTTATTGTTACTTTGGTCAAACAACTATACATGATACTAGAGGTAGCCTCTCCTACTGCCATTTCTTTGATCTCTGCTAAGAAATGCAGTAAAATCATCTCGTAAACTAGGAAATTTTTCTTCTTCCTGATTTTCTCTCAAAGTAAGGGGAAGATTGTGTCCACATTCATGAACTTCACACAAGGCTCCTCCATGCAGTAGATTCAAGTGGATAAGGTCATGGAAGAATACAAATACATCTTCTCCTCACCCATGAGGATGCTTCTGCACTACCAGGTCAATCACTCAATTGATTTGACCCAAGCACACCTCTACCCAATGGGTCAATCTACCACTTCTCTCTTCTAGAAAATGAGGAAATAAAGTGATAGATCCAAGAGCTACTACAAAATGGGCACACTTAACTAATTTCGTCATCCTGTGGAAGTCTAATTGTATTCGTGTAGAAGAAGGATGGGACTTGATGGCTCTACATTGATTATCATACCTTGAACACAATCATAGTCAAGAAATCGTGCCTGATTCTCCCAATTGACAGTCTTTTTAACCAACTCAATGGGACCAACTACTTCAGTAAGATTGCTTTGAAGTTTGACTATCACCAGGTCCTATTAGAACCAACTGACATTTGGAAGACTGCTTTCAAATCCAAGGAGGGTCTTTTGGGATCGTCAACCATTCCCTTCAATTAGACCAATGCCTAAACAAATTTCATGAAGTTAATGGATGATACCTTGTGGCCTTTCACCAACTCTTTTGTTGTTTTATATCTTGACAATATCCTCATCTTTAGCAAGATTTGGGTAGAACACATACAACATATTTGGTATGTCTTTCACACTCGAAGACAACACAAGTTGTGTGCTGACTTGGAAAAATGCTCCTGCTGTTATAGATCTAACCCAAAAATATTATAGATCTGATATGAAAATATAAGACAATGAAAATAAACCCAGAAATAATAAGAAATGATTCTTTATTGATCAAACCCTTAAGGTAGGGCAACACCATACATTCACTCCTTAAGGAAGGAGAACACTCCACAAGCCATATGCTTGTTCATACAATAATCCTTGACAATTCCTTGACACTATTCCTTGACACTCTCCATGTGGAGTCTCTAGCCTCTATATAGGCCTCATACATACAATACCATGGGTCATTACCATGGTTCCCTCATACCATCAACTAATACCATGGGCCCATTACATTATTACTAACTACTTGTGGTCCCTTACATGATATGGGTTAACCACCTTATTTATTACTATGGCCCATCCCATTATTACATTATTACATTGGGTACCCCATATTATCCCCCCTAGATATATAACATTCCACCCCCCTTAGCATGTTTCATCCCCGAAACATGGGAAGAACACAAATAATAAGATCTACTCAAAAGAGTAGTCCACTGGTACCATGCATGTGCATCTAGCCATCCAAGAGAAAGGTGAACCCTCGATCTCGCTGGTGCCTCGCTTGCTTGAGATAGAAGTTGACCGTGGTAGTTCTTCTGTGTTGATGTGTAGTAGGTGGATCTTCACTCCTCTCTATCTGTCCTGCGGGGGTTGTTGTCCGTGTGGCTAATTGTTTGCCATCTTGATGGTTGTCTTGCGGGGTGATGTGGGTGATGATATGTTGAAGTTTTAACCCACGATGGCTTTTTCTTTAATTCACCCCTTAGGGGAGCCTGACTGTTATCTGGTGCATGTTGTGGTGCCTACTGTGGTGTCTTATCTTTCAATATTACTTCAACCACTGAGACCTCCTCTGATGTATCAGCACCTATAACCTTTTCTGCTTCAGCCTCTATTTGTGTTTGATTATCTATCATCACTGGCTCATCATCTAATATGTCAGACCCTGGAACATCTTCTGCTTCAGCCTCCGTGGACTCTACTTGTTTATTGATGGAAATATCCTGTAATGTAATTTTCTTCTTTTTATACCGAGCTTTAGGAATTTCTTCTGCACGTTAATATTTATAGTACCCACAGATTCCATCCAAGAATATCCTAAAACAACATCCATATTATCCATCTTTGAAGTATAAAAATCACCATGCAACACATACTTATCCATAGAAATCTTCAAATCCTTATACACTTGAACATCCTCATCATCCACCTGTGTGTTTTCAATGTGTTTTGCAGGAACTTGTAATTTTTTTGCCAAATTAACATTGATGAAATTATGCTTGCAACTAGGATTTATAGAAACAATGATCTTCTCTTTCTGAATCAATCCATGAACCTGCAATAAGGAGATACCAGCAGAAAATAACCCTTTAGGTTCCTTGGGTTCCTTCTTTTCTGTAAAATCTTTGCCAAGCTGTGTGTCTATCTATGTAAGCTTATTCACAAGATTAGTTTTACGGTCAAAGTGGTCCATAATAGCTTTTGTGAATATGTCCCAAGTCAAGGGCCTTCGATAGCAATGTTGATGCCTTTGCCACCATTGTCATCTTTCATTGTCCAAGTACATTTTTCCCATTCTCAGTCGAGTCTCATCATCCATGATATAATTCAAACTAAAACATTTCTCCATTTGTGCTAGCCATTTGGCTGGATGAGAGCCATCAAATTTATACAAGTCCCTCAAACTCTGATCTTGGCCCACCATCACAAAAAAAAAAATTGGCGAAAATTTGAAATGGCCACAATTCTGTCAATATTGCTCAAAATCCCTATTATGACATGTTTTTAGAAATGGAACAATCATTTTTCATCTGCCCATGTGATAGAAATCTTGATCCAGGCACTAGAATTTCAGATCTGCGCTGCAACTCTCCCGCCGTCACCAAAATTTCTGCAAAAAAGCGCTGATTTTAAATCAGCGATATCTCCCTCATCCGAACTCTGATTCGACTGATTTTTTTTTTGAAATTGGGTATTTTTTCACAAAGAATCCATATCTACAATTATATTTTGCATATCTTGCACCAGTACATCCAGATATTCACCGCAAACTCGCTGCCCTGAAAAATTGTCTGCAACCCCACTGATTTTTAGATCAACGATATCTCCTTCATCCAGACTCTGATTCAACCAATTTTTTTTTTTGAAATCGGCTATTTTTTCACAAAGAATCTAGATCTACAATTATATTTTGTAGATCTTGCACCAGAACGTCCAGATCTGTGCCACAAACTCGCTGCCCTGAAAAATTGTCTGCAACCCCACTGATTTTTAGATCAGCGATATCTCCTTCATCCGGACTCCGATTCAACCGATTTTTTTTTTTAAATCGGCTATTTTTTCACAAATAATCTAGATCTGCAATTAGATTTTGCAGATCTTGCACCAAAATGTATAGATTTGATCTGCAAACTCGCCGCCCCCGAAATCCTGCAAAAAAAAAAAAAAAAAAAAAAAATTTCTCCACTTTTGCCCAAGAAAGTGCTCTGATACCACTTGTTATAGATCTAACCCAAAAATATTATAGATCTGATATGAAAATATAAGACAATGCAAATAAACCCAGAAATAATATGAAATGATTATTTATTGATCAAACCCTTAAGGTAGGGCAACACCATACATTCACTCCTTAAGGAAGGAGAACACTCCACAAGCCATATGCTTGTTCATACAATAATCCTTGACAATTCCTTGACACTATTCCTTGACACTCTCCATGTGGAGTCTCTAGCCTCTATATAGGCCTCATACATACAATACCATGGGTCATTACCATGGTTCCCTCATACCATCAACTAATACCATGGGCCCATTACATTATTACTAACTACTTGTGGTCCCTTACATGAAATGGGTTAACCACCTTATTTATTACTATGGCCCATCCCATTATTACATTGGGTACCTCCCTTGGTACCCCATATTATCCCCCCTAGGTATATAACATTCCCCCCTAGGTATATAACACCTGCGGCATGGAAAAGGTCTAATATATAGGCTACATTATTGATGAGCAAGGTGTGCATGTGGATCTAATCAAGATCCAAGTCATTTAGGATTGGCTAACCTTGAGAACTACAAAAAAGCTTCAAAACTTCTTGGGTGTTGCTAACTTCTACCGAAGATTCATGTTCGGGTCTCGTATATTCGCTTGGCCCTTAAGTCAAGTGACCAAGGGTAGAGAAAAAGAAAATTGTCTTTGGTATAAGTCGCAACAGAAGGAATTTTATGAACTGAAACACCATATTTTATCTGCACCAGTCCTCACTCTGTCAAGCCTACAACCACTATTTAAGATTGCGACAGATGCACCCGACTATGCTTTTGGTGTAGTCCTCATTCAACAAGGGCATATAATGGACTATCACAATGAAACACTCTCTGATACTATCCAAGGATACCCCACCTATGATAATAAAATGTACTCCATCGTGTAGGCCTATCGGAAATGGAAACATTATATTTTGTAGAAAGAGATAATCATCCACACATATCATAGGCCTCTTCATTTTTTAGACACAGGGGAAATTACAGAATAACTGCCATTATAAATGGTCCACATACTTGCAACAATTACATTTGAACATCAAATATAAGAAGGGTGGCACCAATCATGTCACAAAACAACTTAGTCGGCCCCTAGTTCTGTCACTGACCACAGTTCGCAACTCTTATCAGCATGATACCTCTAAATGGTCGCATCTATGCAACAATGACTTGGAATTTTCTGCCACATACTAGATGTCGATTGTAGGAAATAAAATTCCAAACTTCCACCTCCATGATGCATTATTGCGTTACATGGGACACCTTTGTGTTTCTTTAAGTGAGCATGCCAAGTTGATCTAGGAGGCACATTACAATTGGGTAGTAGGGAATGTTGGTGTGGAGATGGAAATGGAAGTATTGCAGAAGAATTTTTATTGGCCAAAACCTCGATAAGATGTTGGAAAGTATATTAGGTCCCACACCACCTGTGCCATTTTCAAACCAACCATTAAGATGCAAGGCATGTACACCACTCTTCCTACTCCTAACCAACCTTAGCAATCCATCTTGATGGATTGTATGTCTGCCCTTCCTTCTCCCAAGCATGGTAATGACTGTGTGTTTTTGGTTGTTAATAGATATTATAAGATGTCCATTCTGACTACCTGCAAGAAGAGTATCACAATAGAATCAACTACCAAGATCTTGTTTGAACAAGTGTGGGTACATTTTTGTATCCCATAGACCATCATATCAAATTAGGATAGTAGGTACCTAAGAATATTTTGGTTGAGCTTCGAGACATTGTTGGACACCAACCTCACCAATGCCAAACAAGGGTTTCCAACAAGATGATCATGCACATTTTGCGAAGTACAACTCCAAGCATCCGTGAAAATGGGATGATATTCTTCCCTATTTTTAGCACTACTATAACATAGCTCTCCATATCTCAACTGGCCACAACCCCTTTCATATGGGCTTGGGATTTCAACCATTACGTCCCACTGATGTTGCACTAGCCCTTGCAACTACACAGGAAGAATCTACACATGTTCAGTATGAAGCTAACAAATATACCAAGTTTATTAAACAAATTCAACACATCCACTAGCAAGTCCATGATATATTGCATAAATCCAATACTAATTACAAACAATGCCATGATCAACATTGAGTGCCACACAAGTTTCAAGTGGGAGACAAGGTTTGGTTTCATTTACAGAAGGAACACCTTACAGGGGTTAATTGAATGCTTCGACCACTTCATTATGGATCTTACACCATCACCAAGGGTATGGGTGACAACACTTTTGTAGAAAATATGATGTAGATTTGCAACTGCTCATGAAGTTTTAATCAAAATCACAAGACACAAACCTACTCTACTGCTCTGCAGAAGTTAATTCACAATTTAGAACAAAAATTTTAGACATGAAATAGGAAATAACACACATGCAAATAATATTTTTCCTGGAGAAAGCAAACTGCTAAAAACCCCAATGTCTGCTTGCATTAATATGATGAATAGAGATGTATTACAATTTCTTTTCTCAACTGAGAAAAACCTGCAAGTGCATAACCTATCTCTTTGATCACTAAGAAGCTTTGACCCAGACTTAGTCAATTTCTGCATCTAATTGAGCCCCTATTTGCTTGCTAAATTCTTGAGGAAATCTTCTCCTATTATTTAGGAATTTCCTCCAAAACGCTTTCACAATTCCAAGGGATTGATCACTTGACCAATACAATAAACTATGCACTCAATCTAGTATATAATTAATTGTACACTACCTTGAAAACTCCACCACAACTGGGAAACTCATATTCTTTGCATGCATGAGCTAATTATTAGATGATTGATCAGTTAACTAGCAACATAATTCTCCACAAGTTGTCCTTTTACTCAGAATCAAAATTCACAATGCTTATATGAATTTTGAGGGCTTCAATTCGATAAAACAATAAAATTTTGAAATTTTATTGCCACATTTGACCCAAAAGTGTAATCTAACTTCATGCATTCACTTCCATTTACAAATCATCCCATCCTCATTTGAATTGATCATCTTGGGAACTCCATTTCTCGAAGGTTGACCCTTTCATTACTCTCGTATTAAGGACACAATGTAGTGGGGAAAGCTTCATCACTTCTTGTATACCTCATCAACGCGATGCGTCACTCTTCTATGGAACTTTTGGAGCAATAGAGCACCGAAATGGGTTTTTCTAGTGATATGAGATGTGTCTCTCAAATTTGCACTAATGGAAGTTAGACTAGGGTTTCTCCTATAGTCTAAGAGTGTTTGATAGGTTGATAACAAGGATATCTGGTGCTTTGGAGATCATGTATGAGTTCCCTCAAAGTAGCGAAAGGTGCATCGATTTTGACATTGGGATCTATTCATTCTAGGTTGGGGTTTGGTTATTTTGAGTTAGGTTTTGGGTTCTCATTATGCTTCATGATAACCAAGTCTCCTGCAATTCAATAAAGTGTTTGCGTTTAGGGCACCATTTAGGGTTTGTTTGTTTGTTTGGGGTTTGGTTATTTTGAGTTAGGTTTTGGGTTCTCATTATGCTCCATGATAACCAAGTCTCCTGCAATTCAATAAGGTGTTTGCGCTTAGGGCACCATTTAGGGTTTGTTTGTTTGTTTTGTTTTGTTTTGTTTGTTTTTTTTTTTTTTTTTTTGTTTTGGTTTGTTTTTTTTGTTTTGTTTTGTTTTTTTTTTTTTTTTTTGTTTTTTGTTTTTTGTTTTGTTTTGTTTTGTTTTGTTTTGTTTTGTTTTTTTTTGTTTTTTGTTTTTTTGTTTTTTGTTTTGTTTTGTTTTGTTTTGTTTTGTTTTTTTTTTTTTTCTAGATTTTAAACCAATTTTTCAAAAGAAAAAAGTAAATAAATAAAACGAAAGAAATTGCATTGGAGTGTTTACCTGGAACATGAAGGAGATCAAATTTGTTGAGTTGGCACTAGATACAACCCAAGGAGGTGATATTTGGCTCAATGAGATCCAAAATGAGGAAAAAATGAGCCATGGTGTATAAAATTTAAGAGTCAAAAGGTACATATGCACATTCTGAAGGACACGTGTGCGTTCCTATTCCATGCCTACCTAACATCTTGGTTGGTAGTTTGGCACTTGTCAGATTAAAGACTTATGCTTGTTCTTAGAAACATACACAAGATCCTACGAATGTGTGTTTCTAATGGCCTCATTACCATTTTTGAGACCATCAATAATGTGCAAACCCCTATTCAAATCTATCGCCTAATTAAAAAAACAAAAATTTGTCACCTAATTAAAAAACAAAACAATATCTTACTAACAAAAAAATAAGCATTTCATATTTTAATCAATAAAATATATTTTAAATTACTCTATATCAATATCCTAAAAAATTAGATGGATGATTTTATACTTATAATATCAATATCCTAAATTAGATGGATGATTTTATACTTATAATGAATATATAACATCCATAAGGAAAAGAATGTTCATGGACATTATATATTATCCTCAATAAAATATGTAATATAATATATACTACATATCAAATTAAATGAATACTTTATATTTCATAATATATACCCAAGACAATTAAATGAATGATTGGTATTCCATAATTGAATATACGATAAGATATACGTAGTTACATTTGAAATGAACGGTAGATACCCACGTCATATTTCCATCATAAAATTATAAACAAAAATTGTATGATACTTCGTCTTTGCCACCACTTATTTCAATCATGAAAATGTGAACACAAATTGTATTATTCTTTGCCACCACTAAACGAACGGAGGAAAATTAATGAAAGGAGGAAGGAATCTTACTTTAAGTTGCTTTCGTATTCCACACACCTCCAAATATCATGTTGAGACAAAAGCGTGCATAGGTTGTGCTCACCAAGACATTCAAGTTTTGCATTTAAGTCCAAAATATGGGTGTTGATTTTTCACGGAGAATCCAAAATATTTAGGTTATGGGTGTTGATTTTTTACAGAGAATCCAAAATATTTAGGTTATGGGTGTTGATTTTTCACGGAGAATCCAAAATATTTAGGTTATGGGTGTTGATTTTTGATGTGATAGGAGGAAAATTAATGAAAGGAGAAAGGAATCTTACTTTAAGTTGCTTTCGTATTCCACACACCTCCAAATATCATGTTGAGACGAAAGTGTGTAGGTTGTGCTCACCAAGATATTCAAGTTTTTCATTTAAGTCCAAAATATGGGTGTTGATTTTTCACGGAGAATCCAAAATATTTAGGTTATGGGTGTTGATTTTTTTACAGAGAATCCAAAATATTTAGGTTATGGGTGTTGATTTTTCACGGAGAATCCAAAATATTTAGGCTATGGGTGTTGATTTTTCACAGAGAATCCAAAATATTTAGGTTATGGGTGTTGATTTTTCATGGAGAATCCAAAATATTTAGGTTAATTTTATGTTCGGTTTTAAATGGTAATTTAAATATTAATTTATATGCATTTTAATACATTTTAAACCAATTTTAGGTTAGATATTTGATTTTTGGGATTATAGTTTGGGTTAGTGTGATATAGTAATTACTTATTGGAATTAAGAAATTTAAGATAATTAATGGTTTATTTATTTTATTGTATTTATATGTATATTATGTACATCGTTTTCATGATTATTATTAATATAAAGTTGAATTCATTTCCAAATTGTATTTTTTGGTTCAATTAGACTGGATTTGTTCTTATATGACTTTGGCTTTTTTGGGCCGACAATATCAAGAATATCAATATTTTGCACTGAGACTTTTTGGTTGATTTACATAGTTGTTGATTATAAAATGGGTGCATTTTTGGTTGAAGCCGACACCCGACAAAGTATTAGAAGTATTGAATACTCTAATTAAATCTAATGTTGATGACACAGTAAATATTAGCTATTTATTCTTGTTGATATCCAATCTGATCTACATGATGTACAAAAGACATTTGAATTTCTCCAAATAGAGTCACAGTTACAAAAGGATGAACTACGAGAACTAAAGATGAGTTGTAATTTTGAACCTATTTTTGTTCAGAACAACCTGTTTGAGCATGACTCAGAGATTGATCAATAGTTAAAAAATGATAATGGAACAATTCAGTGCACCAACAAAGCAAGTGTATTTAAGTGTCATTTGCATACAAATGTGAAACCTAGAGTTTCCAAAACATTCATTAGACCTTGGGAAGAAATTGTGCACAACAAAAACAGAGTTGGTGTTGGATATAATAAAGATATTTCTTTTCATGTCCCTGATTTTTAAAAGACTATATAGTTTCACAGTGTTGGATTTTTGGGTGAAGTTGTTACACAACCACAACAAATTGTTAGATGTTAATATTGTGAAGAGTTGGACATGATAAATATCATTGTTATGAACTTCATCCTTGTGAGCATTGTGGAAATAAGAATCATCATTCAGATAGATGTTTCAGAAATAAGACTACTACAAGAAAGAAAAATAATTTTAGATGGATTGCTTCTTGGGATTGGTCTAAAACTGCCAAAAGGATTTACAATTCATTCAACAAGAGATGTTTTATAGTGTTGCCTAGCCTTGCAGTGAAGTTGTAGGGGGGATTTTGATGGTATGCTACAGGTTCGACGATTTATCAAGCTAGCCTGAGCGAGCCTAAGTCAGAGATAATCAGAGTTGTACTGCTACAACCTAGAGTCCAAGTTCAGAAATCAGATTAAAAGTTGTAGACAAAGTTGTTTTGATTTATGCTCCATGAGCATTATATTCTATGAGGATGATTGCATGTTTTTGTTGATTTGTGAAGGAGCACTTCCACTAGCAAAAGATGTCATAATAGGAATTGTTCTAGGAACTACTTTTATAGTTTTAAAGTTGGGTTGTTTGAGAAACTGATATGCTAAGTCCAAAGTTGGTGATTATCTTTGAACTATCATTGGTTAAGACCCTTGAGTTCTCCCACATTTTAGTATCGTTTGTGGTTTTCTCTTAAAAACCACCATCCTTGGTTTGTGGTCATCCTTGAAAATTATTTCTCAGAGACATACATTTCTTGGCTCTAATGCATTTTTTCATTTTATCTCTTATTCTTGGACTTTAATACATCCCTTTAGATAAAAGAAGAAAATGTTAAACACCTAATCATCGGAAATATAGTTTAAGTTAATATGAATTATAGTGATTAATTATTGGAATTCAAAAAATCTAAAAAACTAAATCAACCATTTACATATTGTATGTATATGTACACTATATACATCATATTTATCATTATCATTAATATACAAAAATATTAATCATTTAAACGAAAAAAACCCAAAAAAATTATATATTCAAAATAAAGAGGTCGCCAAAATGTTCAGATGACTCCAAAAAAATTCAAGCTCAAATTCTTTGCTCCTAAATATCGAGGTCACCAAAAATATGGCGTCAACTTTCATTTCGGTCCAAAATATGGATGCTACATTCATCTTGACTGCTGACCTACGGAGACACGGAGTCTACTTCCATCTTAGTTTGCAATTACCAATGGATTTCGAGGTCACAAATACAGTGTCCCTTCATCTTTCATTTTGAGTCCTAACCAACCGAATTATCTAGTCTGCTTTCATCTTCACTCCTGAACTATCGATCGATCTCATCGTCATTTTCTTTATTACTATTTCATTTCAATGGCATACCTGCAGAGATCCACCACTACTCAACCCACACTATATATCTCCTGCCCTTCTCCTAAATACCCATACCGCTATGCTTCATTCATCAATCACCATGGACGAGATGTGAAAAACACCTTCGCTAGCCATCTTTACTATCGCCTTCTTTCACACGGATTGCAACCTTTCCTCGACAGGGAGGTATTGCAGGCAGGAGGATTTTTGTCTACTCAAATTGAAGAAGCCATCAGAACCGCCTACGTGCAGATCGCCATTTTCTCACCTCAATATGCTGAGTCAAGATGGTGTCTTGATGAACTCGTATTTATGTGTCAGTCTGGGGTTACCATTATTCCCATTTTTTATAATGTGAAGCCTTCTAGGGTTACCATTATTACCATTATTCCCATTATCTTTTTTTTTTTCCTCTGGAAAAATCCATAAATATTGCATTAATGGGCAAAAAATTTACAAGAGAGTGTCTATTTGCCAGTATTATCAGTTTTGCTGTTAAGTCGCATTACCACGCAGGGTATGCTCAGCTGTTACAGTGTTCTGTACATCTTTTTCAAAATATCAAAAAACATTTCAGTATGAGTCTATATTAGATCTGTTAAATAAAAGCAGTTCCTAATGAGCTATTTGCTGACCCAAGGTTGGGTATCCTGGGTCTATATACGGTCGATGAAAAAACTTTTGTTCCTGCTGATCTTTCACCTCTGTAATCTCCCAGATGCCTCTGTTCATCAGCGCTGCCTCCTTGGATAATTTGTCGGCACCCTTGTTGTGTTCCCTGTAGATGTGAGAGATAGAAATATTGTTAAAAGCTGATTTGAGTGTCAGTGCTTCATGTAATATAATGCTGAGTGAGTGCATGTGACAAGTAGCTGTGCCATTTATCCAATTTATGATGATCTGTGAGTCCCCAAATATATTGATGCTAGTGCAGTGGTGCCTCAAAGCAAAGTGAAGTAAGTGGCGGAGAGTGATGAGTTCTGCGTAGTTATTGGTTCCAGATCCCAGTCCAGCCTTGATTCTGTAGTGATGATTCTCAGAAATATGAAGGATGATGCCTCCTCCACAACTTTGCAGGTTTGCCGCCCCATCGAAAAAAGCCCAAGGCGTACCAGGGTCGATGGGAGGAGGAGGGGAAGGTTGGCGAGATGAAGGAGGGGGAGGGTCGGGTAGTTCCCTCAGGGCAGCTACGATACTAGCCTCGAGCAGTGGCCATTGTATGGGCTTGTTGTCAAATATCACTCTGTTTCTAGTTTTCCAAATAGCCCAGTTTACAATAATGGGAAGATTAATGGTTTTTGAACCTCTGTTATTCTTTTCCCAAACAGTCCAAGCGTTAATGATATCAGAACCAGCCCAATCACCCGCGTAGTTAATGAATGGCTTGAGGTTTTTCCACAGGTTCAATGTCGAACTGCAGTTAAGGAAGATGTGATCTGTAGATTCCGAGTCTGCCTTACATAGTACGCACCACGAGGGGCCATGCTGGGCTCTTTTCATGAGCTGGTCTCCCGTTGGAATTTTGTTCCGCAGAATGCACCAATTGAAGAGCTTTGCTCGAGGGGAGGTGGTTTGTTTCCAAATACTCTGCCACCAATTTGCAATTGCCTCGGGTTTTTTATGAGCAATGAGCTGTATGTAACCATCCTTGGGTGTGTATACTCCATGTTCTGCCTGGTTCCATACAAGTTCATCCGGGCCCTCTGTAATTCTAATGTGAGCTTCTGTTAAGGCATCTCTGTATTCTTCCCATGCTGTGTGCCATCTTCCAGGGAGATTTAGTTGGCGCGCTGTTTTCCAAGCTTGATGGAAGATATCTGAATGGTCCTGGTCCGCAATCTGTGAGATTACTTTAATGTTCCGAGCTGTGAGATGTGCAACCAGATCTGGTGGAAGGGAATGTCTTCCCCCACTCCCTATCCAGGGGTCAAGTCCTATCCTTGCACTGTTCCCTTCTTTGATACGCCAGACCAAGTTATCTCTAATGAGAGGCATGGAATGTAAGAGGGCTTTCCAAATCGAAGATATTCCAGTTTTATTCCACTCAGGGAGTCTTACCCAGTCGTAGATGCTGAGAGGCCATATGTATTTGTGGAATGTAATGCTGGTCCATAAGCTTTGAGACGTCAGTAGGGCCCAACCCATTTTTCCTGCTAATGCTTTTGCGAAGATAGGGAGCTCCTTCAACCCCCAACCTCCCCATTTCTTGGGTAAGGCAATCTTGTTCCAGCCGATCCAGGCAAAGATGCGCTTGTCTTGGTTGCCTGCCCATAAGTATCTATTGCACAGCTGCTGTAGTTTAGCCAGTATGTTCCGGGGTATCCAAGCCAATGCCATCCAGAACACTGGGGTGGCTTCGAGTACAGATTTTATCAGTGTTAGTCTTCCAGCCCTGGAGAGATATCTGTGGCTCCAGCATGATAACCTTTTCTCTATCTTCGATACTAGCCATACCCAATCAGCTATCTTTTGATGTGTCAGCTTTAGCCAATATCCCAGATATTTAAGGCCTCTGTCAAGTGGCTGGGTGGTATAAGGAAAAGCCTGTCTAGCCACGAGTGCTTCATTTGCTGTGGTTCCCACCGAGGTGATAGTGGACTTTGATCTATTCACTTCCATTCCCGTTGCTTTTGAGAAGAGCTCTAGGATGCGAGTGAAGGAAGTAGTGTCCTGTACGCTACCATCCAATAGTATTAAGACATCATCAACAAATAGAAGGTGAGTGAGGAAGCATACATCAGTGATTTTGAGGCCTCTGATAGACCCCTCCCTTTTTGCCGAGATGATAAGTCTGCTTAGAGCTTCTATGACCAAGAGAAATAGAAGTGGCGAGAGGGGGCAGCCCTGTCTCAGCCCTCTTTCGGAGTGAAAGAAATGTGAGGCTGATCCATTGATCAAGATGCTGAAAGTGGGAGAGGTGATGCACGCCATGATCCAATTGATTAAGGCAAGGGGAAAGCCGATGTGAATGAGGATCATTTTTATATAAAGCCAGCTTACGCGGTCAAATGCCTTGGATAGATCAATCTTCAGCAGGATACACTTGAGATGTTTAGTCCAAATGGAGTGGATTGCCTCTTGTGCCGAGCCAATGGCTTCATGGATCTGCCTGTTTTCCAGAAATGCAAATTGTTGAGGTGAGATGTGTCTGGAGAGAATGGGCTTGATCCTATTGGCAATGATCTTGGAAATTATCTTATAGAGGACATTGCAGAGGGATATGGGGCGAAAGTCATCAAATGAGGATGGGTTGTCTGATTTAGGGATGAGGGCAATGAAAGTGGTATTAATAGCATTGTAGAGACAACCCGAGATCCTACTTTCCTCAACAACCTTTAAGATATCTCCTCCCAGAAGTTCAAAGAAAGCAATGTAGAACTCTATCGTCCAGCCATCCGGCCCCGGGCTCTTTTCCTTTTGAAACCATTTGATAGTACTTTCCAGTTCTGCCATAGTGACGGGGGCTTCAAGATCTTCAGAATCCTCCTCCTCTACAAATCTGGGGAAGTGAGAGGCCACATTGATGATTTCTGCCAGATTTGTGCCTGCAGGGTTCTTGTATAGGCCTCTGAAGTGAGAAGTACCCAGATGAGAGAGCTTGTTAAAGGAGTCCGCCAGGCCTCCCTCAGGGAGAGGGAGATTCCATATGGTGTTTGCCACTTTCCTTCCTTTGGCAAAATTATGGAAGAATCTGGTATTCTCATCTCCAGCTTTAAGCCAAGTAGCTCTGCTACGAAGCCTGGTAGATTCCTCCCTACCCTTAAGAATATTATTCTTCTGATTTTCCAGCTCCACGAGGCGGGCCTTGTCATCCTGTGTTATGAACCCTAGGTTTCTCTCATCCAGTAGGGCATTCAGGTCTTCTTCTACCTTGATGAGCTGCACATCTTCTCGCTTCTTCTTCTCCCTGGCCCAGTTGATCACAATATGCTTGAGCTCAGTCAGGTTTTTGACAAATCCCCTTGCCATGGAAGACTCTCGGTCTATGGGATGTGCTCTCCAGTATTCTGTAATCAGATTAGAGAAGCTAGGGTCTTGTAGCCACAGATGATTAAACTTGTAGGGTGCTTTAGGTTTCAGCTGCGGACCCTGGATTTCCATGGCAATTGGGGAGTGGTCTGAGATGCCTCCATTGCTTACCCACTGTTTGTATGAGTGCAGTCGATGGATCAGAGGGCCTTTCATCAGAAATCTATCTAATCTTCGGGCCAGTGCAGCCGATCCTATCCTTCTATTTCTCCAAGTAGGGTGAGGCTTCTGTAGTGGGATGTCAATGAGGTCATGCTGCTCCAATAACCGTCTCATGAAATCTGTGATGGGATCAATCTGGGCCGATGATCCCCATGACTCACTGAATCCCAGGGAGAAGTTCAGGTCTCCGCCAATGATGATGTGATCAAGTGATAATAGGTTGCACCTAAGGAGATATCTCCAATAATTTTCCCTCTGTTGGCAAGGCCCATATATGTTGACAATGCGGAGGGAGAGGCCGAGTTCGATAGAGAATATATCTGCACCCAGGAATCCATGACCTCCCCAAGAGGAGTCAAGTCTGATAGAGCTGGGATTATAACCGAACGCCAGGCCACCCGATCTGCCCATGGCATCTGAGGCAATGAAGTGCCATCGGGCACCTACTGAGGCTAGGGCTCGAGAAGTAGACTCTACAGAACCAAGGGTTTCTTGAAGGAGAATGATATCGGGAAGTTCGACCTCAAAAAGTCGTTTGAGGGCTAGCTTTTTTGGGGTGCTAGCCAGGCCCCTACAGTTGAAGGAGATGCACTTCATGGGGGGCCGATCTTTGGGGGTTTTGTTGCTCTAAGGACCCCGTCGATGGTGGCTTGACGCCCAGCTGCTACTTCCGCTCCGGCGTGCCTAATGGCTTTATTGAGATATGATTTGCGACCCCGGGTAGTAAGGAACCCAGGGCCTAGAGGGACAATGCCCAGCCCGGATAGGGTTTCAGATACCTCCAGATGAGATGAACGAGGGCGGAGGGAGTATGGGTGGGATGGGGTCGAACGGGATGATGATGGCGAGGGGGGCGGAGATGAAAGAGGCAGAGTGGGCGGAGCAGTGGATGGCGACGGAGGGGGAGGGGGGATAACACATTGAACCATAGTGCAAGCAGTCGAAAATTCAAGTGCAGATGAGATATTAGATGATTTAGAGAAAGGAATAGGAGAGATGCCCGACACTTGTGCGGCCGCTGCTGCTGCCCGAGCCCTGGTCAGCGGGGGCGAAGGCGGGGCAATCTTTCGCTTGTCCAATTTTGCAGGTTCACCATGGGGTCCCGCGCTGCTTTGTGGCGAACGAGGAATGGAAGGGGGAGCTCCGCTGGAGATAGCAGGTGCCGGCTTTGGAGATCCATCCTGATTGTTGTTCAATGGGCAGTCCTTGAACAAATGACCGACTTGGTGACATCGGTTGCACCTGAAGGGAACGCCCTCGTAATCCAGTATCTGCATTCTGCTGAAATTTCCCCATCTTAATGTCATCTTTTCTAGTAATCCCTCCCTGGTATCCAGATGGACCAGGATTCTCGCCAGTATTCTTTTGTTGGTCTCCTTGTAGGATCGGTCGTGGTCCAAATACGTTCCTAACGCATTCCCAATCTTGACGAATGCTTCCTCAGACCAGTATTGCAGAGGCAACCCCGGTAACCTCACCCAAAGAGGGCCTGCTCCAATCTGTTCGCGCTCCGGATCAAATAGAGGGCTCCACCTTTTCAATAGCACTGGTGCCATTTCTATGTGCCAGTACTGTTCCAGTACAGTATTCGTGTGATCCTCTTTTGAGAAGTGGAGTGAGAACCATCCCCTTGGGAGTTCTTGTACTTCCGGTAATTCAGAGAATAGCGCACCCCAAATTTCTTTCACCCACATTTTTAATCGCTCCGCCGTGAAGGTACGCCCCCGCACATGTCCAACCAAAATTGTTCGAGCTAGTGCCATGGTCTCCTCGAAGTTTGTGGGGTCGCCGAATGATACTGTAACGTCTTTGACAGTTGCTCTGATGCACTTGGATCTCTTCTGCGAGCGCGGAGCGGTCGGATGCTCTATGAGAGGGTTTGTGCCCCCGACCCTCGGGGAGGGCTTAGCGGGCTGGGCATTGAGGGCCGGCGTGCAGAAGCTACCCGAGGGTCTGATCCCTACGTCGATCGAGGGTTTATCCGCTGCAACCCTAGATTCCACAGGGGGTATGGTGTTTTCTGGCACTGCCTGGAGATCAGACGGTGAGATGGTGGATTCTGCTGCAGTCCTAATCTCAACCGGGGCGGAGGGAGATGCGGATCGAGGAGGAGATGGAAAATCGACGGTTAAAGCGTCAGGTGAAAATTGTGAAAGGAGGAGGGCAGTACCTGGTGAAAGGGGCGGTGCATCCAGAGCAGGGGATGTGGGCAGAAACGGCAGCGAAACCACAGGAAGGATGTCCTGTGCGGCGGGGATTCCAACAGCTGGTGCGGGAGTATCGTTAGGGTTTCCGAAGATGGCGATCCCTTCTAGTGGGTCCGCGGAGTAGTCGACCAGCTCCGTAGCTTCGAGGCCCTCCATACCGGTCAACCGTAGATACCTCAGTCACCGTCTGCAGCCCGGAAACCAAAACCCTGTTCCCTGATCTATGCTATCCGATCGGCGGTCTCCCGTTTTCCTGCAGCTCCTGCAGCTAGGTTACCCGAGGCCCATCCCATTATTCCCATTATCTGTTCTTAAACACTTGAGCAATTTGTTAGTCTCTCTTTCAACAACAACATGAAATTTTTGAAATATTCCAAACACTTCACTTTTACTTTTCATAGGATATGCCCAAACCTTCCTGGATGCATCATCTATAAATGTTACAAAATATGATGCTCCTCCTAATGATTTGATGTTAACAGGCCCAAACATATCTGAGTGTACCAATTCTAACACATTTTTATTTCTGTCATGGCCACCTCTAAGGAATGAAACCCTTCTTTGTCTACCATATACACAATGCTCACAAAGATCAAGATTGTAGGATTTCAAACCTGGCAATAAATTTTTACCAACAAGGATTTTTAGGCCCTTCTTGCTCATGTGACCCAAATGCTTATGCCACAGATCTGCTGAATTTCCTTCTTTTTTGATAGTAACCAAATCTGATTTTTCTATCAATGTCTTCAATGTGTAAAATGTTCCTATCTTGGGTCCTTTGGCCATGACCAATGCTCCTTTGCTAATTTTTCAGCCTCCTTTTCCAAAGCTTGTGGAATAACCTTCATCATCCAGTCGTCCCATAGAGATTAAAATCATGTGCATTTTTGGTACATGCCTAACCTATTTCAACAATATATCTTGTCCATCTTTTATCTTGATCCGGACATCTCCCACTCCAACAATACTGTAAAAATGATTATTCCCCAAATGCACTCTACCATAATCACCAGGATTATATGAAACAAAACAATCTTTGCATGGGGTTACATGGTGAGATGCCCCAGAGTCAAAGATCAAATCAAAGCTACTGCTAGATGTATATACACATGCATCCTCTACTGAAACAGTAAACAACACATCACCATCTGTGGCTACAACAGTAGTCTCACCTTCATTTGTGCTGGATGACTTGTGATTTGTATTAGATGGTCTCTGATCCTTTTGTCCTTTCTTCCAGAATCGAAATTCTTTCTTCATGTGACCGGGTTTGCCACAATGAAAGCAGATGATCCTTCCTCTCCTTGATTTTGATCGGCCTCTCGATCTTGATCGCCCTTGCCAGCCTCGATCCATTCTCCTACCACGATCAGCTAGAGCTAGAGCTTCTCCTCCATAGTTTTCCGCAATTGACTTGCGTTACAGCTCCTCATTCAATAAACTGCTGCTAACATCATCAAACTTCAGGGTCCCTGCAATTGTTGAAGTGCTCATAGCTACAATTAAATTTTCCTAGCTGTCTGGCATAGAACACATTAGCAAAATAGCTCTAATTTCATCATCTAAAATGATTTTAACAGAGGCAAGCTGATTAGTAATAATATTAAATGCATTCAAGTGCTCAGCAACTGAAGCACCCTCCTTCATTTTGAGATTATAAAGCTTCTTCATCAAGAACACTTTGTTTGATGCCATGTTCTTCTCATATAGATCATGGAGCTTCTTCCATAATCCTTCAGCCGTCTTTTCTCCGGACACATTGAAATACACATTCTTTGCTAGATATTGGTGGATTGTTGCAATCGCCTTTCTATCTAGCTTATTCCATTCTTCATTTGTCATCGATGAGGGTTTCTTTGTTGTGCCCTCAATCGACAAATACTGATCCTTCAAAATCAGTATATCCTCCATCTGTGATTTCCATAGGGAAAAATTAACCCCGCTCAACTTCTCCATTTCTGTAACTGCTGTCTCCATTTTCAATATATTGATGCCCAAAAACAAAAAACTCAACTTAAAAATAACACTTTAATTATTACTCTTTAAAAGTTAGTAATAATGACCTTCCTCCTTTTAAAATACCCTTTTCAAAATTCCTACTCCTTTTAAAATATACTTTTCAAATTTCCAACATATAATTATATAAATATAAAAACATATATAATGTTTTAACCTTTCCACATTTCACACATACATATATTGGTTTGTATATGTGCAAGCTTGATAATAATAAAAAATTACGAACTCCACGTAAAGCACTTACGCACTCCACGTTTTAGGCTTCATGGTACGTTTCACCATATGCCCACAGCCTTTTTATTTCTTGCAACAACTGTCTTAACGTTCCTCAGCTAGTTCCTCAGCTATTTCCTGAACAGATCCTTTAAAAACTCCAGAGGTAATGGCCAATGCTTTAATGAATGCTACCAAAGTAAGGCGATGGCACTAAGTGGCTTGCACGGTGGATATTCGACCCTAGCTCTGATACCAGTTGTTAGTTCAAAGCATACATCACACACAACAGATTTATACTCAGAGACTTAGACGACAATAGCAAAGAATAATTTCAGAGACAAACAAATGGAGAAACAACAAGATTACTCAATCAGAAACAGCAGAATAGATAAAACAATCACTGGAGAACAGAAATCACTTTGCATTACGTAACAGGCCTGGACCTTGGCTTGCTTTCCTTGGCTAGAGAAATTACAAATTTATAGAGGCTGAAGAAGGATCTAGAATCTTGCATGTGATTTAGATGGAGATCTAGAAACTAATGGCGGTGTAGAAGGATCTAGAATCCTGCATGAATTTGGCTTCCCAATTAACAGTTGGAGCACTGCCACCGACACTAATAAAGTTGGAAATATTTACATGTCCTCAGCTGAGGAAAATAGAAGGAATTTGCAATCTTACAAAACTTCAAAAACTAGACATCAGAAAGTGCTTAAAAGTAGAAGACTTACCAGCCTGGAAGCGTTGGTATCTTTGGAGGAGTTTTTGGCAGATAAATGTTCCAAGCTCAAAAGAATACAAGGGTTGGGGCAGCTAACAAAGCTCTGAATCCTTTCCGTCTCTTTTTGTAATGCATTAGAAGAGCTCTCAAATGTTGAAAAATTGGGTTTGTCAGAGACACTTAATGCAGCTAACTGTCCCCACCTACAATGGGGTGAGGGAATCGTGGACCAGTTGCGAAAATGTTTGAAGTCCTTGTATTTATAATTTGAATAAAATATCACAATATTGACTTTTCTTTATTTTTCATTTTAGATTTATAAATAATAATTAAATCCAAATGGAAAATATAAATTTTGTTAGGGTCTAACCCTAACCCCCTTATTTACGTAATAGGATTGAGTCATAGTTATAGTTAAGTAAAGAATCAATAAAGCCCATATTAATAATTGTAAGTGGTTGACTCGCATTTAAAGAAGGGACCACAGTTAGTTGCAAATGGGCCATGGTATTAGATAGATGGTATTAATAAGAACCATGGTATTGACCCATGGTATTGCATGTATGAATCCTATATAAAGGGTAGAGACTCCCCTCGAGGAGCATCGTGTCTTATTTTGTAATTGAGCACAGCTCTATTGGAGGTTGCCCCCTGGAAGAGGCAAGTGAACATTGTTTTCCTTTTTGAATAATAAAATACTTGCTGTTATTTCTTATTGTTTTGTGTTTAGGGTATATTTCTTCGCATATTTGGTATTTTGGTATCTTCTTGTAGGTCAAGAGCATAAAAAGTGGTATCAGAGCACTTTCCAGGGCCGGTGGGATCTCCATTTTTAGCAAAAAGATTTTTTTTGGCTAGAGACGTGTTCCGACGTCTTTAAACCACGGGATCTGTTGTTGAGCGCATAAACCTACAGATTTGGGGAGGCATGCACGTAGGAAATACAAGAGGTGGTCATGCTTGTTGGACTCCCTTGTAACCCTTGTGGGTACCCCTTCGAGTAGTAGTGCATTAGACAGAACCGCGCACGGACTGTCTTCCAAGTACCCTCTGGGTATATCGGAAGTCCCCTAGGCTCTCTTGAAACCTAGCCATAGATAAACCGTCAGCCATCTTTTTGCTACAGTACACCGAGAACAACACTCGGGGAGATTAATCCGCGTACGATAGGGTAGTCGGGTTGTACGGCTAAGGGTACAGTTGATCCTCCTTGGTTAGTGCCTTGAAATATTGGGCCAAGTACTACTATCAGACCCTTATGTATCTTGCAATCTGTAGCACCTGACACTCTTTGAGACCATAGTTCCCGGGTCTCTCTCTAGATCACGCATCATCTTTGCCAGATCAAATCTAGCAGGTGGGGTTCTGCCGCAGCCGCAACAATTAGTTCTGCCATTCAGATCTATCAAATCCGCCAATCAGATTTATCAAATCCACCATTTAGATCTAGTCGTTGGGTTTGGTAGCAGTCACCATAATCAGATCCGCCATTCAGATCTAGCCATTGGGTTCGGTAGCAGTCGCCACAATCAGATCCGCCATTCAGATCTAGCAACAGGGGTTCGATCACTGCCACATTCCTACTCATACTCTGCAGTTGAGGGTTAGCTGACAGATCAAACTATTTGTGTGGGCCCCTATACCTGGGCATGATTCTCGCAGGACATTGGGCAAAATTGACTTTTCTGAGATTCGGCTACTGCAGTATTCCTAAGCGAGGAGTAAAACTCCTTTCGGAGTTAAAAAAAATAAAAAAATAAATAAAAATAAAATATAAAAAATCGGGTGCCCCAAATTTTAAGTGAACCGTATCGATGCATGGTACAAACTAGAGCTCAAGCTATGGCCAATGAGAAGACCTTAGCTAACACACTCACAAAGGGCAAGTCGGAGGAATACTCGGAGGCATATGCTTTCAATGAAAACATTGAGGGCGAGTCTAGCCATTCTCTTCACCTCTTTGGCAACCACCAACAGTCCCAGACGCGACCACCCAAGCTGGACATGTATAAATTTGATGGCTCTCATCCGGCCACATGGCTAGCACAAATGGAGCAATATTTCACACTGAATCACATCAGAGATGATGTGACTCAGCTTAGTGTGGGTAGCATGTACTTGGACAATGAAAGATGGCAATGGTGGCAGTGGCATCAACGTTGCTATGGAAGGCCCATGACTTGGCAAACATTCACAAAAGCTCTTACGGATCGCTTTGACCATGAATCTAACTTTTTGGGTCGTCTCACTAAGCTCCGACAGACAGGAACAGTGAATGAATATATTACAGCCTTTGAAGCCTTAGCCTTCCACACAAGAGGTCTACATGATCAGTTCTACTTGGAATGTTTTGTCAGTGGTCTCAAAGAAGCCATACAAGCCCACGTCCGACTGCAACACCCAACCTCATGGCTGGATGCTTGCAAGATAGCTCATGAAGTAGAACATGCGTTAGCGGCCCAGTCCAATTGCCCAAATTTCATAGCCAAGGGTCGCCCCACCTAGGCTCAAAGCACTACCCAAACAATCAAGGTTCAAAAGGTGTCACCAACGGAAATGGCGAAAAGAAGAAAGCAAGGATTGTGTTACTACTGTGATGAGAAATACTCACCTGGGCATAAATGCAAGGAGCCTAAATTCTTTCAAATTGATGCTGGTGATCATAGTGCATTGGAGGAAGCCCCACCACTTGAGGAACCAAAGGAGCAAGATGAGGACAACTAGCCAGACAATGTACCTGAAGAACCAGTTATCTCGCTTCATGCTTTGGCAAGGATTTCTTCTCCCCAAACTCTCAAAATCAGAGGTTTTATTAAGCATCACCCTGTAGTAGTCTTGATTGATAGTGGCAGTATGCATAACTTTATCCATCAAAGAGTCGCAGAAGCAGTGCATTGTTTTGTCAAAGCAGTCTCTAACTTCCAAGTCCAAATTGCCAATGGGGGGACAATGAAATGTGAAGGCCGCTGTGAAAATGTCAAACTTCAAATGGGGGATTATCAGTTAAAGACCCCCATGTTTTCCATACACATGGGAGGGTGTGACATTGTCTTGGGTGCTTAATGGCTCTGCACACTCAGTCCAATCACAATGGATTTCCAGGAGTTATATATGAGCTTTAAGCAGAACAACCACACACATACCCTCCGCGGACTCCAAGCGGGTGATCCCTCTATCATTAGATCACATAGGATGGAAAAATTGTTAAAAAAGGGCCACCATGGAGTTATAGCCCAATTTAATGCCATCTAGGCCTTCGAACCCACTTCTCTTCATATTCATCCTAACATGCAACAGATCTTAAACAACCATCTGCCAGTCTTTAACAAGCCTCATGAGCTTCCACCCTCGAGAGGGGAACATGATCATAGCATTACTTTGGTCCCAGGGGCCCAACCACCAAATGTGCGCCCATATAGATATCCGTTCACCCAAAAGAATGAAATTGAAAAAATCATCAAGGAACTCTTGGAAGCAGGCGTCATTCGTCCTAGCATTAGTCCTTATTCATCACCTGTGGTCATGGTGCTCAAGAAATATGGGGAATGGTGTATGTGTCCAGACTTCAGGGCCCTCAACAAGTTGACGGTCAAAGATAAATTTCCCATCCCGGTTGTCGATGATTTGCTGGATGAACAAAATGGGGCTCAGTTCTTTACTAAGCTCGACCTTCGCTCGGGCTGTCACCAAATTCGGATGAAAGAAGTAGACATTCCAAAGACTGCTTTCCGAACTCATGAAGGCCATTATGAGTTCTTGGTCATGCCATTTGGTCTTTGTAATGCCCCATCCACTTTTCATAGCCTCATGAACCACCTGCTCAAACCATATCTCAGAAAATTTGTCCTTGTTTTCTTTGATGACATCCTCATCTACAGTCGCACCTGCGCAACACATCTTCAGCATGTAGATCTACTCTTGCAACTACTTCGGAAGCATAAATTATTTGTCAAGATGTCCAAGTGCTCTTTTGGCATGGAAGAAGTTGAGTATTTGGGCCACATTGTGGGGCGTGAAGGTGTCAAGGTGGACCCCAAAAAGATCCAAGCAATGCAGGATTGGCCTCAACCAAAGACCTTGAAGAGCTTGAGAGGATTTTTGGGTCTCATGGGCTACTATCGCAAATTTGTCCGCAATTATGGTCGCATTGCTAGACCCCTCACTCACCTCCTCAAGAAAAATTCATTTCTCTGGAATGATGAAGCACAACAGGCATTTATAGCTCTCAAACATGCCATGTGTTCCACTCCCGTATTAGCACTACCCGACTTCACCAAATCTTTTGTGATTGAATGTGATGCTTCAAGTACGGGTATTGGGGTGGTCTTAATGCAGGAAGGTCGACCCTTGGCCTTCACTAGCCAACAACTAAGTGGGACAAATTTGGGACAATCTACCTATGAGAAGGAGATGATGGCCATCTTACATGCAGTAGATACCTGGTGACCATACTTATTGGGGCGGCGTTTCCAAATCCACACAGACCATCAAAGCCTTAAATATTTTTTGGAGCAATGCCTATCCTCACCACAACAAAATAAATGGCTCGCCAAAATGCTGGGATATGATTATGAGATAATTTACAAGAAAGGGTGCAAAAATGTAGTAGTAGTAGGAGGAAAGCACCCTGCTCGCAATCTCCCTTCCCATTCCAGAATGGATTGAAGAGGCTCGCAAGGAATGGTTTTCACATCATTTGCTCTCCCAACTCATTAATAAATTGCAGGAAGATCCAAATTCCATAGCGGGCTACTCTTGGCAGGATGAGATTCTATGCTACAAGGACAGAGTTGTGATATCACCAACATCCACCCTCAAAAGTCGCATTTTGGCGGAGTTGCACTCATCTCCCATTGTAGGTCATTCAGGCTTTCAGAAGACTTATGCTCGCACTCGACGTTCATTCTTTTGGACAGGCATGAAAAAGGACATTCTTACTTTTGTAGCTGAGTGCGACGTATGTCAGTGCCACAAAGGAGAAACAGTCAAATCCCCAGGCACATTACAACCATTGCCCATCTCGGCCTCAATCTGGACGGAGGTTTCTATGGACTTCATTACGGGTCTTCCAAAGTCAAGCAATAAGTCAGTCATCATGGTGGTTGTGGACAGAATTTCTAAGTATGCTCATTTTTGCACCCTACCCCACCCTTTTACACCGACTTTGGTAGCTCAATCTTTCATGGACCAGATCTTCAAATTGCATGGCATGCCCACTTCCATTGTGTCTGATCGTGACCCGATCTTCACCAGTAACTTTTGGCAGGAACTCTTCAGGCTACAAGGTACCCAACTACAACTCAGTACTTCTTATCATCCCCAAACTGATGGTCAAACTGAAGCAGTCAACAAATGTCTGGAGACCTACCTTAGGTGTTTCACTTTAGAAAAGCAACATCTATGGGTACAGTGGTTACCTCTAGTCGAATGGTGGTATAACACCAACTATCATGCCACCACCAAAATGACTCCATATGAAGCAGTTTATGGTCAACTCCCTCCTTCACCTACTTCTTATATCAAGGGATGCTCGAAGATACAAGCAGTGGATCAACTCCTACAGAACCGCACAACCATGCTGGCCCACCTCAGAGAGAATCTCCATCAAGCTCAAAACCGCATGAAGCAACAGGCAGATCAACATCGTTCAGAACGCCAATTTCAAGAAGGGGATCAGGTATTTTTGAGGCTACAACCATATAAGCAAACATCACTCAAAGACAAATGTTGTCAGAAATTATCTCCAAAATTCTACGGACCGTATCAAGTACTTCAGTGCATTAGAGAAGTCGCCTACAAGCTAGCTTTGTCACCCACTGCAAAAATCCATCCAGTCTTCCATGTCTCATGCCTCAAGAAAGTGATTGGGAACCATTACCGAATTCAAACCAGTCTACCTGAATTGGATGAAGAAGGGTCAATCTGGCTCCAGCCTGAACAGGTTCTTGACACACGAGAACGGCACTTGTGCAGCCACACGATCAAGGAAGTCCTCGTCAAGTGGAAAGACACCTCTCCGGAAGATGCGACCTGGGAACCAGTCACTGTCCTTCAGCAATTTCCGCAGATTCAGCCTTGAGGACAAGGCTATTCTTATGCGGGAGGGCATGTTAGGGTCTAACCCTAACCCCCTTATTTATGTAATAGGATCGAGTCATAGTTATAGTTAAGTAAAGAGTCAATAAAGCCTATATTAATAATTGTAAGTGGTTGACCCGCATTTAAAGAAGGGACCACAGTTAGTTGCAAATGGGCCATGGTATTAGATAGATGGTATTAATAAGAACCATGGTATTGACCCATATTAATAATTGTAAGCCCATATTAATAATTGTAAGTGGTTGAACAATGGCTGCAATAAGACTTTAAGTTATGGTCCAATCAAATGCTTGAAAAATAATGTTTATACGGATAGGCATGTTTATTTTATTAAAAAGTATAACTTATATTAATGAATGTTAAATTAATAGTGGTTAATAAGACAATAGAATTTTATAGATTTTCTTTAGTAGGAACTAATAAATTGAGATATGAAATTGAAGAATTAATTGTTTGCTTAGATAGTAAGTCTACAAAGACTTGCTTAAATAATGGTGGGGATAACTCATGGTAAATAAGTTATTTACTGTTATTTTCAAGGATTTTGTTTTTGGATGGTTTTCGTACAAAGCTTGAAAAAAAAAATAAAATAAAAAAAATCCACAAATATCTAAAAATAATGCATGAATATTGAAAACATATCCATAAATTGCAACCATATCAATAAAGTATGACATAAAATATGTGAGTCAGTTATCCATATGATATTATTTTGTGCAAATGAAGCGATAAGACCTTCAAGTTATGGTCCAATCAAACGTTTTAAAAATAATATTTACGCTGATATGCATGCCTATTTTAGAATAGACCTTCCAAAATTTAAATTTAATTATCAATAATATGGTCCAATCAAACGTTTTAAAAATAATATTTATGTTGATATGCATGTCTATTTTAGAATAGACCTTCCAAAATTTAAATTTAATTATCAATAATGATTAGGTATATGGTTCACATTTAACCTCCATGGAATATTTTGGAATATTCATAGTAGTATACATCGATCAAGGGTTGAGATTTATCTCTAAGTGACTTATACTCTTTTAATTAATTTATCTCAAATTAATTAATTAATTAAAGAAAATGTCACATCAACAAGTGTCATATTGGGTATCCTATAGACATCCAAGTTTTTGGTTTTTGGAACGCATTTCCTATTTTCAATTCCTACTAATTGCACTCTTTTAGTTTCTTATTTTGGATAGATTGCCTCTTTGCCACTTCCACGGGTTGTACTCATCAATATTTGTTTCATGATTCTTTGCATAATAGTGTTGTTTATAATGTTAATGGGTCTCACGGTTCTTTGCATAATAGTGTTGTTTATAATGTAATGATCCGGACTAAAACAAGAACACAACAAATTATAGAGATAACCATATACACAAAGATGCAGCGGAAATAATACTTCATTTCATTAATGGAAAATACTGAAATATGCTTACAACCAGAAATGGAAATAAACCAGCTAGGGCGATGGTAGCTTATCTCTGAGAAGAGATGTGTGGCTACTTGCCTCTGAACTGTGTTACAATGAGGCTCGAAGGCCTATTTATTGTTGAGAAACAATGGAAAACCCTTCACATTCCAAAACCTAACCCTAGAAGATGAAACGCCAAATTGTGGGCCCCGTTTTTGGGTAAGTTGGTATATCAACTTCCCGGGGTCGCGAATTAGTCGTATTATCTCTGTTTGACACGCATGATAGCCCGTTGGAAAGATCTCTCCGAGGACTACGATGGAAGAGACGATTTTTTGAGAGAAAAATCGTTGGCGGTAGATTTCCCAAAAAACGTCGTTTAATGCCTCAAAACGGCTCCGGAAGTTTAGGACCCGAAAAACTGCTAAAAATAGTAAACTATGCTATAATTAAGGAAACTGAAAAAACTGAAAGAAGCACTAGAGGGGATCCAAGTGGAATTAGTGGGTGGCCACCAATATCCACCTGGATCATTCCTCCCCCCTTAGGAAGCAATGGTCCCCATTGCGTTGAGTTCCTCCATGAGATGAGGGAACTTCTGCTGCACTTGGTCCCTGGTGAGCCACTTGCCCTGGTGAAGGAGTTGTCTTGCTTTGACAACTCGATATAGTTGGATATTCTGCTGGCGAGTGTGCTTGATATGTGTGTCCATGATCCGATCAGTTGCAGCTTGTTCCATGCAAGCTGGATTTAACTTTGTGGGTGTGAGTTGTTCTGCAATGTCAGACGTGTCTAGTAATGGTGGAAAGTATGGCCGAAGGCGGTCAACATCGAACACGGGTGCAGGCCAAGGAATGGGGGAATGCTGAGCTCAAATGCATTGTCTCCCACAGCCTTGGTAATGGTGTAAGGACCATATCGCAGTGGTCTGAGTTTCCGATAGGCTCTGGTAAGGCGTTCTTTTTGCAAATGCAACCAGACTTTGTCACCCACATGAAACTTGTGTGGCACCCGATGTTGATCATGTCATTGCTTGTACTTAGCATTTGATTTCTCTAGAATGTCATGGACCTGCTGGGGAATATGTTGGATGTGCTAAATGAAGATGTTTGCCTTATCTATTTCGGACTGGACATGAGCAGAATCTACGTGAGTGGCCACATCGATGGGACATAGTGGCTGGAATCCCAAGCCCACTTGAAAGGGGCTGTGGCCAGTCGAGCTGTGGAGAGCTCGGTTGTAGCTGTGCTGAACATAGGGGAGGCTCTCGTCCCATGTGCGTGGATGCTTTGAGTTGTACATGCGCAGAATGTGTACGATCATCCTGTTGACAACCTCTATCTGGCCATCAGTTTGAGGATGGAAGGCTGTGGACTTAGTGAGTTTGGTGTCCAGCATCGACCAGAGACTGGACCAAAATGTACTGAGGAACCTGCTGTCCCGATCTGAGATGATAGACTGTGGGATCCCAAAGTGTACCCACACTCGTTCAAAGAAGAGTTTAGCAGTGGCTTCTGCTGTGATATTCTTCTTGCAGGCCGCCATAATGGCCATCTTTGAGAACCTGTCGACGACCACAAAAACACAGTCATTTCCATGCTTAGTGGAAGGAAGGCCTGACATGTAATCCATGGAGATGGATTCCCAAGGCCGACTAGGGGTAGGCAGCAGGGTATAGAGGCCTTGCTTCTTGATGGTCAGTTTGGCAATGGCGCAGGCAGTGCATGATCTGATGTACTTCCCGACATCCTGTCGAAGATTCAGCCAATAGAAATACTTCTATAGTACTGCCACCATTTTTTCGACCCCAAAATGCCCAACAGCCCGACTGTAGTGTGCTTCCCAAATCATCTTGGCACGCTCGCTTGAAGGAACACAAAGGTGACCCAGGTGGCATAACAGGCCGTCCTGGAGGTGAAAATCTGGAACATGTTGACCCTCCAAGAGGGTCTGGTATGTGTGGCCGAATTCCAGGTCGCTTTTGTAGAGCAGTGGCCAATCAGAAGTCTTGTGCCCACAAGAGTTGAGCACGGTGGTTAACGCCATGATCGGTGGTCAACTGAGGCAATCTGCAACATTATTAGTGCTGCCCTTCTTATACTTGATATTCAAATTGAACTGTTGCAGGTATGTGGACTACTTCTGATGGCGATCATTCTGCAATTTCCGTTGGGTCTGTATGAACTGCAGGGTTCGGTGGTCTGTGTGGATGACCGTTTCCTTCCCCAAAATGTAATGCTTCCATTGTCGGCAGGCCTGCACAATGGAATACATCTCTTTATCATAAGTGGGATACTTCCGGACTGTGTCTGAAAGTGTTTCACTGTGATATGCCACTGGATGCCCGTGTTGAGTAAGGACTGCCCCAATAGCATAGTCAGAGGCATCTGTCTCGACCTCAAATGGTTGTTGTAAATCTGGTAACGCGAGCACTGGTGTCGTGCAGACGCGATCATTCAACTCTTTGAATGCCTTCTGTTGAGATTCAGACCAAAAGAATTTTGCTTTCACTCCTCCCTTGGTGACTTGACTCAAAGGCCAAGTGATATGAGAAAACCCCAACACGAACCTGCGGTAGAAGTTGGCAAGACCTAGAAAGCTGCGGAGCTCTATCAGAGTGGTTGGAGATGGCCAATCCCGAATGACTTGGATCTTGGCTGGATCCACATGCACCCCCTGTTCATCAATAATGTATCCCAAATACTGAACCTGGGTCATGCCAAAAGTGTATTTCTCCAAATTGACACATAGCTTGTGTTGCCGCAGTGTTTGGAGAACCTGTCGGATGTGGTGGAGGTGCTCTTCCCAACTCTGGCTGAAGATCAGAATGTCATCCAAGTATACCACTACAAATGAGTTGGTGAATGGCCGCAAGATGTCATCCATTAGCCTCATGAAGGTTGCAGGAGCATTCGTCAACCCAAAAGGCATAACCAACCATTCGAAAAGGCCCTCCTTGGCTTTGAAGGCAGTCTTCCACACATCAAAGGGTTCGATTGGTACCTGGTGATATCCTGACTTCAGATCGATCTTGCTGAAATATTTTTCCCCCTTTAGTTGGTCCAGGAGGTCATCAATCCGCAGGATTGGGTACCTATTACGGACAGTGATCTTGTTTAGCGCCCGATAGTCAATACAGAGTCTCCAAGTCCCATCCTTCTTCTGTACCAACACAATTGGGCTCCCGCAAGGCGATGAACTTGGACGGATGTGGCCTTTCTGCAGCAGCTCCTGAATTTGCCTCTTGATTTCATCGTTCTCCAGAACGGAGTGCCGATAAATTGGTCCATTGGGTAGCGGTGCACCTGGGGTCAGATCGATGGAGTGCTTGACCTGACAGTGCAGAGGAACCCCTATGGGGGAGGTGAAGATGTCCTCGTACTCCTCCATGACCTTGTCCATCTGTAGTTGTCGTGTAGAGGGGCCCTGTCTGGAGGCTGTGGCCACCATCTTCTTCTTTCCTTGAGGGCGTATCATTAGGAAAACAAATTTTCCAATTTTGGAAATGAGCTTACTGCATTGTTTTACAGTAATCAAAGAGATGGCAGTAGGCGGTGCTACCTTTGGTATCCTGTACAATTGATTTCCCAATGTAATAATAACAGCACGGGGCCTTGATTCATACATAGCATGTCGCTTCCACAAGTATGGTTGTCCTAATAATACATCACAAACTTCAAGGGGAGCAATGTCACACAATACCTCATCTGTGAAGGGCTTGATGTTGTATGGAAGGCGACACTGTTGGCTCACGCGAAGATCTCGTCCTTGGTGCAGCCACCCGATGGTGTATGGTTGTGGATGTGTTGTGGTCCATAAGCCCAACCACTTCACGACCTCTATTGAAATGAGGTTCTTTTGGCTCCCGCTATCGACAATGAACTGTAGCGGGGAGCCCCTTATCCACATCTGGGAGTGGAAGAGACGCTCCTCCTCCTCTAGATCTTCGGGTTCATTTTTCTGGATCTTGGCAGTAGCAACAGTGGCATTGGGATCTGCATCAATGATCTGCTTCCCTTTGTCATTCCCCTTGTCGGGTTCTGACTCAGAGTTGGAACATGCATCTGATTCTGAAACCTTTAGCTCAGCCACCAGTGACTGCTTGGCCCGACACTCACTTGTGTTGTGAGTGGAGCTCTTATGGAACTCACACCATTTTCCCGTGTCCTTTTTTGGCTTTACGACACTGTTCTTTGCTTGTAGCTTTGGCGGGTTGTCTTGGGCTGCCCCGCCTTGGCTTTGTCCTTTGTTCTGTGGTTTAAGGGCACCTTTCCCTTGCTTTGGATTCACAGATCCAAAGTCTCGCTTCTTTTGTTTAAACTTCTGCTCGATCTTGACGGCATATCGGTATGCTATGCCGAGCGAGGAGATGTTTAGGAATTCTATTTCTTCCTGGATGTACTTGTGCAGGCAGCTGCGGTATTTGAGTATCAAATGCTGCTCCGAATCCTTGATACCCAACTTTGTGCGAAGGGTATGGAAACGATTAGTGAACTCCGGCACATCTTGATCCCTTCCCTGCCACAGCGTGGTCCACTTTATGTATTCATCCTCATAGCTTCCAATAGGGAAGTATTGCTCCTTAATGGCATCCCGAAATGAATTCCAGGTGGGTGTGGCTGAAAATAGTGAGCCTGTACTTTCATCCTTCTGCTCGCAGTAGGTTTCCCACTAGTCCTTGACATGGGGGGCTGCTTTGAGAAGAGCGAAAACAATCTTTTCCCGACTCGAAAATTCATGAACAGAAAAATAACCCTCTAGCAGATTTAACCATTTATCTACGGCATCTGCGTCTATCTGACCCTCGAATATGGGGATTTCAAAATTAACTTGTACCTTAAAGGGCGTGGCGTTTCCAGAGTAGCTGCTGGAAGCCGATGCGTCACTTTTGGGTAGCCGCTGAAGGATTTGGGCAAAGTTGTCCATCATCACGTTCCGTTGTCACTCGAGGGCTTCTTCGAGCAAGATTTTGATAGGATCTCCTGCTCCCTCATCTTTCTTCTCATCCGCCATGGGAGGTCGTCGGGATTTGCGAGGCTGGTCTTGCAAAGGTTCGACCAGTTCAAGCCCTAACTCCTTATATCCCGACCTCGTTGGGGACATGCAAAGAAAAACAAAGAAAAAGCAGACCGCTCTGATAACACTGATCCGGACTTAAACAGGAATGCAACAAATTATAGATATAACCATATACACAAAGATGCAGCAGAAATAATACTTCATTTGATTAATGGAAAATACTGAAATATGCTTACAACCAGAAATGGAAATAAACCAGCTAGGGCGATGGTAGCTTATCTCTGAGAAGAGATGTGTGGCTACTTGCCTCTGAACTGTGTTACAATGAGGCTTGAAGGCCTATTTATTGTTGAGAAATAATGGAAAACCCTTCACATTCCAAAACCTAACCCTAGAAGATGAAACGCCAAATTGTGGACCCCATTTTTGGGTAAGTTGGTACATCAACTTCCCGGGGTCGCGAATTGGTCGTATTATCTTTGTTTGACGCGCATGATAGCCCATTGGAAAGATCTCTCCGAGGACTACGATGGTGACGGGGTGAGATTTTGGGGTTAATCCAAAATCCCAATTCCCAAATAATCTCAAACCTGGGCCTGTGGGTTATGGCCCACGAAGCCTATCGGAAGCGCCTAAGGCTTTAAGCCTTTAACCATGGACCACACTTTAGAATCAGAGCCACCTTTTTATCGACACTTTTAATACTATCGGAAGCCACCACTCAAGCCTGCAAGCATTACATTCCATCTATCAGGAGCAACCCGTGGCCACACATAATATTTATACATGGGAAAACATTATAAAACACCCCTTTTTAACTGCGGCCACATATATATAAATATACGAGAAAACATTATAAAACCCGCTCCAATCCAAATGCCCAGACCTCAAACTTTATATACCCGCCTTTATAATTATCTACAGGTCCGGTTATCGGCCGTCGCAACAATAAACAATGGACTTCCCTCCGATGCGACGGACCTGATGCCTCTTACAACTCCTCCCTATATGTATTTCGGATCCGTCATATCGGCGGATTCGTATCGACAGATTTGTAATGTAAAGGGTCAGCGGACCCGACGTCCCTTCAAACTCCCTTCTATATAGATTTTGGATCCGGCTGTTGGAACGCACAGTTCTAAAGGCCCTTATGGACCCGATTCCCTTTATGTTCTGCTTTATAAGATTTTGGCTCCGAAACGTCGGAGCTTACACTTCGGCAGTTCCAAAAGACTCCCACTTCTCTGATCACCGATGAGATCGGAACCGTCGATCTGGACTCGCGATCCGATGGTTCATGATCCGTCGCATTATCACCATTGCAATTGTTCCTTGGTTAGTTCCGATAACATCCAAGGGTTCTTGCCGGTGCAATAAAGATTCTGCCGATGCGATGAGATTACGCCGCTGAAGCGATAAGGAATCTGGACCATTGGTATTTCAAATCCGACGGTCCCTGTATGTTTTCGCCATTTCGATGGGATTGGAGCTTAAAGCCAATTCTTCTGCCACACCTGTGTTCACACTCTGTTAACACATATAATAGTTATGATATATATTTCTGGATCACCATCGACCCTACAGTGGTCGATAGTCGAGCAACATGCAATTACAATAGGGATTAAACCATTCATGCATATATATACGAGACAGAGTTAAGAACCCACATATACACAGACACACTGTAAACACAACACACATATATTATAATATGGAAACATAACACGGTTACAATTCTAAGGCATTTCAGCCTTAGAGTAGAGATCCTCTCGACTACATTGTGAACTCACTGTTCTCACACACTTATCTATATCATTCTGTCTCTCTCCCCTTGAACACGCAGGTTCGTATACATATATAAGAAATATTGGATCGGATCCTTGAAGTGATCCGATCAGATTTTCCATGCTTTCCTCTTACAAAAGCACTAAAGCTCTCGGTACATGCATGCTCATGACACATGGCAGATTACATTATAAGTCTTCGAGACTTATCCATCTTTTCCCACTTTAAATCTGTTTTTCTGCTTTAAAGTAGACTTTCCTCTGTTTTACTCCCTTCTTTCAGCTCCGCTGGTCCATGCACTCCTCTTTGCTCCACTTGGATTCCTCCCTTTTCTAAGGGTGCTGGATGCTCCTGCATCAGACTCCCGAGGCACAAAAATTTATGACCTCCTGGTCATATGCTTCTCCTTGCCCTTAGCAATTCTACCCACTGTTTCAATCCTTCAGTGGAATTGCCTTCATGGTCTTCTGTGAGCTGCACCCAAACCTCTGCAGTAATAGTCTCCTCCTGCTACATGATACCTCACCAAGCTTCCTCCTGAGCTTAGTCGTTTGGCATCCTTCAGGTTCTCTCCTCTGGAACCATATGAGCACACCTTGCTCTAGATTTGTTGCGATCTTCTCACCTTCGACTGTCGATCTCTGTGCGACAGTATGACCACAAACTCTCCAGCTTAACCAACTGTGCCTCCTGCTTCTTCTTCTTTCTCTCTGGAATCCTTCTCCCCGCAGGAAACTTTCCCTGCTCTGATACCAAAATGACGGGGTGAGATTTTGGGGTTAATCCAAAATCCCAATTCCCAAATAATCTCGAACCTGGGCCTGTGGGTTATGGCCCACGAAGCCTATCGGAAGCGCCTAAGGCTTTAAGCCTTTAACCATGGACCACACTTTAGAATCGGAGCCACCTTTTTATCGGCACTTTTAATACTATCGGAAGCCACCACTCAAGCCTGCAAGCATTACATTCTATCTATCGGGAGCAACCCGTGGCCACACATAATATTAATACATGGGAAAAAATTATAAAACACCCCTTTTTAACTGCCGCCACATATATATAAATATACGGGAAAACATTATAAAACCCGCTCCAATCCAAATGCCCGGATCTCAAACTTTATATACCCGCCTTTATAATTATCTACAGGTCCGGTTATCGGCCGTCGCAACAATAAACAATGGACTTCCCTCCGATGCGACGGACCCGATGCCTCTTACAACTCCTCCCTATATGTATTTCGGATCCGTCATATCGGCGGATTCGTATCGGCAGGTTTGTAATGTAAAGGGTCAGCGGACCCGACGTCCCTTCAAACTCCCTTCTATATAGATTTTGGATACGGATGTTGGAACGCACAGTTCTAAAGGCCCTTACGGACCCGATTCCCTTTATGTTCTGCTTTATAAGATTTCGGCTCCGGAATGTCGGAGCTTACACTTTGGCAGTTCCAAAAGACTCCCACTTCTCTGATCGCCGACGAGATCAGAACCGTTGATCCGAACTCATGATCCGACGGTTCATGATCCGTCGCATTATCGCCATTGCAATTGTTCCTTGGTTAGTTCCGATAACATCCAAGGGTTCTTGCCGGTGCAATAAAGATTCTGCCAATGCGATGAGATTACACCGCTGAAGCGATAAGGAATCTGGACCGTTGATATTTCAAATCCGACGGTCCCTGTATGTTTTCGCCATTTCGATGGGATTGGAGCTTTAAAGCCAATTCCTCTGCCACACCTGTGTTCACACTCTGTTAACACATATAACAGTTATGATATATATTTCTGGATCACCATCGACCCTACAGTGGTCGATAGTCGAGCAACATGCAATTACAATAGGGATTAAACCATTCATGCATATATATACAAGACAGAGTTAAGAACCCACATATACACAGACACACTGTAAACACAACACACATATATTATAATATGGAAACATAACACGGTTACAATTCTAAGGCATTTCAGCCTTAGAGTAGAGATCCTCTCGACTACATTGTGAACTCACTGTTCTCACACTCTTATCTATATCACTCTGTCTCTCTCCCCTTGAACACGCAGGTTCGTATACATATATAAGAAATATTGGATCGGATCCTTGGAGTGATCCGATCAGATTTTCCATGCTTTCCTCTTACAAAGGCACTAAAGCTCTCGATACATGCATGCTCATGACACATGGCAGATTACATTATAAGTCTTCGAGACTTATCCATCTTTTCCCACTTTAAATCTGTTTTTCTGCTTTAAAGCAGACTTTCCTCTGTTTTACTCCCTTCTTTCAGCTCCGCTAGTCCATGCGCTCCTCTTCGCTCCGCTTGGATTCCTCCCTTTTCTAAGGGTGCTGGATGCTCCTGCATCAGATGGAAAAGACGATTTTTTGATAGAAAAATCGTTGGCTGGTAGATTTCCCAAAAAACGTCGTTTAGGGCCTCAAAATGGCTCCGGAAGTTTAGGACCCGAAAAACTGCTAAAAATAGTAAACTGTGCTATAATTAAGGAAACTGAAAAAACTGAAAGAAGCACTAGAGGGGATCCAAGTGGAATTAGCGGGTGGCCACCAATATCCACCTGGATCATGTAAATGGGTACTTAGTCACACAAGCTCTTTTCATCCCATGAGCTCTCATAGTTGATTTTGGTTTTTTCATAAAAGAAGAATACAAGAATGTAATTTTCAATCATTTCTATGAACGAAAATATGATTTTTTTCCTGGAAAAAAAAATGTCATATTGGGTATATGGTATTGATATCATGGATTGATGCCTATCCACATTTACTAGCCATTTAATTTGTATGGTTGTGATCGTTTTGTTTTTTTTTTTTTTTTTTCGCTCAACACATCGGCATTTGAACCCTGAACTCATTTTTTTACATAATATTTCATAACATGCAATCACCAATCCATTACTATAGTCTTTCCTTGGGATAGATTAATAACTAAAATTCACAATCTTACTAAAATTATATCATTAAATTCCAAACAAAAATATCTAATAATTAAACTCCTCTTTCAAAATGTATTTTTTAATATTCAAAAATTAAATAATTATATATACATATAAACGGTTTTTTTCTGCATATATTTAATTAGCTTCCCTCCACCATATGAAAATTCAAGTTATCATTGTTATCTAAAATACGCATAAAATCTAACATTAAATAAAAATGGAAAAAAAAAAATTCTTCATTTTACATAATCCATGACTTTGAGTAATAAAATTTTAGGTAAGTATTGAATAGACTTAATGTAAGTAGAATACTAATTTTATAATTTTTTATTTGATGGAGGAACTACAAGATCAAGAATACTATAACGGCCTTGGTAAAAATTCCATGTAAATAAAGCTAATAAAGGAAAAATAATAACCAAGGTCATGGGACATGGATTCAAAACATCCTAGCATGGGTGTTCATTTGGTTTATTATGGATAAGGGAAATTAGCAAAGGCAAAGGCAAAGGCAAAGACTTTGGAAAGACATGAGGCCTTAATTGGTATTTTATTTTATGAAAATAATGGAAATTAGGAGAAAAGGAGGGTGACAGGTCACACGTTGCATGTGAGGAAGAAAATGAAGGAAAATAATGGAAAATTGAAAAAAATAAAGGCCTCATTAATAAAAAAGGCTTCTGAGGATTAGTTGGTACCTTTTTGTCAGTTCAGTTTTGGGGCTCTCTCTCTCTCTCTCTCTCTCTCTTGGACACTTAGAGCATTCTTGGAGCACTCTAGCATTGGATCAAGGAAAGAACAGGAAGGATCAAGAAGGCAAAGGAAAGAAAATATCAAGCAAGAAAGAGGAGGATCAAGTGGCTACAATGGGATTACTTGTACGTATCAATTTTCATGTATGATTTCCTCGCTAGATTTGGGATGCATGGTACATGCATGTGTGTATTTGGTTCTCTTGTTGTCACTGGCATGGGATTTCCAGGTGTGGCAATGTTCTTGAGTCTTACCTTGTCATTTCCAGATAGCCATGGTTTGATGGGTTCTCTTTTATTTGGTTGAGATGGACTATCGGATGGTTTTGAAACTAAGTGGGGTAGTCTCTAAAGGAAAAAACACAAGGCCTAGGAATCCCTGGACTGGAGAAGGTGGGATTGTGGTAAAGTCAGATTTTGTGTGCCTCAGTGGGCCTAGGAATCCTCGACTGGTGAATGGAAGGATATACGATAAAGCCTAGAGGCATGTGCCCTCGATTAGGCATAGGAATGCTTGACCAATGAATACATAGATATATGGTAAAGACTAGAGGGTGGAGTCTTGATTAGGCGTAGGAATCATCAACCGTTGTATGGCGGGATATATAGTAAATCCTAGAGACTAGGAGACAGGAAAATTCCTCACAGTGTAGGTGGAGAAATATAGTGGCATCCATGCTTGTTTCGGGCCTAGTGATTCAATGGGGATTGTGGTAAAGCCTGATAAAACCTGATTTGATTTGGTTTCAAGTCCCACATTCATGCTTGGAATATGGCATAGGTGTGATTGGATGAAAGAAATATTTGGTTTATCCAATCTATGGTCAGGTGGTTCATGGAAGTCCCAAACCTAGTTGGATTTTGCATTCATTAATAATAATTTCCTCTCTTTGATATTTCATGTGTAAATATACCGGTTCATATGTGATTCATATGGTAATTATATCCTTTTTATTTCTGTTGGTTATATGTTGGCTATGAGTATGTTTTGTGACAGACTTGATTGATGGCTCTCATCATGTTTTGATTTTCAAATGCATGTACAATGAATATATGATCTAATAGATGATAATGCAGCTATTGTGATAAGGAAACGATGCTTATTTACAAATATCATATAAATATGAGACCCCTATGCTTAGATTGGTTGTTATGACCTGTAGATTACATATTTGTAACATGTTTGATGAAATGTTTGTCATGGCTAGTAGGGGTCAAATCAAGTACTTGTACCAATGATTACATTATTATCCTTATTCCATTGTTATTTATCATTTCTGAAAGTTTCATGAAGTTCTGGACAGTGGCCTAAGTCCCGGCCCTGGAAAAGTCCATAATCGCTAGCATGCCTTGTTGTGGGAGCGACTGGAAGGCCTCAGTCACATGCATGGCTTGTCATGGGAGCGAATGAGGGTCCAAATCAGTGAAATGTCAATTTGTCTCAAGGGTTGGTCACCTGGAAGGGTTGGTTGGCTCCTAAAGGTTTTGTAGCATGTGTGGAAGGTTAGAATGGTTTTGTTTTGTTAGTTCCAATTCCTTAACTGTACATGAGGAGTTGAATCACATCATAGTAGCCTCTCATCACATGTTTACCCCAACGAACTGGTTAACTTAGGTAAACGTGGGAGGAGGGTGTTACAAATACCTAATGTCAATATCTTAATGTACCAGAACAATTTGATTTTCCAAAAAATGGTAAAATCTAAAATAAATTATAGTTTGAAAAAAATATCATCATAATAACCTAACCTTTTTCTTCAATAGCATGATTTGGAAAAGAAAATATATTCATCAAATAACCTCTTTTTTCAATAATATAATATTAATCAAAATATCTTAATGTACAAAATTAATTTGGTCTTTCATAAAATGGTAAAACTCAAGATTTACAAAAAAAAATAAAAATAAAATATTATTATCATAATAAACTTTTTTAAATTACAACACTTTCCTTCACTAACATGATTTGCAAAGAAAAAGATGTTCATTAAAATAACTTCCTTTTTCAATAATACATAATTTATAAGAACATTTGGTGTTTACTAAGATGATAAAAGTCAATATTATAGTTTGCAAAAAATTATCATCATGATAATAACTTTTTTCTTCATTAACTTTTTTTTTTTTTTTTTTCGAAGGTGGCAAAACCTATCAAACTCAGGTGTCAAACCAACAGTGAGGACAGCCATCTCTGGCTGCTATCCGCAAATGATTTGAAAAAAAAAAGATATTCATTAAAATAACTTTCTTTTTCTTGATATTTAAAAATATATATATAGATATTAAATAATAAAAATATTTGTAAAAAAACTTTTTTTTGCTTGATATTAAATAATAGAAATATTTGTAAAAAACCTTTTTTCCCTTTATGAACCACACTGGTTGGTTCGAAACGCGTCGACAAAAGATTGGTTATGTGATTTTGCCGAAGATTATCTAAACAATGTTATGGATCACAGAAGTCTAAATTCCTTAAAAATATATTTGTAAAAAAACACTTTTCACTGTAAAATCACCTCTAATATGATTGGTTAAAACATTTCTAGTTTTAGCGGGAGAGTAGTCATCAATGAAGATGTATGTGGAGAAGGGCCCCACAAACCTATCTCATTATTCCCGTATAGAAACTATTTTCATATAGTTAGGTAAATATTTCAACCTATAAATTTTGTGTTGTGGAGATTTTCAGCTAAGCCTTCACCATTCTTATGCAATTGAGAAAGCTCTTCAAAAAGTTGGAGATGTGGATTTAGTGGCAACGAAGGTGATCCCTTAAAGAATCTCTACGAGCGTAGGTTTGGAAAAAATGAAATTAAAAATTATTTCAAAAGGGTGCTTTGACCTTTTCTCTTTGCTACAAAGAGAAATCTCTTTTTCTTTGCTACACGTAGAAATCTCTTTTGTGCCTAGAAGAGTAGTCGTTAATGAATATTGGTAGGGAAAAGAGTAATCATTAATGAATATTGATATGAAAAAAGGTTTATTGATTTTTTCTCATTTTTCCTATACTGTTATTTTTTTCCTGTGGTTTGTTGAGAATAAATTTTTATGGGGATAAATTCATTTAATCTTTTCTCATTCTTTTTGTAATAAGAAAAATATTGTATGAGTCTTTAAAAAGGTTAATTGAGAAATTTAAAAAAGGTTAATTGAGAAATTTTAAGTCAATTTACTTGGAGGGGTAAAAAGAAGAGTTGTCAATTCTTTTTCATACCTTTGTAAGTCAAGTGTAGAAATGCCATTTTTTCTTTCTCACATTTTAGTAATTTTAGGGATGAAGAGAATGAGTACAAGCCTTTTCTCACACTTCAGTAATTTGAGTGAGGAGAGAAGAAGCCCTAATACTTTCAAAACTTTTAGTAATTTAAATTTTGAGGAGAAGGAATGGATTTACTTTCTCATGATTTGGTAATTTGAGGAAGGAGGACAAGGATCATTGACCTTTTAAGACGCTTTTGTAAATCTAGTGAGTAGAAGGAGGAACAAATTGATTTTCTCACATTTTATGATTTGGATTGGATCACTATATAATTTATCATCTATATCAATACTTTTAGAGTAGAGAAATTGAATAAATTATCTTATAAGAGCAACTTTTATCTAATAGTTAAACTCTTCTTTCAAAATGTATATTTTAATATTAAAAATTAAATAATTATATATACATATAAACAAGTTTTTTTTCACATATATAATTTTTTTTGGGAGAATATGAAAATTCAAGTTTTCTTATCTAAATAAAATACTAATTAATAAAAAAATATGAAATAAAGTAGTATTAATCAAAATTATAATTCAAATTCATAATTTTAATATTTTGTAAAATAGGCATAAAATCTAACATTAAATAAAAATACAAGAAAATAAGATTCTTCATTTTATATAATCCATAACCTTAAGTAATAAAAATTTAAGTAAGTATTGAATAGACTTTTTTTTTTGCCCGTGGAGAAAATTCGTAATTTTCATTAATCAGAAGATTCAGAAGATTACATATTGTAGATGCTTGAAGCATATGCAGTAATGTGGACAGAGCCACCAACAAAACAATACTCCCAAAGAAAGTATCCAGAATGTCCTTAGACAGGGCAGCAAACAATAGGTTATGAGAACCCCAACAAATCTGCAACAACAGAGCCCAAAAAAACCCAAAAGGCCAATATTGTGCCCCTGTAAAACAGACCTGTAGCGGATACCCAAACCTATTACAAAAAAAGCAAAAAAGAGCAGAGGTGCAGCACCCAGAAGAAGATCCGGCACCATAGCCCCGCTAAGAGATAAATGCTCCTGTGGAGGGAAAAAGAGAACAATATGCTCTAGATCAGGCTGCCCAGACAAGAAGGAGAGGCACGAAATGAGGAAGAGAGCCGCCAGGGTAGCCACTCCTTCCCCACCCCCTCAAAACTCTCCTCCAGAAGTAGACGAAACCAGAGGAAGAACAACTGCCCCAAACATCCACAGCAGCCAGCCATAAAAAAAACCAGCGAAACCAGCCATTGATGCGGCACGAAACAATGCAGAGTCAGAACCTCCACATCCCTGTTCCCTCAACGCTCCAACAGGATAGCCCGCGAGTACCAAAACAAACCCAACTGCCCCTGCATAGGAAAAATACCAAAACAGAGCAGAGGCGAGAAACGGGGGCAGAGGCGGCAAGGGCAGCCACCTCGCCCCCACACAGAATAAAAACTAAAGACCAGAACCGATAACCCGCACCTCTGCCAAGCTATTCTTTGTCAGTGGGTCGCGGACGGTGGCTGTGACGTCGACGGAGGAAGCCTTGGCCTCTGCGGCGCCTCACTGCAGAAACCCTACGTATTGAATAGACTTAATATAAGTAGAATACCAATTTTATAATGTTTTTATTCAATGAAGGAACTACAAGATTAAGAATACCTAATATCAATATCTTAAGAATACCTAAGATCAATATCTTAATGTACCATACCAATCTGATTTTCCATAAAATGGTAAAACCTAAAATAAATTATAGTTTGAAAAAAAAAAATCATCATAATATTTTAACTTTTTTTTTTCAATAACATAATTTGGAAAAGAAAAAATATTCATTAAAGTAAATTCCTTTTTCAATAATAAATAATGTTAATCTAAATATTTTAATATACCATAACAATTGTAAAATGTTAAAACCCAAAATTATGGTTTACACAAGAAAATATCATCATCATAATAAACTTTTTTTCAATAACAACCTTTTCCTTCAATAATATGATTTGCAAAAGACAAAATGTTCATTAAAATAACTTCCATTATGTAAATATCTTAATGTAAAATAACATTTAGTCTTTCATAAAATGATAAAGATCAATATTATAGTTTGCAAAAAATTATTATCATAATAATAACCCTTTTCTTCAATGGGATAACATAATTGGAAAAAGAAAACATATTCATTAAAATATATATATTTTTTTCAATAATATAATTTGATATTAAATAATATATTTGATAATAAAAATATTGGTAAAAGAACTCTTCCCTCTTTGTAAAATCACCTCTAATATGATTGATTAAAACATTTAAGTAAAAATTATCCAATAAAGTATATGTCAATCCTGATTTATTATACCACAAACGCATACATCTTGTATTAGCGGGAGAGTAGTCATAAGTGAAGATTTATATGGAGAAGGGCCCCATGACCCTATCTCATTATTCCCTTATAGAAACTTTTTTTGTATAGTCCATTATTCCTTTATAGAAACTTTTTTCGTATAGTTCATTATTCCTTTATAGAAACTTTTTTCGTATAGGTAAATATTTCAATCTAGAAATTTTGTGGAGATGTACAACTAACCCTTCACTGTTCTTATGCAATTCAGAAAGCTCTTCAAAGAGTTGGAGATGTGGACTTAGTGGCAACGGATGTGATCCCTTAAAGAACCTTTATGTGCATAGGTTTGGAAAAAATGAAATGAAAAATTATTAGAAGAAGGGTGCTTTGATCTCTTTTTCTTTTCTTTTTTGGCTACACATAGAAATCTCTTCAATGCGTAGAAGAGTAATTATTTATGAATATTGATATGGAAAAAGGGTTTTATTGATGAATATTGATATGGGAAAGGGTTTTATTGATGAATATTGATATGGGAAAGGGTTTTATTGATGAATATTGATATGGAAAAGGGTTTATCAATCCTTTCTCGTTCTTTTTATACACAAATATTTTCTGCTATGGTTTGAGGGGAAAATATTGAGAATAAAATTAATGTGGATAAATTTCATTAAATCTTTCCGCATTCGTTTCGCAATGAGAAAAATCTTCTATGAGTCGCCAAGAAGGGTTAATTGAGAAATTTTAAATCAAGTTACTTTGAGGGCCAAAAGCAAGGGTTACCAACCCCTTCTCATACCTTTGTAAATCAAGTGAGGAGGAGAATTGACGCTTTCACTTTCTCACATTTTAGTAATTTTAGGAATGAAGAGAATGAGTACAAGCCCCTTCTCACACCTCGGTAATTTGAGGGAGGAGGAGAAGAAGCCATAATACTTTCAAAACTTTTAGTAATTTGAATGCCGAGGAGAAGGAATGGATTTACTTTCTCATAATTTGGTAATTTGAGGAAATAGGACAAGATCATTGACCCTTTAAGATGCTTTTGTAAATCTAGTGAGTAGGAGGAAAAAACTGATTTTTTCACACTTTATGATTTGGATTGGATCACTATATAATTTTTCATCCACGTCAATGCTTTTAGAGTGGAAAATTTGAAGGAATTATCTTATAGGAGAAACTTTTATTTGTGGGACTTAGTTTGAAGAATGGAGTCTGAAACCTTTCAGGGATAATTTGAGGCCTAGATGCTTTTTTGGGGTAAAATTTTCTTTCTTAAGCATGGACTTTGCAATGTTGTCCTACACTCAGAGACATTTCCAATAGTATAAGAATCACATCAGATGGAGTTTGAATGCAAAAATTATGCGCCCGACGTTGAGCTATTGTGATTAACCAACATAATTTGAGAAAATGCCATGTCAACCCATGCTACTCATGGAAAATGGGCTAGCCATCTTGGGACTGTGAAAAATACTCTAGAAGGGTCAAGTTGTAACTCACATTGAGGGTTGAATGGATTAGATCTAACACCTAGTTGGCTATCGAGTTATGTTATAACTAGACCACTAAGACGAAAGGGATTCCATTCTATTTTCTTGCATTTTGTTCCATATTGGGGTATACTAGCTAAGTGTGAAGAGAGAGAGAGAGCATAACAGAGGGGGTTTGTGTTTTGTAGCAGCTAATGAGCCATAGCTAAAAAGAAACTCCATAGAGAGTGCCTTCTCCTTTGCACTTGCATCATTCCCATTCTAGACAAAAGAGAGTAGAGAAACCTCAGCTTGTAAATAGGTTTTCTCTTGAAAGTGTGTCCTAGAGCATATTTTAGTGTTCATTATGGTTTTTGAGTGATTGCAATAACATGTTCTCTATTTTTTGCACATTATCTATTACATGCATAAACAACAAAATACTAATAACAAATCTGGAAGATAAAAGGAATTAACCATTAATAGTATAAATTTCAATTTATTTTCACAGATCTATTGTGATGAACTATCTATCATAATATCCATGAAAATTTACAAACCACATTAGTATCAAAGGAGGTTTCTTTGGTTATTTTGTGGGAATTTACAAGGGATTGGATTGGTTTAGGAAGAAATTCACAAATCCCTAGTCAAGGCTAATGGATCAGTTAATGATAACCTTGAAGATATAGCAGAGAATAGGTTTTCATGTCTAGAAGCACAAGTCACATATATAAACCATAATTTGAGTCTTCTCATGATGACCCTAACCAATAAGCTTGGTATATTAAGAAAATATTGAGGTTCCAACTAAGATGTCATATTAGAGAGTAAAATGGGGTATTAGGAAGAACCAAAAAAGGAATCCATGAAATGAAAAAAACAATAGTTGAGTTTGAGTGATTTAAACCATTTGTAGTTTATCTTCAAGATGGAAGTGAAGGTGGATATCAATTCATATAAATTTCGTATATGTGCTTTGAAATTAAATCATTCATTTTAGTAGTTAGAGGTTTATCTTGGTCTTCACCATATAGAAGGGAAATAGAAAATTTCATTTAGTTGTTTGAAATTAGAGGGCCATGCCATGATCTAGTGGGAAAGCCACACAAAAAATCTTAGGTTAAAGGGGGATCCTCTAGTAACTAAGTGGGATCCCCCAGTAACTAAGTTGGAGGATTTTGAAACTCTCATCAAGTCCCAATTCTACCCTATCAGGTATGTAGAGGAAAAGTGTATCCATTGACATTAGTTCAAGTAGTGACAGGGGCAAAGTGTACAAGAGTACACCACAAAATATGGGAAGATGGAAATAATGTTGGGTATCTCCCCTAAGAACCCATGTGTACTCCTTAAGTATTTGGTGAGTTGACATAGCCATCAACGAAAGAAAGTGATGTTGATCAAACTAGGATGGTGGATGAGGCTTTTGTACAGTCACAATACCTGGAAAACATAGGCCAAAAGAAAGGGTAGCTAAGTGGTTTAAGACAGGAAGAACACCTGGAAGTTTCCAAGGAAGGAAGAAGAAGTGGAAAAGGAGCAAGGACAAGAAAAGACAACAACCATGGCACACAAGTTCAAATATCATGGCCACTACTGGAACCATTACAACATTATTGGTCATACATAAGAGAAGTGCTAGAAATTACATACAAAGCCATTGGGGGAATTTTGAGGTCTAAAATGGGCCTCCTAAGAAAAATAACAAAATAATAGTTAAAATAATAAAATAAGAGTTTTATATATTTATAATAAAAAAAGGAAACTACTTTTTTATTGTATTTTCATCTTATCTCCAACACATTTTTTAATGTATTTTTATTTTTTTTCAATGTGGGTCTACTCAGAAGCATGGATAATGTGTATTCATTGGATGTGGAATTTAGTTTTGCATCCAATAGGTGTCTACACTTCACATTTGAGAAAAACTACAAGGAGATAAGATTAAAATAAAATAAAATAAAAACAGTTTTCTTCTTGTCCCTCCAAAATATTTAACCCTAGGGATGACATCATCATCTAGAATCCTATTGGTTCTTATAAATTTAATTTTTTTAGTACATTTTTTGTGTTCAGGCCCAATTTTTACCTCAAAATTCCCCTAATGGCTCAACTATAAGAATTGAAAGGACATGAATAGGAAAATTCCCATAGCCTCATATTCGAGTAATTAGGTGGAAAGAAAATCAGATGTGGATGAGGATATTTTTTACACAGTGGTGTAGAAAAGGGTAACATCAACATTATAAAGAGAAGGAGATTACCAAAGTATTCCATATATAGATATAGGTGAAAAATACAAAAATTGATACTCTGCTCAACTTAGGGTCATAGGAGAATCTCATAGTGGTGAATATGGTTAACAAACTTGGACTAGAGGTTCATTACCATCCTAGCCCATATCCATTGGGATGGATCAATAAGGGAGTAGAGATAGAGGTAACCAAACATTGTAAAATTAAATTTTCTATTAGTGTTCATTTTATTGATGAATTAGAATTGGATGTAGTCCCACTTGGTGTATGTGGAGTTGTGTTTGGAAGTCCATATATATGCATGCATGATAAAATATTCATGCAGAGAGCCAACTAGTATAACCTCATTAAGGACAAAAAATCCTTCATTATTAGTGTGCTTAAGTGGAAGTCACAAATTTCACTAGTAAGTGCCAAACAAACTAAGAAATTGATTAGTTTTAGAAAGAAGTATGTTTTATTATTTTTAAGAGAAAATCATTTTATATAAGAGTTAATTAGAGTGAAGACATCCTTGGAGAGATCCCCTAAGGAACAAAGATAACAACTAGAAGAGCTGCTAAAAATGATCAATTTCTTGGCTTGGATATTAATTTTAACAAGAAGTGTGTTTTATTATTTTTAAGAGAAAATCATTATATAGAAGAGTTAATCAGAGTGAAGACATCCTTGGAGAGGTGCACTAAGGAACATAGATAACAAGTAGAAACATTGCTACAATAATATAGGGGAGTGTTCTAGAAGCCTAAAAGGATACCACCCAAGAGGGAAGTGGAGCATGAGATCGAATTATTACTAGACTTCCATTGCCAAACATTAGGATGTATAGGAAATGTGTTCTAGAAGAAAATGAGGTGAATAATTAGTTGTAACAACTATTGGGCATGGTGTTATTCAACCAAGTACCTCACCATGTGGGTTACCCATCATAAATTTTCCAAATAAGGATGGGACTTGGAGAATGTGTATTGGTTATAGGTATTTTATAAAATTTATGCTCAAGAACGGGTAACCCCTTAAAATTTTAATGACCTATTAGACTAGTAGAAGTAAAAAAAATACTTCATTAAGCTAGATTTAAAATTATGGTATCATGGTCCTCGAGGTGCATCTCAGTTGGTGATTGTAATGATAAGAAGTATTGTGTAAACTAAGAGATCCAAGGTTTAAATCCCCTAAAAGTAACCCAGTCTACAAAGAGGAGGATAGGTCATATGCCCCATAGGTGTAGTGATAGCGATTGGAATTGACCCCCTATCACACGAGTATGAGCTTGATCCAATTATTGATTCCTCCAGTTACAAAAAAGAATAAAAGAATAAAATATAATAAAAATTAGGGTATCATGAGGTTAAGGTCAAAGAAGAAAATACTTGGAAGACCACCTTCAAAACTAGAGAAGTTTTGTATGAATTCTTAGTCATGCCATTTGGTTTATGTAATGCACCAATTATGTTCATGATATTAAAGAATGATATACTATGGTGATATCTAAATTCTTTTTTTATTGCTTATTTAGATGATATAATGGTTTATAGTACTACATGGGAGGAGCACATCTCACATTTGATGTAGGTGTTAGAGACATTGAAGAAGCACTAGCTATTAAAAAATATCAAGAAGTGCAATTTTACACAACACTCTTTGGTGTATTTAGGCTATATGATAGTGCAAAAGAGCAGAATATAGATCCTGTAAAGATGGAGACTTCCATGAAGTGACTAGCTCCGACAAATGTTTTATAGGTTAGCGGTATTGTTGGGGTACCACTGTATCTGAGAAAATTCATAGTTTCATTTTTAGCAGTTGTTACAGGTCATTTTGTCACATCCAATCAAATGGCCTGGAAATTAGATCAATCATCATCCTTCAACACTTTGCATTCACCCCCTACAAAGCCTAGAACATCTTCTCTCCAAAAGTCCAAGAATAATGGGCTAAACAACTCAAAACATTTTTATACCCATTGCACTTTCTCTTTGAGCAATTTTCATTGTTGCAGGTTGTACACTGAGCAACTGCACTGACTAGTGCATGTTGCCTTTGCTGGAAGTGTGATGGCCTCTAGAATTTGGTAAAAAATAAAAATAATTTTGAATCTTCTCTTTCCAGAAGCTTCCTGAGTGGTTTTATCTATTTACTATTAAGTAATATCTTGAAATCTTATACTTGAGGTCTTATATCTTATCCCTAGAGCTTATTCTCCCTCATATGTGGATATATGTCCTAGATTGGTAAATCCAAAACCACCCCATTTACCCTATAAATTTACTGCCTCCCATGGAGTCTGGGTTGGATTTTGGAGACTCTTAGTTATGCCCTCACGTTGTTGATTTCTGCCTAAGGATTCATTATCCATCCATGCACTTGAGTTGTGATTGAAGGCTTGCTTTGTGACAAAGTAAGGACAAGATAGTTGGGAGACATCTACAAGGTCAAGCTCTACAAAGGGTCGTAATTTCTCCTACAATCATTAATATAAAAGTTCTTTGTTTTCCTATATTTATGTCTCATTAATGCATATGTATTATGATGGCTTCTGGACTCATTGTTTAGAGATGTTAGTACATTCTATTTGTATGTTGTATTTCTCTTTCTTGTTTTAGTTGTCTTGTAGGTCCTATTTATAGCATTTGGAGTTGGAGCTAAAGCTTGCAAGCAAGGAGAAGAGGCAAACTTGCGTTGGAATCCATGTATGTCTTTCCTCAATGTTATAATAACTCTAAGGGAAGCATAAGTATTTTTGTCTTTGTTGTTTCTAGACCAACCACTAGATCTAGGGAGTTCACTTTTGTCTGCAGAAGAGAATTATCCATCAAACAACAATAAATTTCCATCACTCTATGCCATAAAAACAAGTGGCAAGAGTTTCTGGTGGGTGAAGGGTTGATAGAATTCCTCTAAAGAGTTGAAGAAGAAAATCATTCAATCACTTGTGCTTGCATTACCAAACTTGCAATAACCCTTTGAAGTGCAAACAAATGCATGTGGATATGCCATGGGAGTAATATTAATGTAGGGAAGAAGGTATGTATGCAACCATTTCAAAGTGTTTCATGGGGTGGTTCTCAATTACGCTACCTACGAAAAGAAGCTCTACACCCTGGTATAAGTTGTCAAAAAATTCGAAACATTATTTGATGGAAAAGTAGACAACCATCCACATAGATCACCAGTTACTACAATAAATGTAGGCCTAGAGTATGTTACCACAAACCAAGAATTAGAAGTGGATGGGGTTTTTAAAATAGTTCCATTTATTGATCACGTACAAGAAGGGAAACACAAAAAATTTGGTTGGCATGCTTTCAACGCCATCTGGATCAAAAGTCATAGCTTTGGGAACATTAATACACAGAGAACCTTTCACCCATGATGAAAACAAAGAGGAATGTACAAAGGATGAGGAATTTAGGGAGCTGTATCAATAGTGATAGGGCTAGAATCATGTAGATGATGGTGGTAGCATATTTTCCTACCATATTCAAAATAAGCTACTCTACAAGATGGGCAAGTTTTGTGTCCCTAAAAGTGAGTAATTGTGACTTATTAGAGAGGCTTATGCCTCAAATAATATGTATCTTGATACATTACAAGATGTATGCTTTGTTGAAGTGGAAAGACCAATAAAAGGAAACATGGTATATTTCATCCCTCACTTGTACCCACTCATCCCTAGGAAATCATTTCCATGGACTTGTGGGAGGTTTACCAACAACTAGGAAGAGACATGACTACCTATTTGTGGTAGTTGATAGGTTTCAAAATATGTGCATTCAAATGACCCATAAAAACTCCATTAAGGGGAAAGAAGCAACAAACTCATTCCTTGAATATGTCTGGGCACATTTTGGGATACTAAGACGTGTTTTTTTAGACAATGATGACATATTTCTTAGTACATTTTGGACTACACTATGGGAGAAGATGGACACATAGTTGAAGAGGCATATAGTAGTCCAACCATAAATAGATGGAAAAATATAAGTAGTTAATAGGACTTTGATATGTCTATTGAGGGTTCATAATCAAAATTATTTAGAGACATGGGATGAAAATTTGTTCACATACAACACTTTTACAACAAAGCAATCCATACTTCAATTGGTAAGCCACCAATTGATTTTTTTTTGGATATTTTCCACCTTCACCTTTAGATGTTGTATATTAGAAGCAAGGAGGACTAAGGGAGTATCTCATAGGGAATTCTTTAAGTGTGAAAAAATAATGAGAAGAATAGGTGGATCCATTTATAAGTACAAGAGGTGTTGAGGAAGTCACAAGAAAAATACTAGGATAAGCATGATCAACACATAACAGAGATGTCTTTTGGAATGGGAGAAAAAGTATGGTTGTAGTTGAACAAGAAGATGCTACAAGGTCCTGGTAAGAAAACAAAGGCTCTATGTTATGGTCCTTTCAGGATACTAGAAAATTTGGGAGACAATACATATAGACTCAGTATACTCCAAAAGATGTGCACCTATTTAATGGTGAATGTGGAAAATCTCAGACTCCATGATCCTTCCATGATAGATAAAGAACAAGAGAAAGTCCTTCCTTCCATGGAGGACTTAACTCCATATTCTCAGGTAGAATTGAAAAATGATACAATTTTTTGAAAGAGTTCCAAACCTACAGGACTAGGGTAGCATGACCTTTAATAGACTGGGTTGAAAGGACAACTTCTAAGAAAGGATAAATGGTACTCCAAAGAGAAGGTAAAGGAAAACTTTTCTCACCCCATTTAGTAAATATTTTTGGGACCAAAACCCTCCCAAGATGGGGAGATATGGTATGAATTGGATCACTATATAATTTCCCATCCACCTCAGTACTTTAAGAGTGGAAAACTTGAATAAATAAGCTTATAAGAGCAATTTTATCGACATGGCCTAGTTTGGAGAATTGGGATCTGAAAACTTTTGAGGGTAGTTTGAGACCTTAAATGAATTTTTTGGAGGTATTTTTTTCTTGATTAAGCTTGAACCTTGAGACGTTGGTCTACATTCAAATACATTTCTAACAATTCAGGAATCACATCAATTGGAGTTTGGATTTATGCCTCATGGAATTTGACTTATTGTGATTACCACCTATTGTGGCCACAACCACCACCCTATTAAAACATGCTCTAGTAGCAAATTTGAATGGGTCCCCTAGAAGTTTGATCTTTCACTTCTCCGAATGATCTGATTTTATCCCAAGTATTTTAACTCTGTGCCGAGTCAAATCTTCAATCCTTAATGGCCAAGACCCCCTTTAATAAATCTCTGCTGCATGATTCATTCACAACCCAGTCTAGCCCTTCATTCATATCCTTCATCGGGACTCTTTCAAATCCCCATAAACATTCATGGTGCCCTATGCCCATGCATATAATCATCCCCACTCTTTACCATGGTTGTATGTGGACTCAACCCTCAAAACCTTCTATCGCGCCGCTATTTCTATTACAATACTTTTGTAACAGAAATACTTTGCAAACGTATGTAACTTACCTTTCGGCACTCTTTCGGCCTTTATACATGTCTCAATGCCTGCCTCTATCGCTATCGCAATTTCTCCATTTCCGCGGTTATACTGCGCCTTCCTCTTTCGCATCCGCTAAGCGAGAACCTTCCGGACTTCAAATGCAATTAACAGCAACACACACACACACACACACACACACACACACACACACACACACACACACACATATATATATATATATATATATATATATATCGAGTCTGCTCCCCCAATCACAAGTCACAATCGGCGGAGCCCGGGGCTTATACATAAAGTGCACTGCGATATACCGGACCCGTTGGGACTATTAAATGCAACATATATATTTTTTGGGTCCGACGCATGGAAAATTTTAAGAACCACCCTAAATTTATATGTATAATAAATGGGTGAATCCCCATGATACATAGGAAAAATGGGAGGTGATTTTATCACTAATATAATATGTATATATATATTTTTTGGCGAATCTCTCACCAGATTATATTATCTTGTAAAGTCATGGCGAATCTTTCACTGAATTATAAAATCTTGTAAGATCTTGGAAAATCTTTCACTGAATAATAAAACATTGTGAAGTCTTGGCGAATGTTTTGTTAAAGTATGAAACCATATATGATAATAATAAAACATATTCATTAAACTGTAATATACTAACATACATGTTTGGAAAAAAGAAACATAATTTTCACTTCCTACAAACAATGTTGCAAGTTTTAGTGGCCATGTTTGTCATGGTAGGAGAGATTAATGTTTTCTCTACCACTTTTGTCAAGCTACCACTTTTGCCAAGCTATCAAATTTCTTTCTTATTCCATAGACTCCAACTACAAGATAAAAAAAAAAACACATCAAGTTTGTTTACCCCAACACGCCAACAAGTAGCAAGCCCCAACTATATAATATAATGAAGTAGTAGGTATCCCAAAGGCCTGAAGGGGATCTAATGGAAAGAAGTGACCGTTGTCAGAAGCCTTCCAATCAATATATAAATATATAAATATATAAATGTAGATTTATTATTATTTTAATTGGAAATCTTCAATTAAATAATAAAATTTAATTACGTCTCTCCCAATCTAAATTTCTTATTAGCATAATTCACTACCTTCATACCATTTTTAACAGCATTGTAACATGTGGATTAATTTCCTTTTTGGTGCAAAATCTCTGCCTTTTAGGACAATATGGTGCAGTGACCCAACCCCTACAGATCATTACGACAAACTAAGAATAGCAGAGAAGATGAAAGGTTGTACAAACCAACATATTTTTCAAACAACTAATCCAAGATCAGTATGTTAACTTTTTCATGAAGATATCATATTGAGAATGTTTGAAAAATGGTGGGAAATCTGGGCAGCGACTATCTCTCTTCTGCGAGGGTGATGCGGAAAGAGTTAAAATTTCATTGTTTTGAATTTTTTTTGGTTAAATCAGAAAAACCAATATTAATGGAGATATCAGTATTTTTTACTAAATTTTGTGAAGTGACTAAATGTAGTTTTAACCGTTCACCTTAAGATTTTTTTTACAATATAATTTCCTAAGTCTATTTAATATCTTCATTATCATAAAAACCAACCTATATCCATCTTAACTCCACATCTACCACTCTTAGAGGGATGAAATCTATTTATCCCTCCCAACACTTGGTAGACCCAGAATTAAGATGGATCTAAGCTGATAGAATTTCCCCTTTAAATAGTCTATGCTCACATGAATACCATGGTATTACCATGGGTCAATACCATGGGTTATCATAAACCTGGAGCTTAAAAACTACTATTAGTAATTTATAAAAATTAATAAAATTAATAATTGATTTTTTATTTTTATTTTTAATTTTTTTATTTTTTATTTTAACCAAGTTAAAATGTTTAAGTGACATTAAATTACAAGATCCATTTTTACTCTTGATCTACCAAGCCCCGAGAGGGATCAAATATTTTTTCACTCTATGTTAGTTTGCATATCACGATATTTGATCCAGAGTAAAGATGGATCTATGCTAGTTTAATTCCCCCCTTTAAATAGGTTGCATTCCATGTGAATACCATGGGTCAATACCATGTGCCATCTTTATTTTTATTAATACTAATATTAGGGTTAATAATGTTTTTTTGCATGGTATTAATAATAATTTGGCCCATAGGCTTCACCTAAATATAACACATTTTTTTAGTGTTCTTAAATATAAGGTGGCTTATGGAGTAAATATAAAAAATGTTTTATTTATTTACCATACCTCTCATTTATTTATATTTTTATTAATTTACCATACCTCTTTTATAAATATGGTATTTGGCCCATAGGATTCAATTAAATAAAACCTCTTTTTTGAGCCTTCTTAAATAGAAAGAGGGTTATGGACTAAATATAGAAAGAGGTTTTATTTATTTACCATACCTCCACTTTATTTATATATTCTTTTATTTACACGCTTGCGTGTTCATAAATATAAGGCGGCATATGGAGTAAATATAAAAAAATGTTTTATTTATTTACCATACCTCTAATTTATTTATATTTTTATTAATTTACCATACATCTTTTATAAATATGGTATTTGGCCCATAGGATTCACTTAAATGAAACCTCGTTTTTGAGCTTTGAGCTTTCTTAAATAGAAAGAGGGTTATGGAGTAAATATAAAAAGAGGTTTTATTTATTTACCATAACTCTAGTTTATTTGTATTTTTATTTATTTACCATACCTTTGGAGTAAGTATAAAAAGAACTTTTATTTATTTACCATACCTCCACTGTATTTATATTTTTATTTATAACTATCATAAATACATTTTCTTGAAAATGAGGGCAAATGGAAGATTGTAACTCCTAATTTCAAGGGCTAAATTTACTTTTTTTACCCTCTCCCTTAAAATAAGGTGGGCTAACCTCCATACCTAATTTTTTTATAAAATAAATTTCAGGCCATTTGTAACAATGTACTATGATACAAAATATTCGCCCAATAAAAATATAAAACCCCTTAATTTAGCCCAAGGGCGAAAATTTGCCCCTAAAATTTTCCATGGTCTGGCGTATCGCTAATCGCAATCGGCAGAGTGCAGGGCTTATACATAAGGCGATATGCGATATGGCAGACCCGTCGGGACTATTAACCGCAGCATATATATTTTCGGGTCTGGCCTATTACATATTGCAATCAGTGGAACCCAAGGCCCATACACAAGGCACTCCATAATCTGACGGACCCGTCGAGATTATTAAGCGCAGCATAATAGAATTTTGGGTTCGCTTTCGCCATCGTAATGTTGGAGTTCGGTAGTTCAATAAGCCTGGTTCCTCTCCATTGAAACGATGCGATGCAATAATGTTTCGCAGACCCGATAGGGTATGGGTTCCCGTCTATAATATTTCAAGTCCGGATTTTAGATCCGGTTATGTGTTATGCGACGATTTTCAATGTAAATTAGATTTACGCTTGTGGGACTTAATCAATGCATGAATTAAAAACCAGGGGCTGATTCTTTCACACTTGTTCCTTTTGATGTTATAAACGTTTTAATGAAGGCAAGATTTGTGTTTTTAAGCATTTCTATCATATTTTCATAAGCATAGCTGATGTTGGTTATCTCTGTAGGTGAGGACCGAGAGAAGGCAAGCGAGGTCAAAGAACAGATGCATAAGCATCAAGTATGGCTCCGGGTAAAAGAGGCATGAGCGGATCCGAAGAGTTTATATATGTGGGTGTGTTCTATTTAAAGATCCAGCTTTAGGCATTGGTGGTCATGTTTCCATGTGTTACCTGTGTGTTCCGAAGGTTATGCGGTCTCGGGCCTCATCATGAAGAAATGACACGCATACCTCCTCCTTTCAACCGACATCCATTCATTTCCCCAGGAAATGAAACGCTCCAGCAGATGTGGCCTTTACGTATCAGTTGTTTCATCGATCGATTCGATACCTGTATGTTTTAATTTGTATATTGAAAAGAGGAGGGAGGTGAAAAGTCAAGGGAGACCGAGGGTCAGTGGCTTCTGCATAAGTATTACCTCCGAAGATGAGATGAGGACTTTTTTTTGGGCAGAACAACTTTTGATTTATTGTGAATAAAGAAGATTGTTTGGGTCAAGAAGGAGCCTTTTGTTTCAAATTTATTTTCCTCTGCTTTCATGTGTTTAGGATCAGAGTATTGTTGCTGGCATAAAGATAAATGTGTTTTTCTTTGTGCATATTGATAACATACAGTTCATGGTTATTCCTAGTTATTCGAATATAATTCAATAGCATGCTTAACTCATGAAAGGTTGCTGATTCGAAACTTTGTTAAACATCAGTTGCAAGTGTTATTTGTATGGAAAGGAATGTGTATTCCTGTATAAGTAATTGGATTGAAATTAGGATTTAATACAACCTTGTTCTTATGTGAACCAGTAATTGATTCATTTAGACTTGGAATCTATATATGATGTTTAACCTCTTTTTTTTATGCTCCTGCAAGATAGATTAAGATAGTTAGGACTAGCTTAAGTAGTGAGAAGTAGTGTAGATAAGATTTGATACATATAGGTTAGTTGTTTCTTTTGTTGATTTAATTAAATTCTTCCTCCAGGAACCAATCTCTCAACACCTTTAGCAGTTTACGGGATCCTTTAAAACTCGTTGGAGCTAGCCACCCTAAACGAGAGCAAATCTAATTGGGGTCTGTGATCGGGTTAGTTCCCCTTGTTGGTATAGCGAAAATTCACCATGTCAACAAATTGGCGCTAGAAGGAGGGCCTGAACCACCGTCCACATCTTTTTATGATTTCATCTATAAATGTCGTGCATGGATTTGAAAAGATTAATGCATGGATTGTAAAGGTCAAAAAGATCCTTCCTCCCATTTGGAAAAGCCTCATTTCGAAGAAGAGACACTGTGGGAGTATCCTGTCACTCAAGAACAACCATTCAGAGTACTTACTTGGGCTTACACTCGTTCCCTCTCTCGGCTCCCCATCTTTCACTCTTTACCTTTGACAACTACAAGAAAGGCAAGGATCTTTTCCATAAACGAAGAGACATATGCAGCCCCATCTCTTGAAGATATTGTGCTAGAGTCCTTGCAAAGTATCGACACTCCTTGGGAAGAAATTCCTGAGGATCCACTCTCTGAAGGTAATCCCTAGCCTGATTTGGGAAATCTTAATAACGAACGCCTCGAAGAAACCTTCAACCAGAACCTTCCTATCCATAATATGGCTAACGTTCCTCTCCCAGGTGGGAATCAGCTTCAACCGGGTGGGAACCAACTCCCACCTCCTCCGAGAGCACTCCCTCCTTGGCTCGCTCAGGATGTCATAGCAGTACCTGGGCAGCAACATCCCTTGCCCAAGAATGCATAAAGAGTACTACCTAAATTTGACCCTGAGAGGGGAGATACCGCTGATAACCTTATTCACTCTTTCTTCTTGTCTGTGCGCATGTTGGGGGTAGCCGATGAAGATATAGTATGTCGCCTATTCCCTTTTACCCTGATTGGTGCGGCCTCCACATGGTACTTTAGCTTGAGAACAAGATCGATCACCTCGTGGGCTACCTTTCAATAGACCTTTTTAGACAAGTATGGCGATGACAAAACACCTACGGCCTTAGTTTTAGAACTATCCCGTTTGAAAATGGAAACCAAAGAAAAGGTCAAGGATTTTAACATCCGGTTCAACACTTTGTTCAACAGAATCCCAGCTAATGCTAGACCTACTAAGGAGGTGCTCATGGAATTCTACATCACTGCCCTCCCTGTCCCTATTGCGATGTGGGTCAAAAGGAGTAATGCACAAACCTTACAGGGTGCTATCAATGAAGTAGTAAAAGTCGAGAATGAAATGACCAGTCTCACAGCATGTCATCATAAAACTGGAGAAAAGAAAGCCTCTCAAGCATCCAAGAAGTATAATGGGAGTGATAACAAAGGGGCTGAAATCAAAGAAAAGGATACCACAAATGTGGAAGGTTTGCATCAAATCATTAAGAAGTTGACAAACACAATCATCGATATGAAAAGGAATTCTGGAGAGAGTACAAGTGAGAATGGAGGAGATTATAACAATGAAAAATCTTTCAAACCTTTCTATCGTAAGAAGATAGAAGGTGGTCATGGTCAGCTTGCATTGCCTGCTCCACCCAATGAAGGGAATTTAAATATGAAAGAGGTGGCTCTTATCGGATCACTCCTTAACAACGAAGAACCTATAGTGGAGCTAGAGCCAGAACAAGAAAATGAGGAAGAATACCAAGTAGAAGAGCCCTTGGATGAAGAATCTCAAATCAATGCACTGTGGGATTTCTATGCAAATGAGAAAGATGACGACGAAGGAGATGGTACGGCAGAAATCCACACTAATGAAATCCACACACGAAGTAAGGGGCCACTTGCGGATGTGATGAAACCTGTAGACCAGACAAAGAAAGATGTTCACCCTTTGAAGGCATCCGCTCCCAAAGTTCCTGTTGAGAAGGGTAGACCTAGTGGTGATTCCAAGAGTACTCCAGTTGTGAACTATCCACAGAAAGATAATACATCTCCGATTGCAACAAAGGCAACTCAAAATGGTAAACTCCCACCTAAGAATGGAAAAACATGTATGTTTACTTTGCCCTACCCTGTTTATAACATTGATTACAATATTGTGGATGATCTTAAGAAATCTCGAGCTAATATCACATACTTCGATTTGCTAAAATTAATGCAGCAAAGAGATCTGCTCTTGAAAGCTATGAATGAACGGAATTGCAAATCTCCCACCAATCCAAGTAGTCAAACCAAAACTTCGGTGTCCAGACCCATTAGTACCTCCAATACATCCCAAAAGCCACCAACCATGGAAGCCACTCTGTCAAAAATAAATCGAATGCCCCAAGATGTTAGTGTAGCCATGATAGGAAGGAAATCAAAATCCATGACTCCACCTTTCCTTATCACATTTGAAATCTTCAACATGAACGTACACAATTGCTTGGTAGATTCTGGTGCCTCGTCCACTGTTATGCCTTATACTGTTGCTAAAAGACTTCGCGCGATACCCGAGAAAACTGGAACTCGAATTATGCAATTGGACAGAACGAATGTGAAAGTAATTGGGGAATTGAAAGATGTGTTGGTTCGGATGGCTACCAAACCACAGTACACACAAGTCATTGACATAGTGGTAGTCAACATACCCGAGGCTTATGGAATGCTGCTTAGTAGGGACTGGTCAGCAAAACTGAATGGATATTTCTCAACTGATTGGTCCCATCTCTTGCTGCCTCAGAAGGGAAAAGGTGATATGCTGAGGGTTGATTGAGAAAGATACATGAAGTATGTGGTGATGGAACTAAATGACCCCAATGAACCTGTAATGTTTACCAACTCTATCCTTGGGAATTATAGTTTCAATGTTTGTGCCACGGAAACTTGTTTTGGAGAATTCCATGCAGAAACAATTGAAGGAACTGCAATAAACACACAGTTGGAAGCTCTCCCCTGTAGTCCAATTGATGAACCACCCTATAATATAGTAGATGATAGAATTAATTTCGTAGGAAGCAATTCAATTGATGTAACATTAGACTCTATATTTTGGATACTCTATTTTGATGGCTCTAACTACCTTGAAGGTGCAGGTGCTAGGAGCATTCTCATTGACCTACAAGGGAACCAACATCTGATGGCCAACCGGTTGGAGTTCACGTGCACCAACAACATGGCAGAATATGAAGGCTTGCTGCAAGGCCTGAAAAAGGCCATTGATATGAAGGTAAAAAATCTTAAAGTTTTTGGTGACTCACAGATAATTGTGGACCAGGTAAGGAAAAGGATACACTGCAATTCGCCACACCTGGTAAGGTACCAACATGAGGTATGGAGCTTAATTGACAGTTTTGATTCTTTTAATATCACATACATACCTCGAGGGCAAAACCAAGATGCCGATCTGATGGCTGGTATGGCTGCAAAACTTTTTCCTGATTTTAGATTAAAGAAGAATAAATGTTATGTTGAATTGATTTTCAGACCATCCGTGCCTGATAACATCTCAAATTGGTAGGTGTTCAAAGATGACGAGAAAATCCTTGAGTTCTTGCACTACGAGAAGACATTCAAGAATGCAGTCATTAATGAAAAGGAGCATGACAGGCTTATGAATGAGAGGGAAGATGAGGAAAAAGATCAATCCAATATGATTCCTAAGTCAGTGGTCAATATGGAGCACTTGTATGACCTGCATGATAAATTCAAGAAGCCGACTAACTGCAAAACGCATAGCTCATCCATGAAGTATGAATCAATCAACCTTGGAACCAAAGAAGACCCAAAAAATGTCAATTTGGGCTTAGGGTGCTCTCCACAAGAGAAGGTTGCATTTGTTAAGTTGTTTAAAGAGTACAAGGACGTCTTTGCATGGACATATGGTGACTTAAAAACCTTTGATACCAGCGTTATGTAGCATGTAATTCCTCTGGAAAAGGAGGCTAAGCCCTACCAACAAAAGCTTTGCAAGATGCATCCAAGCCTAGAACCATTGGTGAAGAAAGAATTAAACAAAATGTTGGATGCTAAAATCATTTTTCCGGTCAAACACACCCGCTGGGTAGCCAATCTCATGCCAGTAAGAAAGAAAAATGGAGACATCAGGCTGTGTATCGATTTCAGAAACCTGAACAAAGCATTGCAAAAGGATAACTATCTTGTCCCTTCTATGGAACACATTCTTCAGTGCGTTTCTGGGTCTGAAATGTTGTCCCTATTAGATGGGTTTTCAGGATATAACCAAGTGTTGGTGTCTAATGGGGATCAGCTTAAGACAACCTTCAACACTAAATGGGGCACTTATGCATATCGTAAAATGCCTTTTGGACTTATTAATGCAAGCGCGACATTTCAGAGAGCTATAGACATAGCTTTTCGAGGGTTGATTAACAGATCAGTAGTGGTTTACATGGATGACATCACTGTGTATTCATATCACAAAAGGGATCATATTTATCACCTAAAACAGATTTTCGAAAGATGTCGAAGATACAGAATATCGTTGAATCCCAAGAAGAGCGTCTTCGTAGTTACAGAAGGGAAACCACTAGGTCATATCCTCTCTAAAGAAGGGATTGTTATTGATCCTAAAAGAATAGAGACCATCATCAGAATACAACCCCTTGCAAATAAAAGGGCAATGCAATATTTATTCGAGAATTCCGTTAGGAAATTTGTCTTAGGTTTCACAGAAATAGTGCGTCCCATGCAGAATGATGAAGAAGGACATTGTGTATAAGTGGAGCGATGAGGCTAAGAAATCGTTTCAACGAATTAAGGAGGCCATCGCGGAAGCTCTTGCATTGGTCAGTCCCAATTTCGACAAGGAATTCTTCTTGTACATGTTTGCTTCTGATGTTTCATATGCCGCAATCCTCACTCAAAAAAACGACGATGACAACAAAGTCCCTATTTCTTATATGAGATCTAATCTTCAGGAAGCAGAACTAGACTACCCAGACGTGGAGAAACAAGGGTTTGCTATTTTTAAAGCCGTAAAACACTTCCACCCTTATTTATTAAAGGCTAGGACTAAAGTAATCGTTCCCCATCCTGCGTAGGAGCCCTCTTCGTGCAGAAAGAAATGGGTGAACGGAGAGGGAATTGGATAATCGCACTTCAATAATTCGACCTTGAGAATAAGCCAATGAAGATAATTCGAGGGTAGGGATTGTGTAGGCTAGCAGCAGAAGCCTTAGCGGATAAAGAAGGGGCACCCAAAGAACCAAAAGTGCATAGCATGCAAAATGCACAAGTAGAATTCAGGGAGGAGCCCCTATGGATTAATGAGATGCTGATGTATGAGCACGAAACATCAGAAGCCCTTTTGGATCCTGAGTCGTGGTATTATGACATACGCTTTTATCTAACATAGGGAGCATGTCCTGAAAACATGGATGCATCACGAAGGAGAGTGCTCAAATTGAAATCTAATCAGTATCACTTGGCCAATGACACATTATACAGAAAAAATTATGATGGAATCTGGCTGAGGTGTTTGGAAAAGGATGATGCTGATCATGTCTTGAAAGAAATGCACGACGACCCAGTAGGTGGTCACTATGGCGGAGAGACCACTGCTCACAAAATATTAAGAGCTGGATATTATTGGCCCACAGTCTTCAGAGACTCGCATGCCTATGCTCGAAAATGTAAGTTATGTCAAACTTCCATAGGATGAGAAAGAAAGCCAGCTGTTCCCCTCAAGCTCGTTATGATTTATCGCCCGTTCCAACAATGGGGCCTAGATATCATAGGAAAAATCACTCTGAACTCTTCACAACAGCATAAGTATATACTCGTGGTGACCGACTACTTCACCAGATGGACCAAATCCATCCTGCTTTGGAAGGTAAACGAAGACGAGGTAATATCATTTATCGAGAAATTTATCATCAACATGTTTGGCATCCCTGACGCTCTCATATTTGACAATGCTTCTTACTTTTCATCATTGAAATTGACTGAATTCATTATTGATAAATCAATTCACATAAGGTATGCATCAAACTATTACCCCCAGGGAAATAGAGTTGTAGAATCCTCAAATAAAAACCCCATCCGCATAATCTGTAAATCTGTTGCTAACAACCAGAGGAATTGGCACAATGCTCTAACAAATTCCCTTTGGGTCGATAGAGTCACCCCAAAAGTGGCATTAGGAAAGTCCCCATACTTCCTCGTTTATGGACAGGAAGCCATCTTGCCTCCCAACATTACCCTTCCCTCCTTACAGCTCTCCCAAGCTTCAAGAGGGACCCCTTCAGCCTTACTTCAAGAAAGGATCAACCAACTGGTGAGGTTGGAGGAATTGAGAGATAAAGCCAGAAATAAATTCAGAAATCACCAAATGATTGTGAAGAGATGGTTTGATCGCCATCTGGTAGGAGATAAATATTACCAGGTAGGAGAGCTAGTCCTGAAATGGGACAAGTTGAATGAGCCAAAAGGTAAACACACGAAATTCCAACACTTATGGCTGGGCCCATTCCAAATTGAGGAGAAAATTGGTCAGGGGACTTACAGATTGAAAACTTTACAGGGAGAAACTGAAAAACTCCCTGTTAATGGCCAACATCTTAAGAGATACTTCCAGTAACCACCACATGGTGGTTACCTCCTGAGTAGGTTAGGATTCATTTTTATTTATTTCTGTTAGCTTAGTTATATTTTCGTCCCTTCCATTCTTGTTATTTCCACAAAGTTTATTTTCCCTCTGTTTTGAATTTCAGTCCTTTTCAGCCAACGAATTTTGGTCCTCCACTCTTGCGTTCACTTTTATAACTATCTTCACATTGCCCTCATCCGTAACCTTTAGCTTTTTCCTCCCTCATTAACCTGTTGATGAGTCTGCTAGTCCTAAATCCATCATTACATTGCAAATCAAACGAACTTTCAATGAGCCTGTGAGAACTTGAAAATCAGCTGTGGAATTCAAATCGAAGCCACTCATTAGCAATATGTTGGGAACTAGGTAAGATCTGTACATAACCTGGACACCTGGTGTTGTAGGGAAAAGTATCCGATTCGGATGACCCTATCCCACTCTAAGGGTGATAGTACCTCAGCAACAACTGTAAACAAAACTACTTAAGGTTTACTTCTTTATGAAAGCAAGAGAGAATGAAGAAATGCACTAACCGTTGCCTTGCGCTTAATATTTGCTCCAATCTCTTCCCTTTGCTGCTTGCTCCTAGCTCTTTGCTCTTTTGCTGGCCCAGCTGCAATGAGATCCTGCAAAATAACAAAGAAGGAAACTACAAGAAGCATGCCTTCATAACTGATTCAAGGATTAGCATAAATCAAATATACAATCATCACAATACATCATTGAAACAAATGCATATAGAAGAACCTCAATAGCTTTTATTAATGGAAGAAGTAAAGTTCTGAGAAGGTTACAACCATTGAAGGCTCCAATCCAGCAACACCTCCCAGCAGAAAGAATTTCTCCTCTTCACCTCCTTCAAGCAATCACCCAAAAGTTCTATAGTGAAACCAACAGCATATCATTACTTTGCACAAAATTCCAGCCTCCTGAGCTCATAGGAGAGAGCTCAATATATAGATGAATTGAGAAAGGATGAGTAAGCTTGCAACTGATGTGTAGCTGCCTTGTGTCCTCTCTCTCTTCAGTTGATCTTCAGTTCTTGAGTCCACTTGGAGAACCTTGCTTCCACTTGGAGAAACAAAGCCTCTGACTCATCACAAGGCGAAATCCCTGATCCAAGTGTCATTTTTGGAAGATTCCAGAGCAATGACTCAGTGTGCCACTTGTCCCATCTCGCTCAGCGCAGGTGGCCTTTGTTCTACCTGCTTTGCAACGCAGGTACACCATGGAGGAGTTGAGTTTCAGCGCAGAAGCCTAGTGGAGCACCTGCTTTGATTTCAGGATTGCTTGTTCTTGAGTGTTTTCAGGTGGAGAACTGATCTGAGAGCTGTTGGTTTGCTGACCTTGTTCCTCTAGGGGTAGGAACATCATGTTTAGGGACTTTGGATCCCTTGGATTATTGACAATTCATGCCTGATGCTGCAAGGCACAAAAGTGTCTATAACAGATGCCCCCTAAAGTATGAGGTCGTTTATCGGGTGAAATGCTTTATTAGGAGGATCCGAAGTTCATTCAATCTGCTGAGAAGTGTCCTGTAATAAGATACAATACAATACATTATTTTTCATACTTTTTCATGATCTAGCTGAGGCGGGTATTCCCATGCTCAGCTTTATAAATTCATTTTGGTACATAGAACAGACGATCGTCTGACGGTAGACTGATAATTCTCTGCTGAAATTATCATCCTTTGAGAAGGATGATCATCTGCTGGAATGATGTACATATCAAATGTCTTTATATCTTGAATATATATCGCAGCCCGGATGGATGAAACTAGATCCGGGGTCTTCAATCTCTTCTGATCTTCACTCGATGTACAAGTCGATCCATGTGAGAGTTTCTTGAAGTCGAACATGGAAAGACATCGCTTGATTACCGGTCAATGATGTAAACCATTAACAAGCGCGAGAGGAATCACCGATAAGGATGATGACCCTCAAGGTACGGCAGTACAATTCACATGGTGGGAATAAAGGACTTGGCGTCGACCACCATGCAAAATCTCCTGGTCGAAGGTCATTGATGTATACCTGTCGTCGGAAGTGAGAAACTTGTCATTGAGGCATGCAAGCTTCAAAGTACTGAAGGGGTTGTTCCTAGATCAACTCCTTGGATAATGAGCTCATGTCGACAAGGAGCGATCCGTCAAAGGAGGGCCTTAGTGAATCCCACATCAGTGGCACAGAACGGAGCTAGTGATTGTGATGAGGTGAAAACAAACTGTGATGTATGATTCAGGGTGGTGGTCATGAAATGGATGAAGGACAATGTATGGCAGTGGATGGGACACGGTTGACTCTTTGCAGAACAACATCTCTTGAACATATAACGACACTGATGTGATGGATAGGTAGCATTACCCCAAATGTGGATGGTGTGGCGAGGACCATGGTGATGAGACCGGTGAATGAAACAACCCAACCCGATGTGATACGGAGGACAAAGTGTCATGTTTAAGAGCGACTTGCTACCATTAAAGCTGTGAGGTTCTCCCAATTTTTCCCCAGTCATTGCTGACCAGTACCTCTTTATTTTTGTCAAGCTTGAGGAGGATAACATATGCTTGTTCTATAACCTGCCCTTCGGGCAAGCCCATCGCTATGTTTTAACGAGCCTAGCGATAGGGAAACTCGTTCTTGTCTAAAGACAAGTTTGTCGCTATTTAATGAATTTAACGAGTCTAACGACAAGGATAACTCGGTCCTTTTCATTTTTAGAGAGTCTGAAAAGGTACATAAAGTCAACTCCAGAATTCCTTTTTCGTCATCTAATCCCTTAAGTCCGAAAAAGTATAAAATAATACAGAAGGGATGAATTTTCGATTGCTTTAACGAGCCGATCAAAACAAGCGCTCGATCTTTTTGTGCAATAATCCCTCAGGTCCAAAAAGATTAAAATCTAGAGGAGGGATAGCTCTTCCGGTCGTTTAACGAGCTGGAAGGCCAAAACTCGGCAAACTTTTCATATTTTACGAGTCAGGAGAAAAGAGCTCAAAGAAGACTCGTCTTTTGAGGAACGAGTGATAAACAGGGATAGCAGCAGATTCCAGGTACAGGTTGGAATTTTCCAATCACGGCAGTGTCACAAGGATGGCTAAGTGAAATCACTCTTCGCAGCTGTTCCTCAAAATGGGTAAACAAACATATGGAGATGAACGATTGACCAAATGAACGAATGGAGGTGAGACTGCAAGAACACGACCAAGGGCTTTAATATGGCTGTCAAAGGTTACATTTACCAAGGTTATTTACCGGTTCATTTTTCTGGGTGAGCTTGAACTCTAGGGGAAGATTGCTCACAACTTATGTTTATTTTTTAACGAGCATGAACTATGTGCTAAAACTGCTCGGATCTTGCGTTTATTTTTTAACGAGCATGAACTGTGTGCTAAAACTGCTCGAATGATAAGTTTGCATGCCCCCATCATAATAATGCAAATCGAGGTGTATGCCCCCCCAAGCTTCATTGCATTCAACTTGTTGGTTGGAATGAAGGTTCACCTCGGGGATTTGTTTCCTTTTTTAATGAGGTTGACGCAAGATAGGAACTATCCTCGACTCCTTGTTTCATTTTTTAACGAGGTTGACACAAGATAAGAACCGTCCTCGGAGCCCACTGTATTTACAGTATTTCTATTAGGGCGATGATCCATGCCGACAAAGTATTTAGGAATCTTCCGAATCCAACCAGAAGATTGGATTAGATTTCATTTTGTAGGTTTCCACCGTGGCCACTCCCGCCAGATTATTTGGAGGCGGTAGGGCGAAAGTACCCATTAAGGCAGGGTCTTTTAGGAGGCCTACTCCGATATTTTGGAGCAAATGATTCCTTCCATGGATCATTGGAATGCTTCCTGTAACTTGTGAACTGTTGTTGAGAAAAGTTTGTTGGTCGACGATTGTAATTCCTCCTTGGAAGGGAAATGCAATCTTCCTGAAGTAGGTCGACACAACTGCGGCCATGGCATAGATCCATGGTCTTCCAAGTAGGATGTTGTAATCGAGGTTTCCATCAATTACTTCAACATCAATTCCTATTGTTTTGCCCCCCAGTTCAACTTGCAAGTTACTTAAAATCCCGTATGGAGTGTATGATCATCCATCAAATGATTTTAACGTCGTTGACGATTTCGACAAGGGTGGTGAGCCTAAATCTTTCCAGCAACTCATCGACATAAGACATGTAGATGCCCCCTCATCAATAATTGTTCGATGAACAGTTTTGTTGAGGGCTTTCACTTGAATAAGGAAAGCTAGTTGAGCTGGTAATTGCGGGTCATATCCTTTATGATCAAAGGCCACAAGATTGGAATCCATTGGGCCAATCCCACCTATTGCTGATAATAAAGCTTGCTCTTGGGAGGGGTAATTTTGTGGTACCTCAAGTGTCGACATAGTGGACGGCGATTGGGCCAGGTCCTTTACTATATTATAATTCTGTGCTTCTTTGGCACGAGGATTAAATGTCGATTTGTGTACTACTCCCTTTGGCGACTTTATCATTGGCTCAGGAACGATGGGTGGCACAACTTCGGTCAAAGTTGTTGTTGAACTACTAGGTCGTTCATTAACCTTGTTGTTCGACAGCTTTGGATTCCCGTAATCTTTATTCCTTGTCAAAGCATTATTCTGTTGCTTTGAGGTAGACAACATAAGCACTTGGGATCCGGAAGCATTTTGATTAGCAACCAGATTTTGACCTGGATTAGGAAACGGATCAGTCAATACTGCTGGGGTTTTTGAACTCTTAAAGAGTTTCTTAACTTCAGCTATATGTGGACAATATTTCGTCCAATGATCCTCATCGCATATATGACACCCTGCCGGGGGTTTCCTTTTTCTTCTTGTCTTTTTCTTCTTGCCCCCTGGTTGCTTCAGTTGTTTGCCCTTGTCGGTCGACATGGCATTTACTTCTGAGGCAAGAAGTTTTTTATTTGCATTTTGACTGTAAATTTTGTGCTTGCCAATCACGTCATCGCCGGCGTGAGAGTCATTGTTTGATTTAGGAGGAGGAGGAATTGAGAATTCTGATCTAGGGGCGTCAGGTATTTTGTCGTAGAGCGTGCCGGACTGAGTATAGACCAAGTCTAGATATTGCGCACAAGCGATAACCTGCTCTTCCGTTACGACCCCCCCCTTTGCCACATCTTCCGTGATGGCAGGAAGTAATGACTTGATAAACCATTCAGCTAATAGCTGATCGGGAACGTACGTTTTTACCATCCTACGACGACGTCGCCACTCATGTATATGATCAGATATGTGGGTGGCAGTCGTCTGTTTGAAGTTGGTGAGGAGTTCTGTTCCCGTTTCATACCTTATCGGTAATTGAAAATGGGTTAAAAAGGTTGTGGCTAAGGTACTGAAGTTGTCGAACGAAGCTCTAGGCAATTCAATGTACCATTTTGCCGCTGGACCCATTAACGTCCTCTGAAAGAGGCGAAGTCTTATCGAATCATCATTCAAGGTGTTCGATGAACACCATAGATGGAATGTCATCACATGATTCGACGGGTCTTCACCCGGATTTCCATTAAATTTAGGAATATCTGACGGAAGTTTATGTGGAATCGCTGGCCACCAAGGGGCATAAGCAATTGGATCATTTGTCAGCTGGTTTAGATCTGGTAATTCTAGAGTTGCTACAAAGGGCAACTGTTGATTCAGGTTAGGCGAAGTATATCCAGGATAAGATGGGATTGCCTGAGCAATGGGTCTTTGCAGACCAGCATAATGCTGGCAACTTTGACAAGGTTGATGGGCATAACCATTATAGTATGGTTGCCCATTACTTACAAAGACTTGTTGCTCAGGTCCTTGATATGATTGCTGGAATGGCGGTTGTTGACCAATACTGGATGATTGACCAGGATGAGGAGTCACAGTAGTTGTTTGAGCCTGAGTCGCTCCAGATAAGGAGGCACTACCCTGAGATTGCGATTGAGTCGTTGAGACAAGTGGTTGTTGTATTGCAACCTGAGATTGGGGTTGACATACAACAGGTGGAGCTTGTACTTGCGACACATTCACTATAGCAGGTATGGTGGGAATATTCGACACAGGGTGTACTGGTTGCATCGAATATACAACTCCTGGTTGTTGAGGCAGTATTGGTACCCAACCGCTGGATGTAATTCCAGTTTGACCTGAACTTTGTTGTGAACTCACGTATGGGTATCCTCCCGGAGGAGGTAATGAAAGGGCATACTGCCCCCCATATGGTATCAATCCGGAACTCAAGGGGATTGATTGCCCAGATTGACCTCCAAATGGATCAATTTGGCGAGTTTCAACATAAGAAATACCAGATGATAATCCAGATGAAGAAATAGGAACTAACCATGTCGTTGTCCCTGATTGGACTCCGGCTTGTTGTTGACAATTTGCCGGGACAGATGGTATACCAGCGAACATCGTTGGAGTAGCAGCAGGAGGCTCTGCTGCTGCTGTGTCGGACGACACAGTCCTAGATGTCGATGGTTGTTCAGACATATCTAGTCTATCCAAAAGATTTCTTAGCGATTCTACAGGAACTTCCACTTGTGGTGGACTAACTTCGAAGATCAACGAGGGAAAGGTGATGATTATTCCGCTTAAAATAAATTTTATAACGACGCTTTAGACACAACTTGCTTTTTCAGTTTTAAAGAGTCGAGAAAAAGCTAAAGATGACTCTAGTCTCCTTTGATGTTTTAACGAGCCCGAAGTGACAAATGCTCGGATGGACTTTTTCAGTTATAGAGTTTGAAAAAGGCCAAAAGAAACTGCTCTGGAGATCTAGGCAGAGGGTGTGCCAAACCTTTCGCAAAACCACAGAATACGTTTTATGGTACGGGTGGTCAATCTTCGTGAATGCTGTGTTCACTGCATTGCGATCAGTAGGGCGGCCGACACGGCTTCCTAAGGATAAAAGATATATGCCTATAGGGGTCTCCCAATATATACTCGACGGTACGTGGGAGCACAAGTCCGTATTAGTGCCACCGACTCTCAGGAGGAATCACCCACCTTCTTCGAGATCGACAGTCACTACATTTAACGACGCCGGAACACGTCTCTAGCTTAAACCTCTATGTGTTTGCGTTATGTTTCAAAGCATTGTTAGGTTCATTCAGTATATTTTAAGTTGATCTTTTTAAAGTTTGCCTTTCAAGGTTCACCACGAGATGTATGTAACAAATTCCTAAATGCAGTCTAAGATGAGAAGCAAGCTTTTCAATCTTTCAACTTTGAAAATCTTAACTACTGAGGGAAAAGCAAGACATATCTTTTCACACAGATCATACAGCACACACTAATGCACTTTCTCCTAAATCAACATGCAAACTTTTAAATGCAAAATGCACAATGCAAGTATTTCTTTTCTCTTTCTTAATGTTGATGTATTACAAAAAGAAAGCTGTTATATAACTTTGAATCCAATTTCAAGTGAAAGCAAACAAGCTTGTCCAAAATCAAAAGACACCTTAAGATTTACTTGTTTCGACACTAGAAATACATGAAAACAAACCATATGACGAAAGCAAAAGACCAATCAGCTATGAACAGCAAACAAACTAACTCTTAAGATCAGCAAAAAACACCTATCACAGGTTTAGGTCTAAGAGGCCACAGCAAGACTAGTTCACTTTTCGTTATGGGAAACTGTAAATGATGTAAGAAATACAAAAGAACAAGTACAGTTTCTTTATATAACCGAGGTGGAATAATGGCGAGTAAAGTTGGTTTCAGATAGGTACATGGACTGGTAACTGGCTGCAAAAACAATGGTGAAAACAGGGCAAGAAACAGGAGGAAACCCCAGTAGCATTAGGCAAAACTGGATCAAAGCAGGTAGTACACTGCCTGTTTGACATTCAGCGCAGGTAGCCCCTTCGGGACCTGCGTTGCAAAGCAGGTAGCCTGTGTACAGCCTGCTTTGGAAAACGAGACTTGCGTTTTCTCAGTTTCCGGGTCACAGATTTCTCAAAAATTCACAGTTTTTGGCCAAATCAGAAGCTATCAGTCAAGTACACACTAAGGGATGACAAGGAAGATGAAAAGCTATCACTAAGAGCTTACAAGGATCCTTGTAGATCAGCTCTTCAAATCATGAACATGCTCAGAAACGAGCTAGAGTAGCTGCCCTCTACTTCGCTTTTGATATAGTCAAAAGCTTTTACATTTGGTACTCTTTTGTTCAGGAAATGAATAGAAAAATACTACAAACAATCAAACAGATACGATCCCCAGTGGAGTCGCCAGTTTTTTGTAGGGAAAAGTATCCGATTCGGATGACCCTATCCCACTCTAAGGGTGATAGTACCTCAGCAACAACTGTAAACAAAACTACTTAAGGTTTACTTCTTTATGAAAGCAAGAGAGAATGAAGAAATGCACTAACCGTTGCCTTGCGATTAATATTTTCTCCAATCTCTTCCCTTTGCTGCTTGCTCCTAGCTCTTTGCTCTTTTGCTGGCCCAGCTGCAATGAGATCCTGCAAAATAACAAAGAAGGAAACTACAAGAAGCATGCCTTCATAACTGATTCAAGGATTAGCATAAATCAAATATACAATCATCACAATACATCATTGAAACAAATGCATATAGAAGAACCTCAATAGCTTTTATTAATGGAAGAAGTAAAGTTCTGAGAAGGTTACAACCATTGAAGGCTCCAATCCAGCAACACCTCCCAGCAGAAAGAATTTCTCCTCTTCACCTCCTTCAAGCAATCACCCAATAGTTCTATAGTGAAACCAACAGCATATCATTACTTTGCACAAAATTCCAGCCTCCTGAGCTCATAGGAGAGAGCTCAATATATAGATGAATTGAGAAAGGATGAGTCAGCTTGCAACTGATGTGTAGCTGCCTTGTGTCCTCTCTCTCTTCAGTTGATCTTCAGTTCTTGAGTCCACTTGGAGAACCTTGCTTCCACTTGGAGAAACAGAGCCTCTGACTCATCACAAGGCGAAATCCCTGATCCAAGTGTCATTTTTGGAAGATTCCAGAGCAATGACTCAGTGTGCCACTTGTCCCATCTCGCTCAGCGTAGGTGGCCTTTGTTCTACCTGCTTTGCAACGCAGGTACACCATGGAGGAGTTGAGTTTCAGCGCAGAAGCCTAGTGGAGCACCTGCTTTGATTTCAGGATTGCTTGTTCTTGAGTGTTTTCAGGTGGAGAACTGATCTGAGAGCTGTTGGTTTGCTGACCTTGTTCCTCTAGGGGTAGGAACATCATGTTTAGGGACTTTGGATCCCTTGGATTATTGACAATTCATGCCCGATGCTGCAAGGCACAAAATTGTCTATAACAGATGCCCCCTAAAGTATGAGGTCGTTTATCGGGTGAAATGCTTTATTAGGAGGATCCGAAGCTCATTCAATCTGCTGAGAAGTGTCCTGTAATAAGATACAATACAATACATTATTTTTCATACTTTTTCATGATCTAGCTGAGGCGGGTATTCCCATGCTCAGCTTTATAAATTCATTTTGGTACATAGAACAGACGATCGTCTGACGGTAGACTGATAATTCTCTGCTGAAATTATCATCCTTTGAGAAGGATGATCATCTGCTGCAATGATGTACATATCAAATGTCTTTATATCTTGAATATATATCGCAGCCCGGATGGATGAAACTAGATCCGGGGTCTTCAATCTCTTCCGATCTTCACTCAATGTACAAGTCGATCCATGTGAGAGTTTCTTGAAGTCGAACATGGAAAGACATCGCTTGATTACCGGTCAATGATGTAAACCGTTAACAAGCGCGAGAGGAATCACCGATAAGGATGATGACCCTCAAGGTACGGCAGTACAATTCACATGGTGGGAATAAAGGACTTGGCGTCGACCACCATGCAAAATCTCCTGGTCGAAGGTCATTGATGTATACCTGTCGCCGGAAGTGAGAAACTTGTCATTGAGGCATGCAAGCTTCAAAGTACTGAAGGGGTTGTTCCTAGATCAACTCCTTGGATAATGAGCTGATGTCGACAAGGAGCGATCCGTCAAAGGAGGGCCTTAGTGAATCCCACATCAGTGGCACGGAACGGAGCTAGTGATTGTGATGAGGTGAAAACAAACTGTGATGTATGATTCAGGGTGGCGATCATGAAATGGATGAAGGACAATGTATGGCAGTGGATGGGACATGGTTGACTCTTTGCAGAACAACATCTCTTGAACATATAACGACACTGATGTGATGGATAGGTAGCATTACCCCAAATGTGGATGGTGTGGCGAGGACCATGGTGATGAGACCGGTGAATGAAACAACCCAACCCGATGTGATACGGAGGACAAAGTGTCATGTTCAAGAGCGACTTGCTACCATTAAAGCTGTGAGGTTCTCCCAATTTTTCCCCAGTCATTGCTGACCAGTACCTCTTTATTTTTGTCAAGCTTGAGGAGGATAACATATGCTTGTTCTATAACCTGCCCTTCGGGCAAGCCCATCGCTATGTTTTAACGAGCCTAGCGATAGGGAAACTCGTTCTTGTCTAAAGACAAGTTTGTCGCTATTTAATGAATTTAACGAGTCTAACGACAAGGATAACTCGGTCCTTTTCATTTTTAGAGAGTCTGAAAAGGTACATAAAGTCAACTCCAGAATTCCTTTTTCGTCATCTAATCCCTTAAGTCCGAAAAAGTATAAAATAATACAGAAGGGATGAATTTTCGATTGCTTTAACGAGCCGATCAAAACAAGCGCTCGATCTTTTTGTGCAATAATCCCTCAGGTCCAAAAAGATTAAAATCTAGAGGAGGGATAGCTCTTCCGGTCGTTTAACGAGCTGGAAGGCCAAAACTCGACAAACTTTTCATATTTTACGAGTCAGGAGAAAAGAGCTCAAAGAAGACTCGTCTTTTGAGGAACGAGTGATAAACAGGGATAGCAGCAGATTCCAGGTACAGGTTGGAATTTTCCAATCACGGCAGTGTCACAAGGATGGCTAAGTGAAATCACTCTTCGCAGCTGTTCCTCAAAATGGGTAAACAAACATATGGAGATGAACGATTGGCCAAATGAACGAATGGAGGTGAGACTGCAAGAACACGACCAAGGGCTTTAATATGGCTGTCAAAGGTTACATTTACCAAGGTTATTTACCGGTTCATTTTTCTGGGTGAGCTTGAACTCTAGGGGAAGATTGCTCACAACTTATGTTTATTTTTTAACGAGCATGAACTATGTGCTAAAACTGCTCGGATCTTGCGTTTATTTTTTAACGAGCATGAACTGTGTGCTAAAACTGCTCGAATGATAAGTTTGCATGCCCCCAGCATAATAATGCAAATCGAGGTGTATGCCCCCCCAAGCTTCATTGCATTCAACTTGTTGGTTGGAATGAAGGTTCACCTCGGGGATTTGTTTCATTTTTTAATGAGGTTGACGCAAGATAGGAACTATCCTCGACTCCTTGTTTCATTTTTTAACGAGGTTGACACAAGATAAGAACCGTCCTCAGAGCCCACTGTATTTACAGTATTTCTATTAGGGCGATGATCCATGCCGACAAAGTATTTAGGAATCTTCCGAATCCAACCAGAAGATTGGATTAGATTTCATTTTGTAGGTTTCCACCGTGGCCACTCCCGCCAGATTATTTGGAGGCGGTAGGGCGAAAGTACCCATTAAGGTAGGGTCTTTTAGGAGGCCTACTCCGATATTTTGGAGCAAATGATTCCTTCCATGGATCATTGGAATGCTTCCTATAACTTGTGAACTGTTGTGGAGAAAAGTTTGTTGGTCGACGATTGTAATTCCTCCTTGGAAGGGAAATGCAATCTTGGATCCAAAATGGCCCAAAAATGGATCCAAAATGCCCCAAAGTCTCCAAATTTGCTTAAAATCATGCCAATGGATCCAGATATGCTCTTGAAGTCTTCAAATATTTCTTAAGATCATCCAAAGATCGAAATAAGCGCAAGAGGAGAGCCCTTAAAAGGGAGGAAAAACACTATCGGGAGGCTAAAAACACTTGAAAACCATAAAAAACCATGTATCGGAGGCTTAAACTGAAGAACGCATAGCAGCTGTTAGATCTGGCCGATCAACGGCCCAGATCTAAGTGGAAAATCACAATCGAAACAAGCAGGCAGTGGCAATCGGTGCAAGACACCGCCAATCAGCGATCACCGATGATCAGATCGGTGGGTCGCATCGGCGGAGGTATCGGCGATTACAGTATGGGAATTGCGATTGCGATCGGCGATTAAATGTGGACTATCGATCAAGCGCGTAGATCGACTGCCCATGTTACATCGGCAGAAACATTAAGGAGCGCTAAACATGGGCCCAGTGTGACCCAATGACCAGACCCAACAATTATATAGATAATATTGCATAATATTTCAAGTCCATGGGTTGGCCATTTTCAATGTATTTTCGTGTATTTTCATTATATAACGAAATACACATGGAAGCTTGGTTTTGCGATTGCGATGAAGCCCGGACCCGAAAGGGTTCGGGAATGAAATATATAATATTTCAGGTCCATAAGGAAGCCGATTTTTAATGCATTTTCAATGTATTTCGTTATTTAACGAAATACAAAGGGAACATGGGAGCAGCGCCAATGTGACATTACGGACCCGAAAGGGTTTATTAAGGTGGTTGAACACCATTTCAAGTCTGATAAAGCAGGATTTTCACATTTTAATGTATTTTCCAATATAAAGGGAAAATCACAAAACCGGCAGGATTTCAGGAGAGCCAAAGGCGATAAGTGGTTTAGGTCGAGCTCCGCCCGATGCCATACAGCGGCTGCCACGTGTCCAGGATGAGGAGAGAGAAAACCACCCTCATCGGGTGGTTAACTCCAGTACAAAAGAGTCGCCCGAAATAGATCACAATCGTTGGATCTAGAGCACCCAGATCAACGATGGAGATGTGATATCACTGCAAAGGTGGACCCAATAGAGAAATAGGCCATGTTTAAGGACTTTTTAAGTCCAAAATGAACAGAGATGGGCGGGATTTTACAGTTTACAGTGTTTTCTATGTAAAACAGAAAACATTCATGGTTATCATTTGAAAGGGGCCGTTGCAAGGATTTCATAGGCCTGATAGCCACTCCATTGCAAGTACAGGTGGCCAACCATCCTTAGAGGTGTTATGCAATAATGTATACATACCAGAAGAGGGATTCGACCGGTAGATAGAGGCTGGAAGAGGAAAAAGCACAGCACAACATAGCCAAAAAAACAACAAAAAGGATTGTGGGGCATTTGTGGCATGAGATAGCTCCCTGCCAGCACAGCCAAAATACCAGAATGTGGTTATTCCTCTATCAGAAGAAGAAAACCTTCGAGCCGTGCTTTCCTATTCAGGGAATCAAACAGTTAACAAGACAAAGAGGATAGATTAAGACACTCCGAGCCTTTGAGAGCTCAGGAGCATTGTAAAGGCCTATAAATGGCTAAAAGAAAGATGTAACAAGGGTTCAACTTCTGGAGACTATTGATACTTTTCTACTCAAGCTTCTCATCTTCATTCATTAGCAATACAAGCTTCTTTTGCTGTTATCTGTTCAAATGTCCATTTTCTCTTTTGTTCTAAGCTTACACTTGAATAGGTTGTTCATGTTTCTTTTGTTTCTAATGCCAGATAACTGTCATCTTATCTCTGTGTTGATAAATTAGATTTGCAAGCTTCTTTACTGCTTGTAGCTAGCCATTCATATGTGTTTATATATGCATCTGCCGGTATGGTCAGTATTCTCCATCCATTCATTGAATCTACAAAATATTGAGCATTAGTGGTCTAAAGCCTTGTAAGCTGAGGGTGTTCATGCATGTCTTGAGTAAAAACATAATTGAAATGGTTATTTGGCTTGATCCAAACCATCATTTATTCCAATAGTTCAGAGAAAAATATTGAAGATTATATGTTACCAGGCATCTCCGAGCTGCAACCTAGGAGAGCTTCCTAGAGTGATAACATAATTGGCGCCGTTGTCGGGGAGAGGAAACTGAAGCTCAGCTTCCCTGGGAGATGACATAGATCCAACTTTGATGATAGACAAAGTTTGGGCACTTTTTTGGTTGTAATCATCTATCTGGCGACTCCACTTCATAGTTCTGGCTCAGTTTGTGAGGCATACTCAGAGAAATCCTTAGAAGTCACAAGCTGACCCAGTACCTGACCCTGAAAAAATCATCAAAGAAAGAAAGGCATTGCGAAAAGGAGCATCAGTTTCAAGTAAACCTAAACAATCTCCTATATCTCTTCAATAAAATCCTACAATAGAACAAATACATGTTAAGAGTATAGCATCTAATACTAGCAGTGAAGGAAAACTCTCAAAGATTCATAAAGCTCCTTATTCTTTAGGTTCTCCTTTTGTTGTAAGCCCAAAGGAAACCTCACCTCCTATCCATCATACTCCTTTAGTCTTATCAATCACTCCTCAGACCTCTATCATTCAGACTGACAGTACTCTTTTAGCTGCCACAGCTATGGTAGGTCCATAAGCACCTACCAAAATGGAAAGAATCATAGCTGCTAGGTATGGACCTCTAATACTGCCCACTCCTTTGAATGCCATGCCTACTGGAGAATATCAGAAGTATATGCCTAAGTTCACTGGGACTGAAGGTGTTACAGCTGAAGAACACCTTGAGTCATTCTATAGCTATGCTAATAACCTGGACATTAGTGAAGATGATGTCTGGATGAGAGTCTTTGTCCAAAGCCTAGATGGAGAGGCTAGAAAATGGTTCAGAGAACTGACCCCAAGATCTATAGCATCTATTGAGGCTTTAGATGATGCACTCCTAAAGCAATGGGGGGATAAGAAGGATCTCCTTTTCTACCACACTGAGTTTGGGAACTTAAAGAGGGAGAATGGTGAGTTACTGTTTGATTTTAATAAGAGGTTTAACCGCATGTACAACAAGATACCAGCTGAAGTAAAACCCACCACTACCTCTGCTAAACTCACTTATGCCAGTGCTTTTGATTCTAACTTTTGTCTACTGTTGATGGAGAGGAGATGTGCTACTTTGGCTGATATGCAGGATGCAGCCTTGGAAGTAGAATCTGTTGGACACCTAATCCTAAGTGGGTTAGTGTGGAAGTCAAATGGACAAAAGGAGTCCAAGAGACCTTGGGATCTGAAACCCAAGAGTCACATATTTGTACTATAAATGTATATCTATTGTTAATAAAAAATGTACTGAATGATTTATCTTTCCTATTCTTTGCTGTCCATGTGTGTTTAACATGGTATCAGAGCAGGCGAATTCTGGCCCTGCTCATATTTGAGCCACTTGTTTTTGTGGCCTGTGTAAACCAACGCTTCTATGTCTTAATGAAGCTTGTGGGTTTGTGATTATTTGTTAGGATAAATTCATATTGCTCATTGAGATTGAAGTGTGTAGTATGGCGTGAGTGCTGGTTCATTGGTTCAAATATGCTTTTCATATCTGTGTTAATTGATTTGCATAAAACGTTCCCTGCAATTATGCGTACAGAAATCTTGGGAAATCAATGCGCCCAAATCTAAGGCACACGTTGCACTGCCAGCCACTCCATATTCAAAACGTTGCACTATCTTCATTCTGCCATTTCTGTCTACAAATGCAGCGCATCTGCCATCCTATCAATGAGAAGTTGGAGAGCCACCTTGCTGTTCCTGGTTATTTTTAAACTGAAATTATAACACCTCTGGTCCATGTCTGCTCCTATTTCATTGATGCGCAGAGAAACGCTCCTTCACTCAGCGCTATTTGTGCCATACTTTACCTGTGCCCTCTGTCTTTTACAGTCCTGACTCTTGAAATTTTATCTGCGCTCTCTGTCTGCCAGGCGACTGTCCATAAACGTTTGATGTTCTGACATAGCAGAACTGACACCTTCTGGTTTTGTTTCTGCAACGTTTACGTAGACCACAGGAATCTCAGACTTACCGTTCATCTGGTTGTAACCCGAAATGTGGCTTATAGTGTAAGTACCCGAGCCGCCGAGAAGATTCAAACTGTCGTTGAAAGAAAATCCTTTGCCCAGGTTTAAAGTTTTGTGCAGAGAAAATCCATCCTCCTATTAATGCTCTTATTTGCAAAAATCGAAAGGGTTTTCGTTAATTTGTAGAAGGGAATACACTGTTAAAATCACATACTGAAGGAAGGATGCATCTCAGTAACTAATTCAGAATGCAAGACTGAAGATACCCTAACCCGCGTAGGAGGAGTAGCGAATATATGAGCCGACCTCGGAGGGACGAAGGAAGCTAGCATTCCCGTGATACACAGATCCCGCCACAGAAATAAGAAACCGTGATTCTTGAAACGAAGAATTGTTTGTATTGCGATTCAAAGACAAAAGGCGGAGAGCAACTCGCAATCAGCGCTGACGTGTAGCAATAAATAAATAATCCTTATGATCAACGCTATCAGCATTTGGATTAATTGCAGGGGGCTCCAGCATTGGCGTTTTTAATTTGCTTACAGCTACATTCCATCTCCAGGCAGGTCGTGTATCCAATCTCAGGAAGGAGCTTGATTTATTCTCAATGGTTGGGCCGAAATTAAAGGTTGCTTCACTACTCTATTTGCACCATATTTAAAAGGATATCCTGCACAATAACTTGCTCTATTTGCACCAGATCTTGCACTGCAATTTCCAGATCCAATTTTGTTGTGACAGTGCCATGGGAAGGAGTCCAATCAGCCTATAGGAGGGTCAAATATACTGTTTTTCACCAGCAGTAGGAGCGCTGAGCTATTTATCATTCAGAGTACAAATTCCAAGAAGATTTTCTACCACCATCAGTTGATATTGAAGTCATTGTGTCCAGTAGTTGAGAAGCTTGCACTGGTTGATATTAAATATATGGTGATTGTCATTTTCAGATCCAAGGATGTGCAAATAAGGAGCCTATTTCAGATTTATTTATGCTCAGAATTTCAAGGTATCATGGCCGCATTGATTAGGAAGTCGTAGAGATTAAAGAGTTGGAGCATTGAGGTATGGTTTCTCATTGTACCCAAGGTTGTTTTGTGCATTTTTCAGAGAATATTAAGGCTGAACCAGGTGGCAGAGAAAGCTCTATCTTTGTTGTGGAGGAGAGCCAAATTCTTTATAAGAAGATGGGACAGATTTCCTAGTACCAAGCACAAAACCGAACTGGATAAATGTACAATGATCCTATGTTTCAAATGAATGAAGAGGGACAACAAATCTGATATGAAGGAGACCATCGTCGTATATATAGGTTCACATGCACCAGATTTGAGTATTCTGCCATAATTCTGTAGCAGACTGCCTATACAGAAGATTGAGTTTATTTCAGTGGCGTATGCAATCAACTTGTTCAATTTCTTAATAGAAGGAGCCTATACCATGTGTAGTCCTCCAATAGCCTTGTAACTTCCAGGCCTAAAGCAATCTTTCTAAAGTTGGTTCGTGACCTGCATAGGCCAACTTTGTATTTTCTACAGCGACTTCCATAAAGAATGATCTAGCCCCAAGGCTACAAACTTGTATTTTCTGTGGTTGTTTCAGTTGAGCAGCATATCACTGTACCTGTGCTTGAAATCTTAATGAGTATAGACTATTGGGAGTGATGTTTGGTGATGTACCTCTGCTATAGAGGATCTCAAACTTCCTCATCTCATTGGATGTGTGGCTGTGAATATATTGAAGACACTCCATATTTATTTCCCTGTCTTGGAGCTGAATACGTTGCATATATTATCACTGTGGTGTTTTCTCTGTAATGATGGAGCTTCTTTGATGTTATAACACTTATCTACAGCCACTGTTATTCCTAACATTTGCTGGTATATTCTACTTCAGATCTCTGTTATTATTAGAGTTGATATATGAGAGGTATATGTAATCCATTCCTGTAGTTGAAGTTCGAATTTCAAAGAAGGAAGAAGTCATTTAGTTGTGCATCCATACAAAGCGTATCTTGGTATACCTGAGAATTTTAAGGGAGAAACATATCTATTGTATCTGTGTTGGAAGGACTTTGAGCCTCTCATTCTTGCTGGACACAAATCTGTTTGTGGTTGGCTAAATTCTTAGCTGGAATTAGTTGAGTGTTCATTTCTTTGTTGAGACAATGGCTAGATTTGATGATGTATTAGAGTTACTGAATACACTAATACACTCCACTATTGGTGGGAAGGTAAATGTTAGCAAAGACACTCTTTGTGACATTCAGACCTGCCTACATGATGCACAAGAAAAGATCGATTTTTTGTAGCTTGAATCACAGCTACAGAAAGAAGAGCTACATCAAAATAGACACCATTCTGAACCTGTTTTTGTTCAGAACATTGAGACAACCACCCATCAGCAGCATGTTAATATTGTTCAAGTTCATTCAGATCCAGTACCCAATAAAGAAGCAATTGTACATGCAGATGCAGAAACTCAGTCTGCACTTCCCAAGCCCATCATCAGACCTTGGGAACAGCTTGTCCACAACAAGCACAAAAATGGTCTTGGATATGACAAGGACTTGTCCTTTCATATTCCAGACTATGCCAAGCCCATTCAGTTTCAGAGTGCTGGATTCATTCATGACAGTTCACTTGCTCCTCATGACAGTTCACCTTCAGCTGTTCCAGATTCTGCCCCTCTTCCACAGCAACAACAACAGATCATGAAATGCCAACACTGTGACTGAGTTGGCCATTTGAAAGATCACTGTTTTGATCTTCATCCATGTAAGCACTGTCATAAAACCAACCATTCTTCACATAGATGCTTCAGAAATAAACGTCCTGCAAGAACAAAGATTCATCTTGGATGGATCGCTTCTTGGCAATGGGCATCAACAACCAAGAAGATATTCCAAACACATGTCAGAACTTGTTCCAGAATATTGAACAGTCTTGCAGTTGAGTTTTCTCCATCATCTCACCTTGTATCTGACAGGGGGGGAAATGATGGTCATCTACAAGCTTCAAAGTCACATCAAGCAAGCCTGAGCCACAACCTGCCACACCAGTTTCAGAGTTGTAGCCAGAGACAAAGATGCCCCTGAACATGCCTTCAGTTGGCAATCTGGGACACTTTCTCTAGTAGAAGACTTCAGCTTCTTGCCAGTTTTGAAAGAGTTCTGGGAACAAAATTGAGAACACTTCCTCTAGCAGAAGACTCCAGCTTCTTGCCAGTTTTGGAAGAGTTCCAGGAATTGCATTAAGCATTCCAGAGTTGTTGGTCATCCTTAAACCATCACAGATTAAGAACACTTCCTCTAGCAGAAGACTCCAGCTTCTTGCCAGTTTTGGAAGAGTTCCGGGAACTGCACTAAGCGTTCCAATGTTGGTGGTCATCCTTAAACCACCGCTCTTTTTTACCAACATTTCATAGAGCACATTCAGCCTAGTGCTGCCATGCATATTTGCACATTTTGTATTACAGCTCTCTTCTTGGACTCATACATAACCCTTCGGATTAAGGGGGGGAATGTTGGACACCTAATCCTAAGTGGGTTAGTGTGGAAGTCAAATGGACAAAAGGAGTCCAAGAGACCTTGGGATCTGAAACCCAAGAGTCACATATTTGTACTATAAATGTATATCTATTGTTAATAAAAAATGTACTGAATGATTTATCTTTCCTATTCTTTGTTGTCCATGTGTGTTTAACAGAATCAAACATCATGGCTACAGAGAAGCTCAAGGGAAATGTTGATAGAAAGAGACAGAGGGGTGAGTCTTCATCATCTTCAGATCCCAAGATAGATAAAATGACTAAGATGGTAGAGTCATTAGCCTCCAAAATCTCCAAATTAAAAATTGAGCAACACTCTGGGAAAGGAAGAGTTTCTAACACCTTTGCTCCTAGAGATCCAAATCCATATAGAAGAGCTAATGAGCAGTTGCAGATCCGGAAAAGAAGTGAAGATGCCAATGAAGACCAAAGGGTAAAGACCCCTTTTTAGAATACAGTCATGGAGGAAGAGCATTTTGAAGAAGATGATGAGATCCATTGTCTTGAAGACAAAGGCAGTGCCTCCTTTTTGACCTCAACTGCCTATGAAAAGTCATTATTCAATGACCAGATTAACCAAGAATGGGATGGGGAAGCTGTTCTACAAACTGAAGATCAGCACAGATATAATCTGAGGTCGAAGATGAATAATGCCAAGGAAACTCCTATTCAAAGAGCTATTGTCCCTGCAGTACAACAAGCTAATAAACAGAAGCGACCAGTAGTTGATCCTGCCATCCTCAAAGCTCCAGCTCATGAGGTAAGAGGCCTTGACAAGTCTCCTTCTCCTTTTAGTTTTCAATCAGAAATTCAGAAGCTAAGAATACCTATACCTCTAATTGAACTAGTGAATAATGAGTCCTTCAAGAAATCTATCTTTGAGGCTCTTGAGCCTAATGCCATCCAAGCCTCCACTGACTATGTAAATCTGCAAGATGACCAACCAGTTGTTGTTCTCAGCCCAGTGATTGAAAATTGTGAGGACAGCTCCCCATCATTCTATGTCTCTCTGAATATTCATGATAAAACCCTTCACAACTGCCTTCTGGACACTGGAGCCAGCCATAATCTAATGCCCAAGGTTGTCATGGATGAGTTGGGTCTTGACATTACCAAGCCTTATCATGACCTGTTTTCTTTTGACTCTAGAAAAGTGAAATGCCTGAGATTAATCAAGGACCTAGCCATCACTTTGTCTCAGCGGCCCATGAAGAGCATGATGATGGATATCATGGTAACAGATGTACCCCCCAAGTTTGGCATGTTACCTTTTAGAGGTTGGATCAAGAGTTTAGGTGGATCATTACAAAATGATGTGTCCTATGCTACTGTCCCAGTTTTTGGAGGTGAGAGCAGGAGATTATACAAAGAAGCTCAGTTGGCTTATATCATCAGTGATGAAAGGAATCCCACTAATCATCCCATCTATGCTATTGACATTGATTTTGGAGATGTATCCTATAGATTGAAGAATATCAACTAGCCTCCACGTAGCTTAAGAAACCAATTTTCCATATCACAGAGGAAAAAGGCCCACAGATTTGGGATATGTTCTTTGATGGAGCTTGCTGTAAGGAAGCTACAGGGGTAGGTGTAGTCCTTGTGTCCCCCACATAGGAATACATTCATTTATCTTTCAAATTAACTTTTCAGGTCACAAATAATATAGCAGAGTACAAAGCCTTGATATTGGGCTTAAGCGCTGCTAAAGAAATGGGCATTAAAGGCCTGAAAGTGTTTGGAGATGCAGACCTCATCATTCAACAGGTCAATAAAACTTTCCAAGTGAAGCATCCAAGGCTGAAAGCATACAGAGATGAGGTATGGAGGCTCAAGGATTCTTTTAATAATTTCAGCATTTCTTACATTCCGAAAATGAAGAACCAACTTGCCAACTCCCTTGTTGTGTCTGCTAGCACGTTTATTCATCCTTTGCCCCCTAAATTAACGTATGAAGTTCAGGTGAAATATAGACCATCTCTGCCTGACAATGTCAAATATTGGAAAGTTTTTGAAGATGATGATGAAATTAATAGGTTTCTACAAGTCGTTGAGGAATTTTCTGAAACGCACATCGACCAAGAAAATGAAACCATGGAAGAATGTAGCCAGTCCAAGCTAAAGGATGAGATTGGCCGAGGAAGCATTGTCCAGTTGCCTAGTAACCATATACCCAAAGGATTGGTGCCTCTAGAGAAGTTGTTCGATCATAACGATGTGCCTTATAAGCCTGCCAAAAAAGAAAATGAGTCGGATGCGCGTAAACATAATATAGGGTGCCCAGCCCACCCGAAATACATAAATCTATCCACTCATCTATCTTTTGCCTAGAATTCCAAGTATTGCACCCTCATGAAGCAATTCGTTGACATTTTCGCCTGGGGATACAGTGACTTAAAACCTATGACACAAACATCATTCAGCATAAGATTCCACTGGAAAAGAACACCATGCCATTTAAGCAGAAATTAAGACCTATCAGCTCTCTCTTATTGCCTTTGATTGAGAAAAAAATCAAGAAGTTGTTGGATGCAAAAATCGTAGTTCCCCTAAGGTATTAAAAGTGGATAGCTAACCTTGTGGTAGTAAGAAAGAAAAATGGAGAAATCAGGCTTTGTGTTGACTTCAGAAATCTGAACAAATGTTCTAAAAAGGATAACTACCCCCTGCCTAAGATGGAACACTTGTTGCAAAAAGTTTCAGGGGCTAGAGTCATGTCTTTCTTAGATGGATTTTCAGGTTACAATCAGATTGTTGTACATACAGAAGATTAGGAAAAGACCACCTTCACTACTCCTTGGGGCACTTTCATGTACTCCAAGATGCCTTTTGGACTGATGAATGTTGGGGCTACTTTTCAAAGGGCCATGGACATAGCCTTTGTGGGAGAGAAGGACAAGTTTGTCCTTATTTACCTTGATGACATAACAGTCTTCTCCAGTAGTCACAAGGACCATTTGCAACATTTGAAGAAGGTCTTTCTAAAGTGCAGACAGTTTGGAATTTCAGTGAACCCAAAGAAGTCACAGTTTGCTCTAGAAGAAGGCAAACTTCTGGTACATATTGTTTCTCGTGAAGGTGTGAAGATTGATCTAGCAAGGGTTCAAGCAATTCATACATTGTCCATCCCAAGGTCAAAAAGGGACATTCAATCCTTCCTGGGTAAGATTAACTTTGTAAGGAGGTTCATTCCAAACTTTGTAGAGCTAGTAAAACACATCACTTCCATGCTGAAAAAAGGATCAGAAATAAGATGGACAGATGCTGCAAGAAGCTCTTTTGAAGCCATCAAACAAGCTATCATGGAAGCTCCCACTTTAATCAGCCCAAATTACACTAAGGAGTTTTGTGTCTTCTCTTTTTCCTCTTATGATACACTTGCAGCAGTTCTGTTGCAGAAAAATGATGAAGGCATAGAGCACCCCGTGGTCTTTTTCAACAAAACTCTAAGGGATGTTGAACTGAGGTATGACCTTATTGAAAAACAAGCTTATGCTCTTATAAAATCTTTAAAGGCATTCAGAATTTATATTTTGCATTCCAAAGTGGTTGCATATGTACCTTCAGCCTCAGTAAAAGATGTATTAACTCAGTGAGATATTGATGGAAAAAGAGCTAAATGGGTTGCAAAATTCATAGAGTTTAACATAGAAGTGAAGCCCACTAAGCTTGTCAAAGGCCAGGGCTTGGCTAAACTTATGGCTGAGGAAAATTGCAATTTGTTAGACATAAATTGCATGGGTCCAAATTCAGATGATGAGCAGACAGAGGAAGTAGTAGAAGAGCAAAAGCAGTATCAGTCTTTGGCTAAAAATCTAGCCACTTGTGAATGGTATTCTAGCATAGTTCATTTTTTGCAAAAGCTAGAAGTCCCTCCAAGGCTTAGCTCAAGTCAAGCTCGGGCTATTAAACTCAGATCAACCAAATTATGCGTTAATAACAATCTGCTTTATTGGAAAGACCCATCAGGAATCCTCTTGAGATGTCTAGATAAAGGACAATCTGTGGAAGTCATGTACCAGTTCCATTCTAGCATCTATGGAGGGCATCATTATTGGAAAACCACAGCGCACAAAATCCTAGGAGTTGGGTATTATTGTCCTACTCTGTTCTCTGATGTGTTTTCTTTTGTGAAATCTTGTGACAAATGTCAAAGGTATGCAGGAACACAACAACTAAAATCTCTGCCCTTGAAGCGAGTACATGTCAATGGTCCCTTCCAACAATGGGGCTTGGACTTTATAGGCGAGATCAACCGACATTCCAGTGGCCAACAAAAATGGATCTTGGTAGCCATTGATTATTTCACCAAGTGGATTAAGGCTATACCCACTAAGAATGCCAATCATCAAGTTGTCATAAAGTTCTTGAATGAGAATATTTTCACTAGATTTGGTTGCCCAACCAAACTAGTCATTGATAATGCAGCAGCTTTCAAGACAAAAGAACTGGTAGACATGACTGAATCCATGGGCATTCGATTGGTGCATTCTACCTCATATTATCCTCAAGGAAATGGCCTAGAAAAATCATCTAACAAGAGTCTGGTAAGGGTAATCAAAAAACTATTAGAGGACAACAAAAAGAGCTGGGAATCCAAATTGAAGTTTTCCTTGTGGGCTGACAGAGTTACCATCAAAAAGTCCATAGGAAATTCTCCATTTAAGCTGGTTTATGGCGCTAGTGTGGTTTTTCCTATCCAACTGACTCTCCCTGTGGCCAAATTCTTGCAAGAAGAACAAGATGAAGAGAATGACATGGTAAGGAGAATGAATAACCTGGTTGAACTACAGCAGATCAGAGAGCAGCTGGTTGAGAAGTCAAAAGCTCATTAGAAGAAAATCAAAGAAACCTTTGACAGGAAGGCAAAAGTGGACAATTTCCAAGTTGGTGACTAGGTTCTCAAATGGGATGAATTTAAGGAAAAGAAAGGTAATCATGGTAAGTTTGACTCCTTAAGGATCGGTCCGTTTGTCATCGCTAAAATTCAGCAGAAAAATACCTTTATTTTGCACAATCCAGAAGGAGGAGATGTTTTTGGTAGCCCAGTCAATGGGCGGTTTTTGAAACTTTATTTCATTTAAGGCTTTAAAGCCTTAGTATTGTAAATATGTTTTTTCCAGTTTTTATTTTTTGCAAAATAGACTTCATGCCCAATGGAACACTAGGAGGAAGATTTGATTTTGTTTTTTACAGGAAAGGCATTGTTCTGTAGTTCTTGAAACCTCACAGGGAGGCTTTCATCCCTAGAAGGAGCCAGTGTTAGCCTTGTTGGAAAATGGCCCAAAAATGGATCCAAATATGCCCCAAAGTCTCCAAATTTGCTTAAAATCATGCCAATGGATCCATATATGCTCTTGAAGTCTTCAAATATTGCTTAAGATCATCCAAAGATCGAAATAAGCGCAAGAGGAGAGCCCTTAAAAGGGAGGAAAAACACTATCGAGAGGCTAAAAACACTTGAAAACCATAAAAAACCATGTATCGGATGCTTAAACTGAAGAATGCGTAGTAGCCATTAGATCTGGCCAATCAACGGCCCAGATCTAATAGGCAAATCGCAATCGGCACAAGCAGGCAGTGGAAATCGGCGCAAGACACCGCCGATCAGCGATCGCTGATGATCGGAATGGCGAGTCGCATCGGCGGAGGTATCGACGATTACAATATGGGCATTATGATTGCGATCGACGATTAAACGTGGACCGTCGATCAAGCGCGCAGATCGACAGCCCACATTACATTGGCGGATCGCAATCGGTGGAAAGATTAAGGAGCGCTAAACATGGGCCCAGTGCGACCCGATGACTAGACCCGACGATTATATGGATAATATTGCATAATATTTCAAGTCCGCAGGTTGGCCATTTTCAATGTATTTTCATGGATTTTCGTTATATAACGAAATACACAGGGAAGCTTGGTTTTGCGATTGCGATGAAGCCCATACCTGAAAGGGTTCGGGAATGAAATATATAATATTTCAAGTCCGTAAGGAAGCCGTTTTTAATGCATTTTCAATGTATTTCGTTATTTAACGAAATACAAATGGAACATGGGAGTAGCGCCGATGTGATATTACGGACCTGAAAGTGTTTATTAAGGCAGGTGAACACCATTTCAAGTCCGATAAAGCTGGATTTTCACATTTTAATGTACTTTCCAATATAAAGGGAAAATCACAAAACCGACAGGATTTCAGGAGAGCCAAAGGCGATAAGTGGTTTAGGCCGAGCTCCGCCAAATGCCATACAGTGGCTGCCACATGTCTAGGATGAGGAGAGAGAAAACCACCCTCATCGGGCGGTTAACTCCAGTACAAAAGAGCCGCTCGAAATAGATCACAAACGTTGGATCTAGAGCACCCAGATCAATGGTGGAGATGTGATATCACTGCAAAGGTGGACCCAACAGAGAAATAGGCCATGTTTAAGGACATTTTAAGTCCAAAATGAACAGAGATGGGTGGGATTTTACAGTTTACAGCGTTTTCTGTGTAAAACAGAAAACATTCATGGTTATCATTTGAAAGGGGCCGTTGCAGGGATTTCATAGGCTTGATAGCCACTCCATTGCAGGTACAGGTGGCCAACCATCCTTAAAGGAATTGTGCAATAATGTCTACATACCAAAGGAGGGATTCGGTCGGGAGACAGCGGTCGACAAATAGAGGTTGGAAGAGGAAAAAGCACAGTGCAACACAGCCAAAAAACAACAGAAAGGATTGTGGGGCATCTCTGGCACGAGAGAGCTCCCTGCCAGCACAGCCAAAATACTAGAATGTGGTTATTCCTCTGTCAGAAGAAGAAAACCTCCGAGCCATGCTTGCCTATTCAGGGAATCAAACAGTTAACAAGACAGAGAGGATAGATTAAGACACTCCGAGCCTTTGAGAGCTCAGGAGCATTGTAAAGGCCTATAAATGGGTGAAAGAAATATGTAACAAGGGTTCAACTTCTGGAGACTATTGGGACTTTGCTACTCAAGCTTCTCATCTTCATTCATTAGCAATACAAGCTTCTTTTGCTATTATATGTTCAATGTCCATTTTCTCTTCTATTCTAAGCTTGCACTTGAATAGGTTGTTCATGTTTCTTTTGTGTCTAATGCTAGATAATTGTCATCTTATCTCTGTGTTGATAAATTAGATTTGCAAGCTTCTTTATTGCCTGTAGCTAGCCATTCATATGTGTTTATATATGCATCTGCCGGTATGGTCAGTATTCTCCATCCATTCATTGAATCTAAAAACTATTGAGCATTAGTGGTCTAAAGCCTTGTAAGCTGAAGGTCTTCATGCATGTCTTGAGTAAAAACATAGTTGAAATAGTTATTTGGCTTGATCCAAACCATCATTTATTGCAATAGTTCAGAGAACAATATTGAAGATTATATGTTACCAGGCATCTCTGAGCTGCAACCTAGGAGAGTTTCCTAGAGTGATAACAGGGACTGTTGTTGGGCTCAGAGTACCAATTGACACAGCAAGCCCAACCTTTCTTAAGAGGTTTAAAAATATGGCATGACCCATGACTGCTCCCCGTTCAATCATACGAAAATATAACACTGAAATTCTTACATAAAGTGCATATAAACATATCTACATCAAGCTTGATGAGAAATAAAGAGCTGATTTACACTCCTAAACAAGTATTGACAGATCAGTGATGGCCCCGAAAGGATTTTTGAAAGTAGAAAACAGGTAAGGGAGGGTCAATAAATCCCATAATACTACCATTGGAGAATTCTTGTCAAAATCCTATCAGTAAGTTGAAGCTATTTGTCTTTATCCCACCTGAAGCAATTAATGTTGAAGTGGAACCCATGCCTGTCCATCTATACAGTTTGCATTTCAAGTTTATCTTAACACCTTGATGTTCTATTGATCCAAGGTTTATTTGGAAACAGAGATAATTGGTTCACCCAACGATTCGCCATTTGTTGTGGCCACAACCACCACCCTATTAAAACATGCTCTGGTAGAAAATTTGAATGGGTACCCTAGAAGTTTGATCTTTCACTTCTTCGAATGATATGTTTTTATCCCAAGCATTTTAACTTTGTGCCGAGTCAAATCTTCAATCCTTAATGGCCAAGACCCCCTTTAATAAATCTCTGTTGCATGATTCATTCACAACCCAGCCTAGCCCTTCATTCATATCCTTCATCAGGACTCTTTCAAATCCCCATAAACATTCATGGTGCCCTATGCCCACTCATATAATCATCCGCACTCTTTACCATGGTTGTATGTGGACTCAACCCTCAAAACCTTCTATCGCGCCACTATTTCTATTACAATACTTTTGTAACAGAAATACTTTGCAAATGTATGTAACTTACCTTTTGACGCTCTTTCGGACTTTATGCATTTCTCAATGCCTGCCTCTATCGCTATCACAATTTCTCCATTTCCGCAGTTATACTGCACCTTCCTCTTTCACATCCACTAAGTGAGAGCCTTCCGGACTTCAAATGCAATTAAAAGCAACACACACACACACACACACACACACACACACACACATATATATATCGGGTCCGCTCCCCCAATCGCAAGTCACAATCAGTGGAGCTCGGGGCTTATACATAAAGCGCACTGCGATATACCGGACCCGCCGGGACTATTAAACGTAGCATATATATTTTTTGGGTCCGGCATATCGCTAATCACAATTGGCAGAGTGCAGGGTTTATACATAATGTGATATGCAATATGGCGGACCCGTTGGGACTATTAACCGCAGCATATATATTTTCAGGTCTGGCCTATCGCATATCGCAATCGGTGGAACCCAAGGCCCATACACAAGGTGCTCCGTAATCTAACGGACCCACCGAGATTATTAAGCACAGCATAATATGATTTCAGGTCCACTTCCGCCGTCACAATATTGTAGTTCTGCAGTTCAATAAGCCCGTTCCTCTCCATTGAAACGATGTGATGCAATAATGTTTCGCGGACCCGATAGGGTATGGGTTCCCATCTATAATATTTCAAGTCCGGACTTCGGATCCGGTTATGTGTTATGCGATGATTTTCAATGTAAATCGGATTTACGCTTGCGGGACTTAATCAATTCATGGATTAAAAACCAGGGGCCGATTCTTTCACACTTGTTCCTTTTGATGTTATAAACGTTTTAATGAAGGAAAGATCTGTGTTTTTAAGCATTTCTATCATATTTTCATAAGCATAGCTGATATTGGTTATCTCTATAGGCGAGGATTGAGAGAAGGCAAGCGAGGTCAAAGAACGAATGCATAAGCATCAAGTATGGCTTCGGGTAAAAGAGGCATGAGTGGATCCGAAGAGTTTATATATGCGGGTGTGTTCTATTTAAAGATCTGGCTTTAGGCGTTGGCGGTCATGTTTCCATGTGTTACCTGTGTGTTCCGAAGGTTATGCAGTCTCGGGCCTCATCATGAAGAAATGACATGCATACCTCCTCCTTTCAACCAGAATCCATTCATTTCCCCAAGAAATGAAACACTCCAGCAGATGTGGCCTTTACGTATTAGTCGTTTCACCGATCGATTCGATACCTATATGTTTTAATTTGTATATTGAAAAAAGGAGGGAGGTGAAAAGTCAGGGGAGACCGAGGGTCAGTGGCTTTTGCATAAGTATTACCTCCGAAGATGAGATGAGGACTTTTTTTTGGGCAGAACAACTTTTGATTTATTGTGAATAAAGAAGACTATTTGGGTCAAGAAGGAGCCTTTTGTTTCAGATTTATTTTCCTCTGCTTTCATGTGTTTAGGATCAGAGTATTGTTGCTGGCATAAAGATAAATTTGTTTTGCTTTGTGCATATTGATAACATACAGTTCATGGTTATTCCTAGTTATTCGAATATAATTCAATAGCATGCTTAACTCATGAAAGGTTGTTGATTCGAAACTTTGTTAAACATCAGTTGCAAGTGTTATTTGTATTGAAAGGAATGTGTATTCCTGTATAAGTAATTGGATTGCAATTAGGATTTAATACAACCTTGTTCTTATGTGAACCAATAATTGATTCATTTGGACTTGGAATCTATATATGATGTTTAACCTCTTTTTGTTATGCTCCTGCAGGATAGATTAAGATAGTTAGGACTAGCTTAAGTAGTGAGAAGTAGTGTAGATAAGATTTTATACATATAGGTTAGCTATTTCTTTTGTTGATTTAATTGAAGTCTTCCTCTGGGAACCAATCTCTCAACACCTTTAGCAGTTTACGGGATCCTTTAAAACCCGTTGGAGCTAGCCACCCTAAACGAGAGCAGATCTAATTGGGGTCTGTGATCGGGTTAGTTCCCCTTGTTGGTATAGCAAAAATTCGCCATGTCAACACCACCATAATTCAATATGATGACATGTTAGTCCCTATTACTTATGGAAAATGTGTTACCCACATAAGTACTATAAACAATACTCTAGAAGGTTCAATTTGTAACTCACACTGATCGTTGAATGGGGTAAAATGTAACCCCTAGTCAGCTATCTGGCTATGTTATAATTAGGTCACTAGCTTGAAAAAGGGTTCCATTCTCTTTTCTTGCATTATGTTCCATAATAAAGTATATTATATGAGTGTGGATATAGAGATAGCATAGTAGAGTTTGGTTTGTGTTTTGCAATAGTACTCAAGCCACGAGTCTCAAGAAACTCCCTAGAGAGTTCATTCTCCTTTATACTTGCACTATTTCCATTCTAGAAAAAAGAGAGCGAAGCAACCTCACCTTTTAGCTAGGTTTTCTACTAGAAGGGTGTCCTAGAGAATATCCTTGTGTTCATCATGGTATATGAGTGATTTAATTTTCCCATCCCTTATTTTCTAGATATTATATATTACATGCATAAATGAAAAAACAATAATAGCAAATTTGGAATCTAAAACGAATCAACCCTTCACACTATAGATTTTGATTTATTTTCATATATTTGTTGTGAAAAGATATCTAGTGGAATATCCATGACAATATATATATTGACTTATAAATTTAATGGAGGAGGAGAAGGATTAATGACCTATTTATCACACTTTGAATTCTAATGAGGAAGAAAAGAAGCAGCAATCCATTCACACTATAAATTTGATGAAGGAGGAGAATGATTTATAGCCCTTTCTTGTAATAATTAAATTAAATATAATATGGTCCACATTTATTTCTCATGCTTTGGTAATTTGAGGACCTAGGATAAGAAGAACCAAACCTTTATCGCAATTATATAATTTGGGCAAGGAGGAGGAGAAGAAGCATATCCCTCTTTTCAAACTTAATTAATTTAAGGGAGGAGAAGAAGGAGCATTGACTATTTTTAAATATTTTTTTACTTTAGTAAGGATGATCCAGGTGGATATCAGTGGCCACCCACCTATTTTTCTATCTCAAAACACAATTTTCTATTTTGGTAGTTTTTTTCTACAGTTTTTAGGTCTTAAACTTCTAGAGTTAATTTGAGGCCCCAAACAATGTTTTTTGGAAACAGACCAATGGTAAACGTAAACTTTTTAAGTAACTGAAAAAATTACTTCTCATATATACCATTCCAATGAGCAATCGTACATGTGAAATGGAGATCATATGCCAAAGTTACGACCCTGGGAAGTTGATGTTCCAACTTACCCCATCCGGGCCTAAACTCCTTTGGCACTTCATTTCCTAGGGTTAGGTTTTTTTATTTTTAGGGTTTATAATTGCTTCCGTATGATAAAATGGTCTTTTAGGCTCACTATAACATAATCGATGAAGGCATGCAGCCATCACATGCCTTCTTATAGATAAGCTACCAACATTCAATCTAGTTTGTTTTCATTATATGTTTATACAATTTCAACATTTTTCCATTTATTAATAGAAGTGATGTTTCATTGTATCTCTATGTTTTGGTTATAAATATGTATGCTATTTCATTCCCTTTATAAACTCAATTTTCATAAATATCTGCAGCACTAAGTCACATTCAACATTTCATAAATATCAAGATATACTACAACGCAGTCTAATTGTTAAATTGTTTTTTATTTATATTTTTATTGGAAGATAAAATATTTGTTAGATGAATTTAACTGGGTTAAAATGTATTTTTTGTGTATAAATGGATTTTGGAACTTTGAATTTTTTTTGTCCATTTTTATTTCTGTATTTTAAAATTTCAAAAATTTCCTATAGAATTTTATCACAAATTACTATGAGCAAAACTTGTAAACTACATCTATTTAAACAATGTTCTTCATAAATTTAATTATTTAATTGAGATTTAAGAATATATAACATTTAATTTTGTTTAATTTGAAAAACAATAAGGAGATTTTTTTTTTTACCTTATAATTATTTAACCATAAATGAAACAAGATCATCAAACAAAGAACTAGTTTAAATATAAAGTATGATTTTATTTTGGCGAAGCCTGTGAAGTAGAGGCCATATCGCCTCAATCCTAAGTACAAAGAAAGGGTCCGCTTAGAATTGGACAAAATGTTAGCGGCAGGAATCATTGAACTAGTGGAGGAGTCTGACTGGGTAAGTCCTATGGTAGTTCAGGAAAAGAAGCAGAAGGATGAAATAAGGATATGCGTAGATCTCAGGAAGCTGAATGACGCTTGTGTGCATGATCCTTTTCCGACTCCATTCACTGATGAAGTGTTGGATAATGTAGGAGGACAGGAAGCATTTTCTTTCACTGATGGGTTCTCCGAGTACCATCAAATCAAGATCGCGCTAGAGGATAGAAGTAAGATGACCTTCGTAAACAAGTGGGGATGTTTTCAGTATACTGTAATGCCTTTTGGACTGAAGAACGCACTGACGATATTTTCACGCGTAGTCATCGCGGTGTTCAAGGACTTCATTCACAAGTTTCTAGAGGTATATTTTGATGATTGGACGGTGTTTGGGCTGGTGAAGTGCCATGTAGCTAGCCTACGCTTGATGTTGGATACATGCCAGAGGTATCAAATCACACTCAATTTGAAGAAATGTTTGTTCTGTGTTCCTTTCAGAATCTTGCTGGGCCATGTGGTATGCAGACAAGGATTAATGGTGGACCTAGCTAAGATAGTAGTTATAATTAATTTGGAGGTGCCAAGAAGTGTGAAACAGCTGTGCACAACGCTAGGGCATACGAGATACTATAGAAAGTTCATCAAGAGTTATGCCCAAATTACCGCGCCGATGGAGAAGCTGCTAAAGAAGGATGCTACATTCTGTTGGAATGAAGAATGTCAGCGGAGCCTGGATGTGTTAAAGGAAAAGATGGTCACCACACCGATCCTAGTCTTCCTGGATTGGAAGAAGGAATTTCATGTGCATGTGGACGCATCATGTATTTCTCTTGGAGTAGTACTGACACAGGTCGGTGAGGGAGAGTTGGATCACCCTATAACATTTGCAAGTAGGAATTTGTCTAAAGCTAAGAAGAACTATTCAACAACAGAGCGCAAAGGTTTGACTATGGTGTACGTGCTCCAGAAGTTCAGACACTACTTGCTAGGCAGACACTTTAAGATGTATACAGACCATTCTGCATTGAAGTACCTGGTTAACAAGCTTGTGTTGGGGGGGAAGATATGCATATGGTTGCTGCTGTTTCAGGAATATGATTTCGAAGTCATTGTGAAGCCAGGACGATTGAATGCAGGACCAGATCATCTGTCGCGCATTGAAACAGGAGAAGAGCCTACTAATTTGGAGGAAGGATTGCCTGACGTGCAGCTCTTTGTGGTGCACATAGCTGACAATCACTTTGTAGATATCATACACTTCTTGGCGATGGGAACGACTCCAGAAGGGTATACTAGTCAATAAAAGGAGTTGGTGGTGCGCGCAACAGACTTTTCTGTCATTACAGGACATTTATATAAAATGGGCTCAGATGAAATTCTGCGACGTTATGTGCTTGAGTTCGAACGAAGCAACATCCTAGCCGAAGCACATGGAGGGGCTGCGGGAGGCCATTATGCAGGCAAAGCAACAACGCAAAAGATTTTACGCGTTGGGTTGTGGTGGGAGAATGACACAACATCAGCAAAAGCGCAACGGGAGTTGCTCTATAGAAGGAGAGACCATGCAGGATAGCTAGAAAGTGACTGCTACTATCACTGTTCATGATTTGACTGTGAGAAAACGGCTAAGAGGAGCGGGGGGCGGTATTTAAGGCTAAAATTAAGAGCAAGATATTTGAAAATCTGCTACCAATCTAGCATTTATGAGCAGATTTTGGGGGGAATAGTCGGATTTGAATTTGAATTTTCCTATAAATTACAGATGGCCACCCAACAAAAAACACTTTTCATTTGGAGAGTTGATGTGTCATGTTATCGGTTGCGCATGAATCCTACGGTTTTTGAGGATTTGGTGGCCAGTTCAGTGTTTGACAAGTTACCTAAGGAAACCCAGGAGCTCCTTAATAGCCTCATGTCGGCACCCGTGGAAACTACAAGTGCTGGAGGATCTATGGCCTCTGAGGGAGCTGCCCCTGAGGTCATAAGTGTGGAGGTGCCCGCAACGGTGCCAAAATCACCAAGGTCACCTAGGCCGAAGCCTACGCCAGTAGGAGAGGCTTCCAAGATGAAGAAGCATAAACAGAAGGCGACACAGTCGGTGCGCGAGTTGCCAAGGAAGCATCATAGAAAAGAGAAGACCATCGTGCGGGAGAAAGGTAAGGTGGTAAACCTAGAGGCCAATGAGGGCGCAGAGGAAACTGATATGGGTATAGAGGACATTGATATTGAGGTAGTAGATGATATCTCAAAGCTGCCATAATACATCCCTCCATGCCAGGGCAAGGTAAAGGTCTCGAAGGACCCTGATGAAGGAAAGTTTCTCCTTAACACACCCCTGTGCTAGAAAACATAACATTTGAAGATTCGGGCTTGGCGCACATTACCACATCTAAAATTATAGGATTGGGACTTGGGGAACACTGAGTGGTTCCCCCACCTAGCTACTAATAATTTCATGCAGAGCGTATTCTACAAGGACTCGGGTGTCATGGCACTGGAGCTGGTGAAGTGGATTTGTGGGGTGGAAAAGGCAGGATTGTTGAATCTGTTATGGGTGTCGCATTACCACTGCACTCCCATAAATTTGATAGTCATCAAACAGTTGTTGTGCCTGGTGCAAGACGGGTGCCTATGGTTGGGAGAGCTTGATGAGCCCCAAAAATGGATAGTTATATGGGCTCATTCAACCTCCTAATTTGACTTAATCCACCATTCTCATTAGTTTATTGCATGCTTTTGATTATATTTATGCTAATAGAGTGAATTGGGTTAGTCATTATGCCAACAAGTCTAATGGGTGCTTTGTGCAGATTTTTAGTCAATTTTGAGACAAAATCAAAGGTTTTAATGAGCACTTGACAGCCAAATTCGTGGAAGAATAAGGGAGAGGATTTGTAGGAAGGTGTCCCCTTCATTTATGGTCCCTTACCTCAAATTATCCACCATCAGCTCGGAGTTCAAGGGCCACCAAATCAATTATCACAAGGGCAGCCGAGAAAGTGCTAGTAAAAGTGCTGTTAACTACAAGTTTTGGCAGCTGAGTTCCTAAAGTTTAGGAGGGCTGTTGGGGTCCTCAATTTGTATAAATAAGAGGGCTTAGGGCCTCATTTCAGTTAGTCACTTTGTAGGCAGAAGTTAGCTAGTTTGTAGTTCGATTTTAGTCATTCTTTTAGTCATTTTTTAGGCAGTAAGTTAGCTCTGCATTTCAGCACATTTTCAAGTTTTCCTTGTGGACAGTTTTTGGAATGTAACTATTCTTTTGATCAATAAAGATGAATCCAGCTTTGCACCAGCTCTAAATCTCTCTTAGGAGGCTGTAGCTCTTGGGGTTGGGCCCATCTCAAGTGCCCAGTACCTCCTTTGTTTACTTTTATGTGTTTTTGCTGCATTCTTAGAATAAAATCTGCTATTTAGATTTAAATCTTGTTTTGTTATTTAGATTGTTTTTTATGATTAAAAAGGATTTTTATGTTTAGATTGAGTTGATAGGTTATTAACAGGGAAGAGCTTCAGAAAAAGGCCATCAAGCACCTCTGATTTCACCTCTCCCTCAGTGGGATCAGGAGCTGGGATCAAGGTGACCTTGCTGCCAACAAAAACACAGTCTTTGCTTCGCCATGCAATCATTAGTGTGTTGGAAATAATACTGAGAGGGGGGGTGAATCAGTATTATCAAGTTCTTTTAACAAATCTTCCTTATTTATACTTTGAATTATTTTTGTATGTCAGTACCATAAAATAATGAGCATGAACAAGAAAAACAGATGGTCACACCAAAGAACACCAGATATAAGGTGGAAACCCAATGTGGGTGAAAACCACCTGCTGCAATATGTCTCTATCTTTTTCAAATTAGAAACTCCTTTTACAATAATTTTGTACTGGTGCAGTCCTTTACCAGTACACAGGCTGCAACCTGCAGAGAGCTACAGCTCTCTCTAGTTTTCCAGTCTCTCCTGGAAGGGAGCTACAACCCCTTACTTCTTTTCCTTCAAGGATCACTTTTCATAAATTTTCAAACTGGATCCATGAACATCAAATGATCATCAAGTACAAGAAAGTCACCCAGTCAACTGCAGTAACCAGATCAATAGTAACAGTAAACTAAACCCAGAACACCTTATCAACAGAGAAAAGTCAGTCAAATAAATGCTTTAAGACAGATACGCAATTTTTCTTTATCTGGCATGCGTTGCTACGCACTTCACCTTCTGCACCTCTGCGTATCCCCGCAGATAGCCTTGAACTGCACTGCGTATCCACGCACTGTTCCTTTAAACGCGTCGCGTACCTTCACTGTGCCCATGCACCCACTGCTTCTATCACGCCGTGTACTTCTACTGTGGTCACACACTCTCAGATGCTATCGCGCCGCGTATCTATGCACCTGGGGCTTCTGTAGCGCCGCGTACTTTCAGTGTGCCTCCGCACCTAAACCTCTGTCGCGCTGCGTACCCACGCACTGCGCCTTCTTCTGCTCTGCGTTCCCACGCATTGCACCTTCTTCTGCTGTGCGTACCCCCGCACTTGCACCGTTAATCACATGCGAACCTCTGATTAGGGCCGAATTGGCAGTCCACCAGTGTGCCACAGATAGTCAGATGCCCAGATCTGATCATGCGCCCGAGAGATCACACTTCATAGATTCACTTTCAACTTCACTTTTATATAGATCAAGCTTTTAAACCGATAACCCAATATTTTAGATCTTAAGATATACAATTTGCAAAAGATGCATTAGCCAAGTGATCTCCTTCCTTATTTATAGTCAAGCCCTTATTCACACCATGGGACAAAACCATCAATAACCAATACAAGGGATCCAAACCGGGGCAAAATTAGATCCTATACCACGGGCCAAAACCATAGAATCAAGAACGGCGGGCTAAATACCACGGGCCAAACATAAGAAACCCCACGTGAGCATGCTTCTCTGCCTTGAAGTGAGTGAACTGGGGGTACGCACCTCATGAACGGGTAACCTGCGGGTATGAACGCACTTCCTGGCCAGCATACCTGCGGGTCTGCACCTTTTGAACCATTCACCTGCGTACCTCTTAATTTCCAACATTTTGAGAGCCTGATCAGAGCATTACCACTTGAGGGTGTTGCCATCAAGTACAACATCTGTAACATAGAGCCATACCAGAATCATAATGCCAACAATCTCCCCCTTTGGACTTGATGGCAACCTCAAGATCCTCAGCGTCATTCTCCCCCTTTGACATCAAGGGCAAAGGGTTATGCTCCCCCTAAGAACATGCTCCCCCTGACCAGATCTGCAAAGAAGAACCATAATCCACCAAACACCATAAATGACCATGAAAGAGATAGAGGCATATTGCAGCAATATTCAGACCAGCATCCATGATCTCCTTCTCCATAATGCCAACAATGCATTATATGCTCCCCCTGAACCTGTGCCATTCGATCTTCGATCAATCCGCAACCCAGCACATGTACGCATAACCCCAAATGAGCCTTGCATACAACCAACAATCAGAAGAGATTCAACAACATGATGATGCATCAACAACCCCCAGCTTTTGCCTGAGGTATTCAAAAGTCTCCCTGGGCAATGGTTTGGTAAGTATATCAGCAACTTGTTCCTTAGAAGGAACATACTCCAACTTGACCTTTTGTTCAAGCACTTGTTCCCGGAGAAAGTGATACTTGATTGGTATGTGCTTGGTCTTTGAATGCATGACTGGGTTCTTTGAAATGCTGATTGCACTTGTATTATCACATAAGATGGAGATGGGTGGTATACAAGTGATTTGAAAATCCTGCAAGGTCTGCATCATCCAAAGGAGTTGAGTGCAGCAAGATGCAGCAGCAACATATTCCGCTTCAGCTGTAGACAAGGCAATCGAACTCTATTTCTTGCTGAACCAAGATACTAATCTGGAACCCATAAAGAATGCACCACCACTTGTGCTCTTTCTGTCATCCACGCTTCCGGCCCAATCTGCATCTGTATAAGCATGAAGTGTGAGATCTGTATCTCTAGGATACCATAAGCCATAGTTTTGAGTTCCTTGAAGATATTTGAAGATTCTCTTTACTGCCTGAAGATGAGTTTCCTTTGGATTTGCCTGAAATCTTCCAACTATTCCTACTGCATGCATTATGTCTGGTCGGGTACCTGTCAAATAAAGTAGACTTCCAATCATAGATCTGTAGGTTGGTTGATGCACTGCTGCTGATTCATCATTTGCACTGAGGCTACATCCTGTGACCATGGGTGTACATACTGGTTTTGCATCTTCCATGCCATATTTCTTCAAAATCTGCTTGAGATACTTGGTTTGAGACAAAAAGATCCCTCCTTCTTTTTGTTGAATTTGCAAACCAAGAAAATATGTCAGTTCTCCCAGCAAGGAAATTTCAAATTCTTTCTGCATTACCAAGGCAAAGCTTTGACTCATAGCTTCTTCATTGCTGCCAAAGATAATGTCATCTACATACACAACAAGTATTAGCAATTTGTCGTTTTCAACTTTTATATAAAGATTGCTATCTGCTGATCCTTTTGAAAAACCTTGTTGATGAAGATATTTGTCCAAACGATAGTACCAAGCCCTTGGAGCTTGTTTGAGACCATAGAGAGCCTTTTTCAATCTGCATACAAGATTTGGATCATTTCCAAGAATGAAACCATCTGGCTGCTCAATGTATACTTCTTCTTCCAAGTCTCCATTCAGAAAGGCTGATTTCACGTCCATTTGAAATACTTTGAAGTTTTGAAAGCTTGAGAGAGCAAGGAACATTCAGATGGCCTCAAGTCTTGCAACATGAGCAAAAGTTTCTTCAAAATCTATTCCTTCTTGCTGCGCATACCCTTTACAAACAAGTCTGGCCTTGTTTCTAATTACTTCTCCATTTTCATTCAATTTATTTTTGAAGACCCATTTTGTCCCTATAACATTCTTATCCTTTGGTCTAGGAACCAACTCCCAAGTGTTGTTCTTTTCGATCTGCTCAAGTTCTTCATCCATTGCTTTGACCCAACATTCATCTTTGCATGCCTCTTTCACATTTTGTGGTTCAGTGGAAGAGAGTAATGCCAAATAGCTTGAAGCTTCTGCAATTGTTCTTCTTGTTTGTACACCTGCTTCTTTCTGCCCCAAAATCTGAGTTTCTGGATGATTCTTCTGAACATATCTGGATGGAGTCTTCTCTTCTATCCTTATCTGCTCCTCTGGTTCTTCTTGAGGTTCTTCTTCTTCATCATTCTGTCTTTGAGGGTAGTCTTCATCTTCTTCGATATCTTCATGATTTACTTGCCTAGGAATGTATCCCTTCTCATCAACCACTACATCAATGCTGTCAACAATTCTTCCGAGTCTTTTATTGTAGCACTTGTATGCTTTGCTGTGTGGAGAATAACCAAGAAGAATGCCTTCATCTGCTCTAGGTTCAAGTTTGCGAAGTTGCTCATCAGTATTCTTAATATAGCATTTGCTTCCAAAGATTTTGAAGTGCTTTACCGAAGGAGTCTCACCATACCAGAGCTCATGAGGGGTTTGAGTGCTGTTCACCCGGACATTTGTTTTGTTGAGAATAACAACCGCAGCATATGCAGCTTCACCCCAAAAAGTTGCGGGAGTTCCGGACTCATCAAGCATAGCACGAGCCATTTGTTGGACTGTTATGTTCATTCTTTCCACCACTCCATTTTGCTGAGGAGTTCTAGCTGTAGAGAATTCTCTTCTTATCCCATGTTCTTCACAGAAATCGAAAAATTCATTTGAGGTAAACTCCCCACCTCTGTCAGATCTTAGGCACTTAATTTTGTATCCTGATTCATTTTCAACCAAGGCTTTAAAGGATTTGAATTTTTCGAATGCTTCATCCTTGTGCTTCATAAGTCCTAACCAAACAAACCTGGAGAAATCGTCAATGAATAATATCAAGTATTCTTCTCCTCGAGGTGTCCTTTTCCTGAATGGACCACATACATCTGTATGCACTAGCTCAAGAGGCATGCTAGCTGATCCTTCCTTCTCCGGAAAGTTAGTTCTGGTTTGCTTTCCAAACTGACATGATTTGCATATAGTGTTGTCTGGAATTTTGATATCTGGAAGACCACGAACTGCCTGATACTTGCATGCTTTCCTTATTTGTGAAAAGCTTAGATGCCCCAACCTCCAGTGCCATAACCAGTGTTCATCATCTTTGCTTAGATAGCATTGTTGTTGTCCTTCTTCAAATATGTATAGATTATTTGGAGTTCTTTCACCTTTGATCATTGTTTTACCTGTATCAAGATCACGAACAAGACATCCATTTGATCTAAATATCACCTCGGTTCCTTGATCACACATCTGGCTGACACTCAGAAGATTATGCTTCAATCCATCAACATACAAAACATTTCCAGCTTTGACCTTTTCTTTTAACTGAGCAGTGCCTTTTCCTTTTATAGCTGCAGGAGTATCATTTCCAAAAGAAACTTTCTTTCCCTTTTCTAAAGCAGAATATGATTCAAGTTTTTCTTTATCACCTGTCATATGCTTCGAACATCCACTGTCAATGTACCATAGATTTTCCTGTCCCTCTGCATAAAATGCTATCCCACATCTTTCTGTTTGTGGTTCCTTTATTCTCCATGTTTTGGTGCTTGAGGCTTGTTCCTTTGTCTGCTGAAACCTGCTTCTGCATTCAGAATCTTCATGACCAAAGTTATTGCAAATAGAACATTCAACTTCATTTTCAAGAGCCGAAAAGTTGTTATAGGTCCTTTTTGTAATCCCGGTCATACTTCTTTGTTTTTGAGCTTCTCTAGTCATGATTGTTTTATATGCAACACATTGAGCTGCTTTGTGACCAAAGTTATGACAAGAGAAACATTTTCCATTGAAGAAACTTCTGCGGTTATCAAATCTACCAGCCAAATGATTGTAATTTCTATTGTCATCCATTCTTGAACCAAATTGAGAAGATTTTACCTGTGGCTGGTTGTAGCTTTTGTTCACCCTTAAGACGGATTGCCCCTGATAGTCTTTGTTTGCAATTCATCCCTGCTTTACCTGGTGATCTCCATTGTGCTTTTTCTCATTCCTTCTTGCTGCATCAAGATAACTTCTTGAGGTGGATGTTTGAGAAATTTCTCCATTATAGCCTAGACCTGTCTTGTTTAGAGGAGAACGCTGTACATTGATGATCTCATCCAGAGTTTTAGATCCTTTGACAAACTTAAGATTAATAGCCTTTGTTTTCTCAATCTCTTTTCTAAGACCAACAATTTCACCTTCTAACTTTTCAAGACATTTTTCTTTTTCATCAATTTGAAGTTGTAGGGTATCAATGATCCTATTCTTTTCTTCTATACATGTCTTGAGTCTAGAAATTTCTTCATAAAAGCTATCCACATCTATAGCATCCATGTAATCATCATCTTCAAATGCCATTAAAAGTTTATAGTCATTACCTCGTTCATCTTCATCACTGTTTGATAGACCATCACTATCTTCATGAGTGTAGTAGCTTTTCTTATTTGCATTCTGTTTCTTGTTCCATCTAGCAGGTTCCTTTCCTTTGTCAATCTTATTCTTATGAGGACATTTCGCAGCATAATGACCTACTCTTCCACAAGCAAAACATTTAAAAGGTAACTTACCTCTGAACCTTCCAGTACCCCGTTGAAGATTTCTGACAAAATTTGATTCTTCTTCTTCTTCTGGCACGTGACTTGCTTCATAGTAGTCTCCTTTGCCTGAAGCCTTGAAAGCAGCTTCTCTTCTGTCTGATGGACCTCCCTTTCTCATTTCATAAGCAGTTAGAATTCCGTGTAGCTGAGACATAGTAAGAGTTCGTAGATTTTCCTTTTCTTCTATTGCAGACACTTTAGATTCAAACTTGGGGGACAATGATCTTAGAACTTTTTCAACCACAATAGCCTCTTTTATTTCTTCACCCAAGTTTTTCATGCAATTAACAATCTCATCTACCCAAAGGAAATAGTTAGCCACACTTTCATCATTATACATTCTGAGATTCTCATACTGAATCCTGAGGGTTTGAAGTTTAGCACGCTTTACCTGTTCATCTCCTTCGTAGCTCAAGACAATCTTGTCCCATATTTCTTTTGCGGATTTATATTGCATAACCTTAACGAATTCTGTTTGAGATAAGCATCCCAGCAGAGTATTGACTGCTTTAGCATTTGTTTCATATTTCTTCTTTTCGGCCGAATCTGTAGGAGTAGCTGAAGGAAAAGTGTAGCCTGTATCTATGATATCCCAAACTTCTGTACCAAGAGTTGAAGATAGGCAGTAACTCTTACCTTCCAATAATTGAAGTTTGTCCCATCAAAAATTGGTGGCCTGATTGATGCTTCCCTCTCATAGTTGCTCATGATGAATGATCTTCCTTCAAGCGATCAAGCTTCTCTGAAGGACCTACTCTGATACCAATTGTTGGAAATAATACTGAGAGCGGGGGTGAATCAGTATTATCAAGTTCTTTTAACAAATCTTTCTTATTTATACTTTGAATTATTTTTGTATGTCAGTACCATAAAATAATGAGCATGAACAAGAAAAACAGATGGTCACACCAAAGAACACCAGATATAAGGTGGAAACCCAATGTGGGTGAAAACCACCTGCTGCAATATGTCTCTAGCTTTTTCAAATTAGAAACTCCTTTTACAATAATTTTGTACTGGTGCAGTCCTTTACCAGTACGCAGGCTGCAACCTGCAGAGAGCTACAGCTCTCTCTAGTTTTCCAGTCTCTCCTGGAAGGGAGCTACAACCCCTTACTTCTTTTCCTTCAAGGATCACTTTTCATAAATTTTCAAACTGGATCCATGAACATCAAATGATCATCAAGTACAAGAAAGTCACCCTGTCAACTGCAGTAACCAGATCAATAGTAACAGTAAACTAAACCCAGAACACCTTATCAACAGAGAAAAGTCAGTCAAATAAATGCCTTAAGACAGATACGCAATTTTTCTTTATCTGGCATGCGTTGCTACGTACTTCACCTTCTGCACCTCTGCGTATCCCCGCAGATAGCCTTGAACTGCACTGCGTATCCACGCACTGTTCCTTTAAACGCGCCACGTACCTTCACTGTGCCCACGCACCCACTACTTCTATCGCGCCGCGTACTTCTACTGTGGCCACACACTCTCAGATGCTATCGCACCGCGTATCTATGCACCTGCGGCTTCTGTAGCGCTGCGTACTTTCAGTGTGCCTCCGCACCTGAACCTCTGTCACGCTGCGTACCCACGCACTGCGCCTTCTTCTGCTCTGCGTTCCCACGCACTGCGCCTTCTTCTGTTGTGCGTACCCCTGCACTTGCACCGTTAATCACCTGCGAACCTCTGATTAGGGCCGAATTGGCAGTCCACCAGTGTGCCACAGATAGTCAGATGCCCAGATCTGATCATGCGCCCGAGAGATCACACTTCATAGATTCACTTTCAACTTCACTTTTATATAGATCAAGCTTTTAAACCGATAACCCAATATTTTAGATCTTAAGATATACAATTTGCAAAAGATGCATTAGCCAAGTGATCTCCTTCCTTATTTATAGTCAAGCCCTTATTCACACCATGGGACAAAACCATCAATAACCAATACAAGGGATCCAAACCGGGGCAAAATTAGATCCTATACCATAGGCCAAAACCATAGAATCAAGAACGGCGGGCTAAATACCACGGGCCAAACATAAGAAACCCCACGTGAGCGCGCTTCTCTACCTTGAAGTGAGTGAACTGGGGGTACGTACCTCATGAACGGGTAACCTGCGGGTATGAACGCACTTCCTGGCCGGCGTACTTGCGGGTCCGCACCTTTTGAACCATTCACCTGCGTACCTCTTAATTTCCAACATTTTGAGAGCCTAATCAGAGCATTGCCACTTGAGGGTGTTGCCATCAAGTACAACATCTATAACATAGAGCCATACCAGAATCATAATGCCAACATAGTGTTCGATTTTTATTTGCAGAAGTTGGTTACATGTTCAGAGTCTTGATTACTTAGTTTCATAGTTATTTCATCTGATTTCAGTGCAAATAAACTTCTGTTCCATTTCTTTGCTGTTATCTAGGTCAAAATAGACTAACGTAACTAGGTCTTTGATCTTCCAAATCCTTGTTTGTTTCATTTGAAAAACAACTTGAAGAGCACCTGTTATCCTTCTTTATCTTCCCATTCTCCATCAATCCCACCTACTTCATCCTCTACTTAGAATCCTTGCCTTACGTTTGCCATTTTCTCACTCTGCCCTAAATTCCCATATTGTTGTGCAACATTGCTCTACCTCTCCTTGAACAAATCCAACCATCCTCGCCACTTCTCAGCTCCATTCCCCAAGTCCTGGACCTCCTCACACCCTTATCTCACCTCCATACCCACTCCTTCATCTTTCTTCCTCCATCCATCCTCTAAAATCCCATTTCTGAACATCCTGTAGAAAATTACAGACATCCTGTAGAAATTCCAGAACATCCTGTAGAACCCCTGCAGACTTCCTGTAGAAGCTCACGAATGAGGTTTCTTGATAGCCAAACTCTGTGAAACTCTCCAGAAGGGTGTTAGGGACCCCTTAGGCCCTCTCTAAACCTTCCCGACCTCCTCCAAGCATTTCCTCTCACCAATCCACCTCTGCACAGTAAAAAACAGTTAAATCGCATGCATGATAATTTTGACAACTTATTCAAAAATATAAAAAGATGTTTTTTTTTTTCAGATTTTACCATAGAATTAGCTTAGACACATGCATTTTACCTTCCTAGAATTCAATGGCATCTCTTTCAGTAGCTTGCATCCTCTTTCTTACATCAGTAGGGCTAGCTGGTAAAATTAGGGTTTGCTAGGGTTTACGTTTCCTTTCAGCTTTCCAGTTTCTTTCTGCAAGTAGATCAGCATTCTTTGAGTTAGCTTTCATCGATCAGTTAAAAAGCTTCTTCTCAGAGCTCATAGAAGTTGGCTTAAGCTCCTAGCGGACTTGTGCCAGCTGACCAAGTGACAGCTGCGATAAGAGCTAGCACTTGTGCATACAGCACCGTCGCTTCCAAGTTTGTTACGAACTACTGGGTTGATAAAATTAAAGAAGGGAGTCCCACGAGTTGCAACATTGTTGCTGCAATACCGGGGCCCACCATTCTTTTTGGCGCCATTGCTGGGGAAGCGTCAGAGTATTGGTGATTGCTGCTTTTCTTCTATTTTCCACTACAATCTTCTGCTAAGTAGTTTATTTCATTTCCATTATGCAATTTCGTTTATGCAAAAGTAGATTAGCATTTCCCACTTTCATAGATTAGCATTTCAATTCCGCAATTTCAATTCTGCAAGCGTAGATTAGCATTTCAATTCTGCAATTTCAATTCTGCAAGCGTAGATTAGCATTTCATTCCTGCAATCTCATTTGAGCAAAATAGATTAGTCCTTTCCTGCTTTCATTTCAATTCCGCATTTTCATTTCAGCAAGATAGTTAGTTGCAGTTCAATCTATTTTAGTTTTGTAGGTACAAGTAGAAAAAAAAGAAGCAAAAATCAACCAAAAAGATTTCCTTTCATGCCTTGTAGGAGTAGAGATAATTCAGAAAAATGATTGCACAACACCCCCACTGCTTCACACAGCCAACCTTCTCTCTTCTTCGATGGCTGTGATTAAAGAACCCTTAGGTGGACAGCAAGACATATTTGAAGAACCTCAAGGGAAGAAGAAGAAGAAAAAATTCCTCTGGAGCAAATGGCTACAAGCAGAAATGTTGGGAGTAGTACCTTATCCAAAAACAAATTTTCAAATCAGATGGAAGATTTCAAGAGCGAGATGAGGCAGTTTCTTGCCATGCAACTGGATACCTTGCAGATCCAAAGGAAGCAAGAGGAAGCCAAGAGGTCTTTGGACATCTTTTTTCCCAGGTGCACTAGAAAGCATCCTAGGAATGAATGTCCATTGCACTCCATAGAAGTGTGTTTTGTCTGTGAAAAAGACCATCCTACAGATCAGTGCCCTTCCTTACCCAGAATCAAAGATGCATATCAGAGGGCTAAAGGAGTCACTGAACCACTCTATTATATGAATCAAAGGAGGCCACATGGACCCATAACCAACCAGCAGGGAATGCAAGGGACATTCCAGACCTATTACGACCCCTATCCAGCCACTTCCATGCCTTCTTGGGGTCCCCCTGCTCATCCTTCCTGGTCCACACCCCCTCCTTGGTCGGATCCATCTCCATATTATTCCCAACCTACTGCTCATTCGTTTCACTCTTATTCTTAGCCACAGCCTCAGTGGAATGCACCTCATCAGGGGTGGAGGCCCCAGTACAACTCTCATCCCGCTCATTTGCCTCCACCACCTTCCCAACCACAACCCCATCCACATCCATCTCAAATATACACCCCCACTCAACTACCCATACCACCATTTCCAAACCTGCACATTGGAATAGCTCAACCCAATTGCAAAGTTGAGGCACAACATGTCCAAATGACTCCTCTTGAGCTCGATGATCTTCACCATAGCTCAGGAAGAGTATTGCAAAACAGAGATTATATTGACAACATTGAAGGACCAAAGGCAAAAGAAGATTCAAACGAAAAGAACAAAGAACCATGGGCTGCACTTGATGAAGAGAAGGCATCAAAATCAGAGATCGAGAGAGTCCCTCATGGTTACCATCAAATCTTCCATGTATTCAAGAGAAAGATCAACAAAAAGAGGAAGATGAGAAAGTCATGGTAGAAGGTGACATGAAACATGATCCAAATCAGCAAAAGGACCAAGGATATCAGAGCTATATTGAGACATGGTTCCAGACGGTCACTAAGTTGCAGCAGTACTCTCTTCTTCAACTATGTTTGATCCCTTCAAAGTCAAATCATTTGGTCTCTGAAATCCGGATAGCTGTCAAAGCATGCATTTCAAGCCTCCACATCATCTTGTCTCTAATCTCGATGTGCACATGGCTCCATTGGAAGTATTCTTATACTTGAAAAGAATTTTGTTTTTCAAGTAGGGTAGGGTAGAAAAAAGAGAAAAAAGAAAAAAAAAAAAATGAAAAAATGGAAATAAGAGGAAAAATCTAAGGTGAAAACCTCCTCGGAGGCGCCTTAGATTGGCTCATTGATTGAAAACCTCCATGAGGTGGTCAATGGGTTGAAAAAAAAGAAGAAAAAAGAGAAAAGAAAAAGAGAATAAGATCCCTGGGTGAAAACCTCCCTTGGAGGCGCCCAAGGCAGGCAATTAGGGTGAAAACCTCCATGAGGCGCCCTAGTTGTTTTCAAAAAAAGAAAAAGAAAAAAAGAAAAAAGAAAGCAGGACTAATCTCTGTGAAAAATTGCAGGTTGCAGTGAATACTTTGCAGGAAAAGAGGGGCATGCAAAATGAGGACAGGAGTCCGTACCAGGCTCCAGGACATCCCTTCAGACACTCCCTCCATGGCCACTCACCTCTCCTAGGATTTGGTCACATTCAGGTCAGGATTTGGCTTTCTACAGGAAGTTCCAGGATTTTCTACAAGAAGTTCCAGGCATTTCTATAGGAAGTTCTGAAACATCCTGTAGAACCTTCGGACGAACCAAATTCAATTTTAAAAGGGAATCTGTTGGTTAGGCCTGCAAGCACCCATGTTTCCATCCCTCACCTTTCTCCATCATTTTTTTTCACCTCATTGTGCTTCTACAGGAAGTTCCTTTAGAAATTAAAGGAAGCTAGAAATGGATTTCAAAAAGGTTGTTTGGCAAACATGCTAGCTTCCTCAAGGGTTCAGAAGTCCTCCGGCTATCTTCAAACTCCTCCTCCATCATCTCCATGCCTGCATCACAGCCCAAGCTCATTTTTTCTACCATGCAAAAACTTGCAGAATGCTTTGAAGAAAAAATACATAGAATAGAATTTTTTTTCCCTAGCTTGAAAACCGTGCATCCATTTGCAAAATTGTTATAGGGGGAGTTGTATAGGGACAATGGCAACATGCCCGAGAAATTTCAGCCAATTCTGGTGCACGGTTTCCAAGAAACCAGCCTCCATCACCTTCAACCATTTTTGCATTTTCTCCATATCCGTGCATCCGTTTCAAAACCTATTTCATGGGGAGATGCACATGGGTGATAGTAGCCTACCCAAGCAGTTTCAGCTGATTCTGATGCACGGTTTCCGAGAAATTGATCTCTGTAATCTTCAGCCATTTTCCATTTTTCTCGAAATCTGTGCATCCATTGATCGCAATTTTGCTATGGGAGGTGCATAATGATGATAGGAACATGCTCAGCAAGTTTCAGATCGATCTGATCTATCGTTCGGGAGCAATGGCGAAAACAAGTTTCGGTCCTGTGAAAATTCGACATCAGCAGCTTGAGGGTGCAGATCTGAACGTGAAGCTAGCTCCTACAGCATGGATCTGGCCAGAGGATACCTGCACAAGGAAAAAATAGCCATGAATCAGCAACCAAGCCACCATGCAACCACAGAAACCAGTGCATGCAGCAAATGAAAGGCCACAGCACCTCACAACAACCATTCGACTTCCAAGTACGTGACTAAAACTCATTCCTTTGATTGCATGAATGTAATTTGGAAACTGCATGAGCAATGAGATGGTTGGGATTAAAAAAATCGGTGGCCAGCTAACTGGCCACCCTCATCCAGTTCAACAGCGCTCGGTGGGTGAATGAGACACGTGCGCTCAGCCATCTCAGGAGGAAATCGGGAAACAGGTAATGGTGACTGTTTGACCTTCGACGTAATTGATGGAGTGATCACAGGTAGGAAACAAGATGTTTCGTGACAGCACTGTCGTCTGCATGGGCTAGCGCACGTTTTTGCCACCTCACCACAAATCACGCAGCAATTAAAGAAGGCTCGGCTGAAACTCACAAACTGTTGTTCATTTGCACTTGCAACATCCTCAACTGAAGTATGCACAAAATGATTAACTAGTCATCCTCCCCCGGTTTTTCTACCTGTCTTCGAGATTCTGCTGCATATCGGGCTCGCTCAGAGGCGCAGGGGCATTCTACAGGAAGACATTCTACAGGAAGTACGGCATATCCTTCCGAAGCAGAGAAGCCTGGACTTTTCTTCATCGAGTTTGGAGTTCTGAGAGAGGTAGGCTTGAAAAAACACTCTTCCATGCATGATATTTCGAAAGGTGGTGAATTAAAACTGTTTGGAGTAGGAGAATTAGAAGCAAATCTGCCTGTGGGTCAAGAATGGTAGTTTGCCTGTGTGATACATGGAACTTTTTTTCCAATTGGTTCTGCCTCACATTCTCCTTCACGGTTCCTGTTAACAAATTCTTCCTATAAGACACGATAAACCACTGTAAGGGCTAACTTGTGCATAAAAAATTGTGACTTTTATGTGGTTGGGGATAAAAATCAAGCTCTGCACTCTGTCTGTGAGAGCCTAATTCCCTTTTGACAGTCGAGTTTTGGGCAGCAACAACATTCTAACTAGGGATTTGGTGCAAAGTGAAATATAAACACCTAAGGGATACTGTCTTCCAAGTTCTGGGGATGAAACCATACACAGAATTCCCCTTCTGATCAGAGCACAAGCCAAAAAAGAGCATTTTCATCATGCCAGGAGGGTTTATCAGAAAGGAACCCTCAGATTCCAGGAAATTGTGGGAAACCCAGGACAGACCACCACAGAAAGAGCAAGAAGAGAAATAAGAGAAAGGCCAAGCTGTTGAGCCCAAAACTGTGGGTGGAATAAAGGCACAAACGCTAAGGGAGAAACGGTTGCAAATCAGGGCAGAAAGGACTGAAAAATTCCAAGCAAGTGAGAGCACACTCAAGGTAACCACAGCAAAATTAAAAGAGAAGGCACCCCCAGCCAAGCAAGCCAAAACAGTGAAGACCGTTTCTACAGGAAGCCAGAAAACAGTCAGCACAGGACTTTCTATAGGAAGTCTAGAAATAGGGCAACAGAAGGAAAAATCACCTGAGCTTTTAGCCAGGGAGGCAGCAGCTGTGCTGGCCACCCTAAGCACATCTCCAAAGCAAAAAGGGAAGTGAAAGAGGGAGCCTTCCATGTATTTTAAGGCAAGAAGGAGCATGCGGATAAAAACTGGCAGACCCCAGCCACCGTCAAAAGAGCCAATCACGATTTTAGACACCCCAGCTACACAAAAGGAGAGGTCTCCCTCAAAGGCATCCATCACCTATGAACGGGGAAGCCCAAAGACATCCACCTGGAGAGAAAGAATGAAAATGTTGGACACAAAGGCCTCTCTACAGGATGCTGAGATAGTTCTACAGGAAGCTGAGAATTCTCTAGGAAAAGGAGCATAGGCAGTGGGAAGAAGCAGAGAGAAAAGCATGGCTTCATGACCGAGAAGAGGACATCACTTCAGAAGCTTGGCATGACAGGGAGGCCACCAGGGCCATCAAAGATGAGGAGATAGATTAGTTGCTCAGAGGATGAGCAACACTTTCAGTAGGGGGGTGATGATGAGCCCCAAAAATGGATAATTATATGGGCTCATTCAACCTCCTAATTTGACTTAATCCACCATTCTCATTAGTTTATTGCATGTTTTTGATTATATTTATGCTAATAGAGTGAATTGGGTTAGTCATTATGCCAACAAGTCTAATGGGTGCTTTGTGCAGATTTTTAGTCAATTTTGAGACAAAATCAAAGGTTTTAATGAGCACTTGGTAGCCAAATTCGTGGAAGAAAAAGGGAGAGGATTTGTAGGAAGGTGTCCCCTTCATTTATGGGCCCTTACCTCGAATTATCCACCATCAGCTCGGAGTTCAAGGGCCACCAAATCAATTATCACAAGGGCAGCCGAGCAAGTGCTAATAAAAGTGCTGTTAACTACAAGTTTTGGCAGCCGAGTTCCTAATGTTTAGAAGGGCTGTTGGGGTCCTCAATTTGTATAAATAAGAGGGCTTAGGGCCTCATTTCAGTTAGTCACTTTGTAGGCAGAAGTTAGCTAGTTTGTAGTTCGATTTTAGTCATTCTTTTAGTCATTTTTTAGGCAGTAAGTTAGCTCTGCATTTCAGCACATTTTCAAGTTTTCCTTGTGGACAGTTTGTGGAATGTAACTATTCTTTTGATAAATAAAGATGAATCCAGCTTTGCACCAGCTCTAAATCTCTCTTAGGAGGCTGTAGCTCTTGGGGTTGGGCCCATCTCAAGTGCTCAGTACCTCCTTTGTTTACTTTTACGTGTTTTTGCTGCATTCTTAGAATAAAATCTGCTATTTAGATTTAAATCTTGTTTTGTTATTTAGATTGTTTTTTATGATTAAAAAGGATTTTTATGTTTAGATTGAGTTGATAGGTTATTAACAGGGAAGAGATTCAGAAAAAGGCCATCAAGCACCTCTGATTTCACCTCTCCCTCAGTGGGATCAGGGGCTGGGATCAAGGTGACCTTGCTGCCAACAAAAACACAGTCTTTGCTTCGCCATGCAATCATTAGTGTTCGATTTTTATTTGCAGAAGTTGGTTACATGTTCAGAGTCTTGATTGCTTAGTTGCATAGTTATTTCATCTAATTTCAGTGCAAATAAACTTCTGCTCCATTTCTTTGCTGTTATCTAGGTCAAAATAGACTAACGTAACTAGGTCTTTGATCTTCCAAATCCTTGTTTGTTTCGTTTGAGAAACAACTTGCAGAGCACCTGTTATCCTTTTTTATCTACCCATTCTCCATCAATCCCACCTGCTTCATCCTCTACTTAGAATCCTTGCCTTACATTTGCCATTTGCTCACTCTGCCCTAAATTCCCATATTGTTGTGCAACATTTCTCTACCTCTCCTTGAACAAATCCAACCATCCTCGCCACTTCTCAGCTCCATTCCCCAAGTCCTGGACCTCCTCACACCCTTATCTCACCTCCATACCCACTCCTTCATCTTTCTTCCTCCATCCATCCTCTAAAATCCCATTTCTGAACATCTTATAGAAAATTACAGACATCCTGTAGAAATTCCAAAACATCCTGTAGAACCCCTGCAGACTTCCTGTAGAAGCTCACGAATGAGGTTTCTTGATAGCCAGACTCTGTGAAACTCTTCGGAAGGGTGTTAGGGACCCCTTAGGCCCTCTCTGAACCTTCCCGACCTCCTCCAAGCATTTCCTCTCGCCAATCCACCTCTGCACAATAAAAAACAGTTAAATCGCATGCATGATAATTTTGACAACTTATTCAAAAATACAAAAAGATGTTTTTTTCAGATTTTACCATAGAAGTAGCTTAGACACATGCATTTTATCTTCCTAGAAGTCAATGGCATCTCTTTCAGTAGCTTGCATCCTCTTTCTTGCATCAGTAGGGCTAGCTGGTAAAATTAGGGTTTGCTAGGGTTTACGTTTCCTTTCAGCTTTCCAGTTTCTTTCTGCAAGTAGATCAGCCTTCTTTGAGTTAGCTTTCATCCATAAGTTAAAAAGCTTCTTCTCAGAGCTCATAGAATTTGGCTTAAGCTCCTAGCAGACTTGTGCCAGCTGACCAAGTGACAGCTGCGGCAAGAGCTAGTACTTGTGCATATAGCACCGTCGCTTCCAAGTTTGTTACGAACTACCGGGTTGATAAAATTAAAGAAGGGAGTCCCAGGAGTTGCAGCATTGTTGCTGCAATACTGGGGCCCACCAGAGCTAATCCCTATAACTCACATGTTGATCCATAGGATCACCCTACTACCCCATTCAGGCCTGAACCGACCAAGGAATTTGGCGAAAAGACTGGCGAGCGCGACCTCGTTGAAAGGATGAAGGAAATGTTTAAGCTTATCAAGAAGTCATGTAGATATTCAATTTCGAGTATTACAAACCCCGCAGTGAAGGTGGCCACCCAGATATTGGCTGGGAAGGTAATGAGGAAGTGTCACGCAGATGAGGTGCCGACACTAGTTGTTTCATTAGCGGCCCAGTGTGCGGAGGGCATACAATTCAATTAGGCACACTACTTGTGCAGTGAGTTCCTCGCAAACTGTAGGGAGGCACAAGACCACAACAAAATATTCCACTACTCGTGGATGTTGTTGTTGATTGTGTTGGTTGCGTGGGAATTGTCAGAGGACAGCCAATTTCCTCTGATCGAAAAAGATCTGCCAGAAGTAGCAAATTTTGCTTCGCTATGGGCCACAGAGGATGTTGGGCGGGTCCGGGAGAGTAAAATATTTTGGGTGCTAATGGAGTCAAGAATCTGTGCAAACATCAACCACAAACCACGGAATTGTTTTTGAGCATTTGTCGGGATACGCCGAGTTCCAAGAGGACTTCCACCGTATCTCGATCCGGGCATGCAAGGACCCAGAACAGAAGTGGTATGATCTACCATACCTCGCGACGAATGATGCCATAGCAGCGGTCCTCGATCATTGGCCAACCGAGTGGCGCACAGCATTAGATTTTTCCATCGAGAATAGTAAGTCCATGGGAAAGCAGAAGAAGGAAGAGACTCAGTCGAAGATTCAGTAGTTGGCTGAAAAAGCTGAAGAAGAAGGCTAACGAAAAAGATAGAGCAGAATCGGAGCACACCACGAAGGAACGGGAGGAAGAGCATGATTCTGACAGAAGTCAGAAATACCCTTCACCACAGATAGAAGAAGAAGAGTGATTAAAGTAGGGTGGTGTAGATCTTGAAAGCACTCCCTTCGCAGAATCAGGAGCAGGAGAAGCATGGGCCACGCAAAAATACCAAGGCCACTAAGTCGTCCCTAGACATGATCACCTTGACAGCAGTCAACTTAGATGACATTGGGGATAAGGTAAGGGATGCAACAACGAAACTTCTACAACAGTTTGAGCAGCAGCAGAAGCAAGCTTTGGTTTCCATTCAGACGAGTCTACGTGAGATGCAGATCCAAACTACTCAACTACAGGCAGAGGTAGAGTAGAGTAGCGTGACATTGACTAGTTTAGCACTGGGAACGACTGAAGCCACAGAGATGGTTCGCTCTTTGGATCCTCGGGCCATCGCACTACCTGATGGAGCCCTAAGCACCGAGACAGATGCTGATAAGGCTACTTTAAGGAACAGTGGTCTCGACTTGGTCACACTCCCAACCAAATTCCTTCACACACTGCAAGTAGGTGTGATCGCAGAACTTAGGGCCTGAGAGCAGCGTGTGTTGAGCATGATCAACAAGAAGAAGGTTAAAAACAAACATATGTTCGCTGAGAAAACATCAGCGATAGACACATAGAAGAAGGTCCAAGAGAAGAATGAGCAAACCGCAACAGTAGTAGCAGAAGCCTACAAAACCATTCCGGAACTGCACATCCCAGAAGAGGCGCCATTGGAGGCCAAGATTCAGAAGTTGGCTGCAGGTGTGTGTGATGCTCAGACCAAGATGGCCAAGGTTCAGTTTGAGCTAAACCTCAAGATTACAGAGCTCGAGTTGAGGGCACAACCTTCAATTCCACCAGAGGTCAGAGAATAGCGTGAGGCAGCTGTCAAGAATGCAGTAGATGTCACGATGGCAGAATGCACTGTGCTCTTCAAGAAATTGATGGAGGTCCTCATGATTCTGCAGGAAGATCCCAACATGCAGAGGTTGAATACTAAGGCAAGGGAATTATAGCAGCAGTATCACGAAGCCAGAGTGGCGACACACACCGTCGCCATCACACAGAGATTGGCCAAGCTACATGAGGCAAAGGAACTGAAAGAACAGGCAGAAGTAGCGCAACGAAAAGAGGCAATCCTCAAGGCCAGATTGGGGCCTTGGCTGGATGAGGCCTATGTGCTCTCTGCCACCATTGGGGAGAAGTTGGCCAGCCTGTAGACAACACAACACAAGATCCAGGCAGATAGCGCAGGACCAGCAACGGAGCAGTTGGTGGTGCAAGTGGGGCTGAGAGGTCTTTGCAGTAAGATCTCCGTGCGAGCAAAGTGACTTAGGGGCAAGTCACCATATTTGTGTTGGGGGCCTGTTGGCACAGGGTCCCCTAGCGTTAATTTTGGGGCTAAAGGCCCAAGTTTTGGGGCAGAAAGCCCAAGTTTTGGATGTAAAGTGTAAGTCTCCGCAATTTATGGTCGCGAAGGGCGTAGATGTAAAGTGTCATAAAGGTTTTCCGCCCTTCTTGTATGTAAGTTGTGTCAGCTTTAGAAGATCTACCCATGGTCCGTGGACCATGGAATTGTATAAAAGGGACAGTCTTAGAAGAGTCTAAGGGAGAAGAAATAGTAATGATGATGAATGTTAGAGGTCATTAGCAAAAAGAGTGAAGAGTTTCAGAGTAGAAGAAAGGCTCTACACCTGTGTGCGCAGAGGCATAGGGTAGAAGTCTGTAGCTAAGTGCGCAGACCCCTGCAGCTGAGTGCACAGGGTAGTTAGAGTCTGTAAGAAGATTTGAAGTACTAATAAAGAAGATTACTCTGGAAATATTTGTGTTTGATCTATTTACTTCTATTATGAATAAATGTAGTTATGTTATGCTGAATAATGGGTTCATGATTTAATGCTATATTGATGCGTGAATCTATATGTTTTACATTGTTATCTGAACGCAAGTAATAATATCTGTTTACGCGAAGAACATATTAATGCATATTGAAGTTATTAGATACTTAAGCCAATCTGGGTAAATATAGAAGTAAGAGTAATTACAGAAGCACGTAAGTGGTTGATTCACCTGGTTAGGGTCTACGAACAACAGTCATAGACCTTCGCAAAGGTTTAGAAGCACGAGGGTAGAATTAAGGCATAAAATGACATCACTACCATATCTAGGTGCAGAAATTTGGTTCCAGTATCCCCCCATACTACTTCGGGTGAGACTTCAGTCCGCACTCCGCGGATTGATGCTGAAAGGGCCAATAGTGTAAGGATTTGTTTGGATAAATTAACATTGAACCTGGGTCAGGGCCCCCTAATCCAACATCCGACAAATGTCCATATGAATACACTAATCAGCTATCATCTATCATATACATAACCATAACATCAAAAGACATGTACATAAACCCAATGTATATAAACCTAATGCATATAATAATCCTAATATACTTACTAGCATGCCCAACATGCAAACCTGTATGATGATCTTCTCTTATGCCAAAGTCTAATGCTGCAACCTCATTATGATGATATGTATCTCCAACTCTATCTCAGCCAACACATTAGCATCATAACAACCAATAGCATCATGATGACCTAAATTCCATACAATGACTTCACAAGGCATGTTTGACCCACATTTCATGCATAACTATAACCAAAACCATACGTGCTTAACACATATAGACATATAACACATGAGTACGAAAGCATATACACCTCCTCCTAACTAGAGGCGAGTCATCAATGCATGACCATATCAACTACACAAACCATGACCTCATGCATGAAAATAACCATTACTCCATTGTACACTTCCCACATGCAACCATTAGCATGCATAAGAAATAACTAATCAACTACACATATGCATGAATGCATATAGTCGAGCATAAGCGATCAATTCTTGTAACCAACCTACAATACTAAAACATGTAATCAAACATATAAGAATGCAACCTAACATACAAGGATGTAATCAAGCAACATATACAAACATGTAACTAGTCACATACTCATGACGATGGATTCCACAATAACAACATCAAGTTTCAAATGAGCATGTCACTACCACCCTGATCAACATCTTGCAAATGGAACAAGCACATGGAATGCAAATGTAAGAGACACACATGCATGCCTAACACATAGCCCATCCAGTTCAAGGGGTGAACCATGCTCTGATACCACTTTGTAATACCCTCCTCCCACATATACCCAAGTAACCAGCCAACTGGGATAAACATGTGATGAGAGGCTACTATGATTGGATTTGACCTCCTATGTGACCTTAAGGAAGTGTAATTGACAAGAACATAACACACAAATATTCAAAATTAGCTTCAAGACCCTCAGGAACCAATCCAACACTTCAGACAACTTGCCCTTGGGTCTTACTAAAGTTTTGACCATCTTAAGCCTCAGTTTCTCTCATGCTATAGGCATGACAGCATCCAGAAGCCTAGAGTCGCTCTCACGGGCTTGCGTGCTAGTGTCTGTAGAATTTCTCACTGCAAATCAAGAGATTATGCAATATACTAAAGCAAAATACTAGATCTACTTCTACAACAAACTTGTGGAAGCTTAATCGATTTTGAGCAAGATCAAATAGAACACATATAACAAAGAATGAGAAAGAAATCACACATGAACACAGAAGAATACTCTGGGGAAAGCCTTAGCTAAAAACCTCGATCTCTGTAATATCATACAAGTGGAAATATGTCTAGATTACACAAAGCTTTAGCTCACAAGCTATCCAGCTCTCAGTACAATCCTACAATGCTACTCATAGACTGAATAGACACAACATATGCCTTCCTCCAGTCCTCCAAGCCTCCTATTTCCTTGCACAGTTTCTCATGGGGTCCAATGCTACCACCTATGTGAATTGACCTTTCATACAACTCATCAAACTCAAAAGTAACTACACAATCTCCAAGGAATGAATTCCTTCTGCATGCAAGAGATATCCTCAATGGAATATTCCTGCAACTAATAGTACACTATCCCATCATCTGATCTCAACTAGGTCTTTGACTGAACTGAACTGACATGCATGATTTATTTATGAGAGAATATTCAGTTATCTGAAGTGCAACAGTTACATGCATGCATGCATTAACTAACTGAACTCACAAGTAGTTCCACAAACTATTGGAACTAATCTAACTAGACTTAACTCAGATAACGGAGCTAACTAATTACAACTCAAAGTATAACTCATCATGATCTCCTTAATCAAGGGATCACTTCCTCAATCAAAGGAGAAACTGTTGCATGTCTTCACATAGGCTTCATATTTGATTTTCTACAACTAATTAACTCAAGATGAATTAATTAATTATTTTACAAACAGCTGCTGAAATCAAATTCGAATTTTAATTCTCAATTTTAGTTCAGGGACTAACTAAAATTGGAATATATCCTGAAATTCTATTTATAGTAGTGATATTTTTAGCACTTCTATTTTTAGCATTTCTTGTTGCTATTTTCAACACTCCCTCTCAACAAGAAAGGGATTATTAGTCAACCCAATCTTGTCTCCGTGGAACTTGAACTTGCATTTTGACAATGCCTTTGTCAAAATATCTGCATCCTGTTCCTTGGTCGAAACATACAACAACAACATGATCCTCTTCACCACATAGTCTTGAAGATGATGATACCGGATATCTATGTGCTTGGACCTATCATGAAATATTGGATTCTCAGAGAGTTTGATACAACTCTGATTATCACAATAGATCATAGTTGGATCCATCCTCTGACCAAACAATCCAACTAGAATCTTCCGCATCCAAATGGCCTCACATGCTCCCTGACTGGCAGCCATGTATTTAGCCTCTGCTGAGCTAAGTGCAAATGACCTCTGTTTCCTGTTGTACCAAGAAACTACAACTGAACCAAGATTGAAGATTCGTTCTGAAATGCTCTTCCGATCTGATGGACTCCTTGCCCAATCTGCATCTGTGAAGCCCTGAAGCTTCACTCCCTTTATCCATCTGTACCACAATCCATACTGAGATGTGCCTTTGAGGTATCTCAGCACATGCTTCGCTACCTTCCAAAACAACTTGGTAGGTTGAACCATAGCTTGACTCAGCTAGTTCACTGCAAAGCATAAATCTGGTCGTGTGTTCACTAGATACATCAATGAACCCACAAGCTGTCGATAAATAGTAGCAGCTACTACCTCACCTGAAGTAGCATCCTCCTTCCTCCAGTTACCAGCTAGAGGAGTCTGCATGGGCTTGCACTTCTCCATGTGGAACCACTTGAGTATCTCATTGGTATACTTGCCTTGAGACACAAAAACTTCCCCATCCTTCTGCCACACTTCCATGCCTAGAAAGTAGTGCATAAGACACATGTCCTTCATTTCGAACTCTCTTGCAAGGTCCTCCTTGCAAAGCTTGATCAACTGATCATCCCCTGTCAAAATCAGATCATCAACATAAAGAACAATGATCAATGGCTTACCTTCTACCGTGGTGTGGTAAAGGTTCGCATCTGCTTCACTCTTGGTGAAGCCCAACTCGGTGAAAGAGCTGTCAATCCTGGTGTACCAAGCACAAAGTGCTTGCTTCAGCCCGTACAAAGCCCTCTTGAGTCATCACACATGCGACTCATGATCAAAGGTCTTAAAACCTTCTGGCTGCTCAATGTACACCTCTTCCTCAATCTTCCCATTGAGGAACGCAGTCTTCACATCCATCTGATGGATCTTCCAACCCATCTGAGCTGATAGTGCTAACATCAATCTGATAGATGAGTACGTTGCTACAGGAGAAAAAGTCTCATCGTAATCGATCCCCTCGACTTGTGAGAAACCACGGGCAACAAACCTTGCCTTATGTTTCTCAACACTGCCATTAGCTGCCTGCTTTACCTTGTAAAGCCATCAGGAACTCACCACTGACTTGTCCTGAGGTCTTGGGACAACATCCCAAACATAGTTTCGAACGATGGAGTCGTAATCCTCCACCATGCCATCAACCTAGACTGGTTGCTGCACTGCTTCATCGAATGAAGAAGGTTCGGACTCTACACACTCCCCAACCAGGGCCATGTAACCAGTGTACCGCTCGGGTGACCTCCTCTGTCTACGCTGAGAAGATGGCTGTCCCACATTCTCTCGCGCATCCAGCATCAACCTGTCAACTTCCCTTGAACGTTTTTGCCCATCTCTGGAAGACTCTGCATGAGTGGATGTCTCCATTCCAGGAATCCTCTGCATGCGGCTTCTCTGCATCAGTCGAAGGCTCCTCCTCCTTAGGAACTGAAAGTTCCTCCTCTGCATGCAACTTGAGCTCCCTCTCAAGTGATACTCACATGGCTTTTTGCTCATCGAACTTCAGATCTCTGCGTACCACTGTCCTCTGAATGGTAGGCAGGAACACCTAATAGTTGTTGGGTGTATCAATGTACCCCACAAGTATCCCCAACTCATTTGTTGGATTTAGCTTCTTCTGGGCATCTTTGGTCACATGGCAATAAACTAATGATCCAAAGATGCTGAAGTGACTCACATCTGATCTCTTCCTAGAAAAGGCTTCCTGTTGGGTCCCTATAATACTAGTGATTACCCCATTACTATTGTAGTTATACCCCTTATTTATATTGTTGTGCCCCTATTACCCCCATATTATTATTTTTGTGCCCCATAGAATCCCTCTATTGTTATTTTTGTGGCTTTATATTATTATTGTTAGGTCGGCTGGATTATATTGTGACTCCTTAGACTCCTATATATAGAAAGGAGGTTTTGTCATTTGTATCATCCAAGAATTGTTCATTTATGTAATGTAAAGGAGGTTGCCCCCTCGAAGAGGCTGAATTCTAAGGCGTTGATCTATCTTTTCTATCTTTTCTTGAGCTGGTTTCATAACATTTGGTATCAGAGCTTTGGATTCTAGGGTTTCGCTGCTCCAAACAGGTCATCGTGGCATTTTCGCTATAACTTTTTTTCTGTGACGTTTCAAAAGTCGCAAAAAAAACCCATTTGAGAAGAATTCACGCTGAACCTTGGGTCCGAATTTCAGAGCTTTTCGCGCGATATTTGCGGAGATATGATCTGAGGAAGTTGGTCTTTTTGCAGACTCCTGAATTACATTCAAAACAGGTGACCTGGGGAAAATCGTCATAACTTTCTCTCTGGGGATCGGATTGAAATTTCGTAAGAAGGTACAGAAAGAGGACAGACTGTAGTTTCTTTTGTGTGTGTTTTAGATTCAAAGGTTGAAACAGTGACTCGTGGCACATCGTACAAGTTCGCTCTACTGAACTAGTCTAAAAGCAAGTCACTGTGGGAGATTTCACATAACTCTTCCTTGGAGAATCCAATTTGGCTCAGACTTGTGGCATTGGAAAGAGGACGTAGAAGGCTACTACAGGTAGCAATTTTAGAACTGGATGATCTGAAATTACAGAGATACATCAGATTCAATATCAGGCTTCTATAAAGTGAAAAAAGGTGTGTAGTTTTTTTTTAATTTTTTGTGTAAGCTTGGTTTAACGGAATTCAAAGGGCATAGTAAAGCATTATTATCGGTAACTGATGCCCCGAGGAAAGAAAATGCAAACACCTAGTAAGGAACCTGAAAGCTCTAGCATGACTCATGAAGAAGAGGAAGAAATGCTACATGATATATCAAAATTACAAGAACAAGTGCAACAAATGTCACACTCACAAAAGCTAACAGAAGCTAAGATAAGTGGCGTGGAATCTAAGATAAATGGCATGGAATTTAAGATAAAGGGCATGGAAGCTAAGATGGATGATTCGAAGACAGATTTGAAGAGAGACATGGCAGATTTGAAGATAGATTTGAAGACAGACATGGAAGAATTGAAGAAGTTGCTACAAGAAAGGGTCACTAATGGTGAAAAGGTAGTAAAGGAAACTCATGATGAGAACAAAAGAAATGTTAATCATGATTCCATAGACGCTAATGTTGGATCGAAGAATCACCATATTCCAAAAATCGATATGAGGAAGTTTGATGGCAAGGATCCCGCCACATGGATATTACAGATGGAGCAATTCTTCGATCTCAATAATGTGCAAAACGCACAAAAGGTACGTATGGCAACTGTATATTTGGAACCAAATCAGTTTGTATGGTATCAATGGCTTTGCTCTCGTAAACAATTTATCACTTGGGCAATTTTTACGGAAGAATTGATAGCACATTATGAAGATACAAAAAGCAACACTTTTTTTAGCCAATTGATAAGTCTCAAACAAAAGGGTTCAGTAATGGAGCACATTGAGGAGTTCCAAAAATTGAACATAAGGGTAAAAGATATTCCAGAGGAGCATAGGATTGATGTGTTCATAGGGTCTTTAAAGGATAATATCCAACATGATGTTCGCCTTTGGGAACCTGATTCATTAGAGAAGGCATTCAGGTTAGCAAGAAAAATGGAAAGCAAAATTATGGCAACCAGGAAGCATACCACTCACAACTATAAAGACGGAAGTGTTGTTGCCCCTAGTCTTCCACAACCTATAAGGTTGACACCACAACAATTGGAAGAAAAAAGAGCAAAAGGGCTTTGTTACAGTTGTGATAGCAAATACACTAAAGGTCATAAGTGTGCTGAGAAGAAATTATTCTACATAGATTGTGAAGAGGAAGAAGAAAAGGAGCAAGAAAGGTCAAAAGAAGAAGATATACTCCAGGAACAAAGCCTAGATGAAGAACAAATAAATCCGACCATATCTTGTAATGCATTGGCGGGAATTACCACTCCTCAAACCATCAAGATAGAAGGACAAATCAAGAAGAAAAAGGTAATAGTGTTGATTGATTCAGGAAGCACCCACAATTTTATTCATTGTAGGGTAGCAAAAGAATTGAATTGCTTCCTATATCCAGCACCAGAGTGTCAAGTGATGATTGCAAATGGAGGAACAATAAATTGCTCTGGAAAGTGCCATAATATCAAGCTATCCATGGGAGAATATGTATTGACTAGCCCAATGCTTTCCATTCCAATGGGAGGTGCTGATGTTGTACTAGGAGTCCAATGGCTACAATCCTTGGGTACAATAGCTTTTAATTTTCAAGAACTTTTCATCAAATTTTCTACGGAAGGAAAGGAAGTTGAATTAAGGGGTATTGCAGGGAAACCAGGAAAGATAATCAGCTCTAATGGCATGACAAAGCTTCTAAAAAAGGAGCAAAGAGGTGTAATTGCACAATTATGTTCGCTAGATGTTTCCACATTGGAATCATCTATTTCTCCAGATCTCCAAAAAGTCCTGGACAATCATTCCAAGGTATTTGAGACTCCCAAAGGTCTCCCACCTATGCGTGATCATGATCATGCTATTCATCTGATTCCAGGAAGTGTTCCTCCAAACATCAGGCCGTACAGATATCCCTATGTCCAAAAAAGTGAAATTGAACGTATGGTTGCAGAAATGCTAGAGGCTGGTATAATTCAACCGAGTCAAAGTTCTTTCTAGCTCCAGTAGTATTGGTGCACAAGAAGGATGGATCATGGCGCATGTGTCCGGATTATAGGGAGCTCAACAAGCTCACTATTAAAGATAAGTTCCCCATTCCTGTTATTGATGAATTACTGGATGAATTGCATGGATCAATTTACTTCACCAAGTTGGATCTTCGTTCGGGATATCATCAAATCAGAATGAAGATTGAAGACATTCCGAAAACGGCATTTAGAACTCATGAGGGTCATTATGAATTTTTGGTCATGCCTTTTGGCCTTACCAATGCACCTTCAACATTTCAAGGTTTGATGAATTCAATTTTCAAACCATTCCTTAGAAAATTTGTGTTAGTATTTTTTGATGATATACTAATCTACAGCAAGTCTTGGAAGGATCATGTTGAACATGTTGACAGGGTGCTACAACTATTGGAGGAGAAACAATTATATGCAAAAAGATCCAAATGTTTCTTTGGAGTCCAGGAGGTGGAATATTTGGGTCATATTGTATCTCATGAAGGAGTTAAGGTAGACCCTAGCAAAATTAAAGCCATTAAGGAATGGAAAATCCCCACATCCATAAAGCATCTGCGAGGATTTCTTGGGTTGACAGGGTATTATCGCAAGTTTGTTAAGAATTATGGGAGAATAGCAGCACCTCTAACAACATTATTGAAGAAAGATTCATTTTCATGGACTCCGGAAGCAACAAAGGCCTTTGAACATCTTAAAGAGGCAATGTGCCAAGCACCGGTCTTAGCTACACCGGACTTCACAAAAACCTTTATTGTGGAATGTGATGCTTCAGGAAATGGAATTGGTGCTGTTCTAATGCAAGATGAAAGACCCATTGCTTTTGAAAGTCGTCCAATCAAGGGAAAGTTTTTAAGCAAAGCTATTTATGAGAAGGAAATGTTGGCAATACTCCATGCACTTAAGAAATGGCGACCCTACCTAATGGGAAGACACTTCAAGGTAAAAACGGATCATGATAGCCTTAAATACTTTTTAGAACAAAGATTATCCTCTGAAGAGCAACAAAAGTGGGTCACAAAGATGTTGGGTTATGACTTTGAAATCATCTACAAAAAAGGGAAGCAAAATGTGGTGGCAGATGCACTCTCAAGAAAGGATGAGGATGTGGAAGCATTGTTGTGTGCCATTTCTATTATCCAACCAGATTGGATAAACGAAGCAAGGGAGGAATGGAAGAATGACGAAGAAGTGTGGGCACTTATTCGAAAGCTACAACAAGATTCCAGTACTTCTGATACATTTAGCTGGCAAAATGATTCGTTATGGTACAAAGATCGCTTATACCTCTGTAAGAATTCCCAGCTAAAACAAAAGATTCTTATGGAATTGCACACTTCTCCCTTAGGAGGGCACTCAGGATTTTTAAAAACTTACCACAGGGTTAAGAAGGAATTTTTTTGGGATGGCCTTAAATCAGATATTCAAAAGTTTGTGGCGGAATGTTTGGTTTGCCAGCAAAATAAAGTTGAAACAATTAAGACACCGGGTCTATTACAACCTTTATCCATTCCAAGCCAACGTTGGGAGGAGGTTTCAATGGATTTTATCACAGGTTTACCCAAGTCTGAGGGAAAGAGTGTCATCATGGTGGTAGTTGACAGACTTACCAAGTATGCACACTTTTGTGCATTATCACATCCATTTAAAGCCAGTACAGTTTCTACTGCATTTATGGAAACAATTCAAAAGCTACATGGAAACCCAAAGATTATTGTAAGTGACAGAGATCCCATTTTCACTGGAAATTTTTGGACAGAATTATTTTCTTGTCTTGGTACTCAGTTAGCTCATAGCTCATCTTATCATCCTCAATCTGATGGGCAAACTGAGATAGTAAACAAATGTTTGGAAGGATATCTTCGTTGCTTTGTATCTGATAAACAGACACAATGGGTCAAATGGTTGCCTCTGGCTGAATGGTGGTATAACACTTCCTTCCATACAGCAACAAAAATGACCCCATTTATGGCACTTTATGGGTATCAACCACCATCCATCACATCATATTTAAGAGAAAATTCTAAGGTTCAGGCAGTGGAACATCACATCGAACATCAACAACAAGTCCTCCAACTCTTAAAGGATAACCTCGTGTTGGCACAAAATAGAATGAAACAACAGGCAGATCAACATCGCAGTGAAAGAAGTTTTGATGTAGGTGATTGGGTATTCCTACGGCTACAACCATATAAGCAAATGTCCCTAAAGCAAGCTAAGAAGGATAATAAATTATCACCAAAGTATTATGGTCCGTACAAGGTGTTGCAAAAGATTGGTACTATGGCATACAAATTGGAGCTTCCTGCAGCTTCTCGATTGCACCCAGTTTTCCATGTTTCATGTTTAAAGAAGGTTATAGGTGACAAGCTCCCAATTCAAACAATATTGCCAGAACTTGACGAGGAAGGAAAAATTATATTGGAACCGGAAGCAGTCACAGAAACAAGAACTCGACAGCTACGAAATCAATCAATTTCAGAGTATCTTATCAAGTGGAAGAACTTATCCGCTGAAGATTCCACATGGGAGGATGAGAATTTTATGCAGAAGTATCCAGAACTACTCAAGCGTTGAGGACAACACTTTTTTGAAGGAGAGGGGCATGTTGGGTCCCTATAATACTAGTGATTACCCCATTACTATTGTAGTTATACCCCTTATTTATATTGTTGTTCCCCTATTACCCCCATATTTTTATTTCTGTGCCCCATAGAATCCCTCTATTGTTATTTTTGTGGCTTTATATTATTATTGTTAGGTCGGCTGGATTATATTGTGACTCCTTAGACTCCTATATATAGAAAGGAGGTTTTGTCATTTGTATCATCCAAGAATTGTTCATTTATGTAATGTAAAGGAGGTTGCCCCCTCGAAGAGGCTGAATTCTAAGGCGTTGATCTATCTTTTCTATCTTTTCTTGAGTTGGTTTCATAACACTTCCATTGGTGTCTTCATTCCCAGTATACGGTGCAGGCTTCTGTTCTGTAAGTATACTATTGTATTGCATGCCTCAGCCCACAAATGAAGTGGTAGGCTTTGGTCATGCAACATCACTCGAGTTGCTCCCACAATCGATATGTTCTTCCTTTCAGCCACCCTATTCTGCTGTGGGTTATGGGGTGTTGTCAACGCCCGTTTAATTCCTTCTACTACGTAGAAGTCCTTAAACTATTGGGAGACATACTCTCCACCATTGTCACTATGCAAGGCCCTTATTTTCTTTCCAGATTCTTTCTCTGCCAAGGCTTTAAACTCACAAAACCTTGAGAAGGTCTAATCCTTCTTCTGCATAAAGTAGATCCAACATCTACGAGAAAAATCATCAATAAAAATAACATAGTACCTTTGTTTAGTGGTGGAGGCTGTAGAGAATGGTCCACACACATCTATGTGAACTCGCTCCAGGATTTCTCCAACTCTACTGTCTCGATCCTGAAAGGAAGATTTCACATACTTACCCAAGGTACAACCTTTGCATGTATCCGTCTGCTCTAGTTTTCCCTTGGGAAGTCTGGTAGAAATCTGCTGCATGATCTTCAAGGCCCCATGGTGCAAGTGGCCCAATCTTCTATGCCATAGCTCGCCAACATCTTGGCTCTACACCAACTCTGCTTTGGAACTCAATGCAGCACAGTCATCTACCTCCAGCTTGTAGATATTCTTTACTCGAATCCCAATCCTCTTGGTCTATCCAATGCCGATATGCCTCAGGAATACCTTTCCTTTACTAAAAACTACATCATAGCCTTTGTCTTCTAGCATAGCGACAGACACAAGATTCTTCTTCAGACCTAGTACATACTTTACATCAGTTAGGGTGAGAGGAGCTCCATGCTACCTCTGAAACACAACCATACCTTCACCTGAAACACAATACTTTCCATCATTGCCCATCTCAATTCGCATTTGGAGATCCTTCTCCTCCAAGGTACTGAAAAGATTCTTGTCACCGGTCATGTGGAATGAAGCTCCACTGTCCAGGTACCAAACACATCCCACCATGGATGAAACCATGCATGCGATGAGGGTGAAATCCAATTCGAACTGTGAGGCCAGTGCCTCACCATCTGATCCCTTCGAGGATCCCTTCTTGGATTTCTTCTGTGGATAATTCGTAGCATAATGGCCCACCTCATGACAATGAAAGCATCTCACTTTCGATTTGTCAATCTTCTTCCCACCATGGGAAGAACTGGATTTGGAATGGGACGCCTTCCCTTTCCCTTTCCTCGCCTTACTCGCTAAGGCTAGATTTTCTTCATCATCTTGCTTTGATGAAGATCCATCTCTGGTGCTTCTTCTTATCTCCTCCTACATCAGATCTGACCAAAGTTGTTCGCAACCTGGCAGTTTCTCTCTTCCATTTACCAATTCTTGGTAGCCATGCCAGCTCTTAGGAAGACCGAGGAGAGCAAGACTCACCATGTAATCATCGGCTGTCATGATCCCTACACTTCCAAGCTCATCCCTGTAGGTGGTGAGCTTGTTCAGATATGTAGAGATCGTGTCGCCCCTTTCACACTTGATTTTCCGAAGCTTGTCTTTCAGCGCCAGCTTCCTGTGATCACCGTTGTTTTGATATAGATCTTTCAATGTTTTCCACATTGAAAATGGTGTCTCTTTCCCATGGAGACTCAAGACTATGTGGTCTTGAACTCCCTCTAGAATAATCCTCCTCGCTCTAGCCACACATTTCTTCCATTCCGCCAATTCTGTAGCATTAGTTGTTGCTGGCTTGGGGACTTCTTGATCAATGAAGTCCTTCAAACCGTTGTCCTCTAATACTACTTCCATGCGATCCTTCAATGTTATATAATTCGAGCTGCCATCAAGGGCATACTCGAGTCTTAAACCGTTGAATGCCATTGGTGAAATTTGAGATGTGATAAGAATTCGAATTCTATAATCAAGAACTTCAAACTTCGAACTTCTCCCTTCTTTGTATACTGTTCTCTCCTTTGATCACCTTTGCTCTGATGCCATGTAGAATTTCTCACTATAGATCAATAGATTATGCAATATACTAAAGAAAAATACTAGATCTACTTCTACAACAAACTTGCAGAAGCTTAATTCATTTTGAGCAAGATCAAATAGAACACATATAACAGAGAATGAGAAAGCAATCACACATGAACACAGAAGAATACTCTAGGGAAAGCCTCAGCTAAAAACCCTGATCTCTTTAATATCATACAAGTCAAAATATGTCCGGATTACACAAATCTTTAGCTCACAAGCTATCCAACTCTGAGTACAATCCTACAATGCTGTTCATAGATTGAATACGGCACAACATATGCCTTCCTCCAATCCTCCAAGCCTCCTATTTCCTTGCGCAGTTTCTCCTGGGGTCCAATGCTGCCACCTGTGTGAATTGACCTTTAACACAACTCATCAAACTCAAAAGTAACTGCGCAATCTCCAAGGAATGAATTCCTTCTACATGTAAGAGATATCCTCAATGGAATATTCCTGCAACTGATAGTACATTTTCCAATCATCTGATCTCAACGGGGTCTCTGATTGAACTGACATGCATGAGTTATTTATGAGAGAATATTTATTTATCTGAAGTGCAATAGTTACATGCATGCATGCATTAACTAATTGAATTCACAATCAATTCCACAAACTGTTGGAACTAATCTAACTAGACTTAACTCAGATAACTGAGCTAACTAATTACAACTCAAAATACAACTCATCATGATCTCCTTAATCAAGGGATAACTTCCTCAATCAAAGAGAAACTGTTGCATGTCTTCACACAGACTTCATGTTTGATTTTCTACAACTAATTAACTCAAGATGAGTTAATTAATTATTTTACAAACAGCTGCTGAAATCAAATTCAAATTTTAATTCTCAATTTTAGTTCAGGGACTAACTAAAATTGGAATATATCCTGAAATGCTATTTATAACAGTGCTATTTTTAGCACTTCTATTTTTAGCATTTCTTATTTCTATTTTCAACAGTGTCCAGAGACTCATTTTTCCAATTCTGTGCCAGCATCCCAGGGATTTGAGCCACTTTTTCAAGCCTAGAGCCCAGGTCACTACCTAGAATGGAATGATAACTTAGTAGCAGTAAAAGAATGGGAAACAATGATGCAAAAGCAATAAGTTAAACAAGAACTTAACCAGACCCCTGCCAGCCATGATAGGCATTTCGTTAAACATATCATTAACATGTAACCTACGGGTGTAAACAACATAATTAAGTGTAGGGATCTCATACTTATCTCAGAATCGTTATGAATCATTGTTCCCTCATGTCATTTGCTACATTATCGTCTATTGGGTCATAGATACATTATCCATTCATTTACAACTAAAAACATGATGAGATCCATACATAGTTGTTGTCATAAAACACACGTATAATCAACATAATAAAAACAGAAATACGATAAATATATCAACCATAAAATCCACATATACATCAGTACAATTACACATGAAAACCAAGGGAATGAATGTCTCATTAATGAATGCAATAAACCAACTAGAGATGGGACTACCACATTCCACCCGACCGTAGAATGGATGAGCCAAATCTCTCTTTAGACAATCACCCTCGTGCCATATTCCAAGCATGAATGTGGAACTCATAGAACACACCTAAAAACACCAACAATCACAGATGCCACCGGAGTTCTCCACCCACATGTGAGTGCCTTATAGTCTCTCATGTTTTATCGTAATCCACAACCCAATCCAGGGATCCCTAGGCCCTACACTGAGACACACTACAAGATTTACCGTACATCCCATCTTGGGACTACTATGCCCAATGGAGAGAAATCCACATCTTGGCTTTAACATATATCTTGGCATTCACCAGAAAGGATTCCTAGGCCCACCGAGGCACACAATATTGGCTTTACCACAACCCACAATTTTGCTCAAGGGTTACTAGGATAATGGTTTTACAATGGTCCACAGTTGAGTTCAGGGACCACTAGGCCATGTGTTTGTCATTTCAAAGATCCACCACACTCAGATTCAAATCCATCCAGCCATCCCATATCAACTGAAGTATGAGAACCCACCTCATCGAGGCTATTAGGAAATGGCAAGGCTAGGCTGAAGAATATTGTCACACCTAGAAAAACCCATGCCATGATAGAAAAGAACCACATGAAATATCATGCATGCTAAATCTAGCAAGGAAAATACACATGCAAGTCGATACCTACAATGAAGCTTATTGTAGTTACTTGATCCTGCCTTTCCCTGCTTGATCTTTGCTACCTCTTGCCTTCTTTTCCTTTCTTTCTCCAATGCCAGTGTGCTACAAGAAACTATAAGTGTCCAAGAGTGAGAGAAAGAGAGAGAATAATGAGAGAGCTCCAAAACTCAACTGACAAAAGGTTACCAACTGATCCTCAGAATCCTTTTTAGGAATGCGACCTCTATTTTCTTAATTGTCCATTATTTTTCTTCAATTTCCTCCTCACATGCAACTTGTGACCTTTCACCTCCTTTTTTGCCTAATTTCCCTTATTTTCATAAATAAAAGTGCCAAAATTTCCATTTTTCCTTTCCAAAGCCTTAGCCATTGCCTTTGTCAATTTCCTTAGCCATAAACAACCAAATGAACACCCCCTGGGACATCTTTCTCAACATCCAGTTTGGAATACATGTCCCATCAACATGGCCTTATATATTTTTACATGGAATTATCACCAGGGTTGTTACAATGACCTCCCATTTCCACTCTAGAATCAAAATTGGTTGTAGTAATCCACCTGGGTGCTTACATTCTGCCTTTACTTGTTGAAAATCCAAGCATATAGCCACAAACTCTGCCACTTCCTTCTTCAAATTCGGCCAATAATAGAACTTCTTCACCACTATCAATATCTTCTAATATCCTGGGTGACCTGAATATAGTTTTACATAGAATTCGCGCAACATAGTGTTCTTGAGCTCACTGTCATTTAGCACATAGATCTTGTCTCTAAATCTCACCAAACCATCTGCTGTGGGATGATAGTCCACATCCTGATCACCTGTACCCTTTTGTAACCTATGCCTAAGCTCCATGTACCTGTCATCTTGCTGACATGCCTATAGTAAATGATCTTGTAAATTCTTCCCATAAGAACTAATAGCTGCAAAGTGATTTACCTGTACTCTCCTTGTAAGAGAATATGTAACCCTGTTATATTTACCTTTAATAAACCTGATATCAATTTCAAACTCACTAATCATGGCCAACCATCTAGCTTTCCTGGAATTTAGATTCAGTTGGTCAAATAGATATCTTAATCCATGGTGCTCACTCATCAATACAAATCTCCTTCTAAGAAGGTAGTGTCTCCACATCTTCAATGCATGGACAATCGCTTCCAACTCAAGATCATGTGTAAGATAATTTTTCTTGTTCTCATTCAGTTTCCTTGATTCATAACATACCACCTATCCTTCCCGAATCAGGACTCCACCAAGTCCTCTCTTGCAAGCATATGTACATACCACAAACTTTTTGTTTGGATCTACAGTCTTTAATACTAGATCTTTTTTTAACAACTTCTTCAACTGCTCAAACTTGGCTACGCATTCCTCTGTCCATTCAAATTTCTTATCTTTCCTCTGCAATGATGTAATCTGATAGGAAATCCAAGGGAAGTTCGTGATGAACCTCCTATAATAACCTACTAACCCCATGATTGATCTTATCTCATCCACATTTATAGGAGATTCCCTTTACATGATAGCTCTTATCTTTTCTGGATTCACTGTTCTGCCTTCCTTGGAAACCACATGTCCCAGTAATGTACCTATGTCTAAAAGAAACTACATTTACTGAGCTTAACATATAACTGTTGCTCCCTCAGCAATACCAACACGGTTTCTGAGTTTTTAGCATGCTCTTCCTCAATCTTATAGTATACCAATATATCATCAATGAATACAATAAAAAACTTGTCCAGATAAGGACACAACACACTATTCATCAATCACATAAAAGTAGTTGGAGCATTAGTCAAACTAAATGGAAATACAACAAACTCATAAATCCCATACCTAGTCTAGAAATTAGTCTTGTAGATGTCCTCTTCCTTAATGCATACTTGATGATACCTGGATCTTAGGTACATCTCTAAGAACACGGTTACTCCCTTCAACTGGTCAAATAAGTCATCAATCCTTGGAAATGAATACCTATTCTTGATGGTCACCTTTTTCAACTGCCTGTAATCAATGCATAAACTAAGAGTACCATCCTTCTTCTTCACAAACAACATTGGTGCACCCAAGGCGACACACTTGACCTGATGTATCCTTTGTTAAGCATTTCCTTCAACTGCAACTTCAATTCCACTAGCTTTGGTGTGCTCATCATGTATGGTTCCTTTAATGTTGGTGTTTCCCCTGGTACTAAATCAATAGAAAATTCCACTTCCCTATGAGGTGGAAACTCTGAAATATCTGCTGCGAACACATCCAGAAACTATTGTAAAACTGGATACCTCTTCAAGACATTTGCATCCTTAACTTCCTTACCCTTTTCGCTAGAAATGTGTGCTGCAAATAACGCTCACCCTTTTCTGTGACTATGCTTGGCCTGCATAGTTGTCACCATTCTAATTGATGTTGCCTTCTTCTTAACCTGCAAGATCCTTTGTTCTCCATTTTCATACAAGCACTCAATAGCCTTGTCATAACAATCCACCTTTCTCTTGTGAAGATATAGCCAATCCATACCCAAAATCATACTATATGATCCCAATGGAAGTACATTCAGATGTGCTGGTGTAGGCATACCATTCAACTCAAATGCACAAGATTTACCTAGTGATGAACTCTCTTATTTGTACATATAGCTAACTACACTAACCAAGACTCTACATGCACTTCGTTATTCAAACCACACTTATTCACTGGGTTAGGATTAACATAATTATAATTAGATCTAAGGTTAATCAAAATAGAAACAACTTGATCACAAATCTTATTGTCCATCTTGATAAGAGATGTCCGGTGATCTTCGTGCCTATTATCTAGTACTACATAGATATGAGGAATACTCTTTCCAACATCCCCCACTGTCTGTGCCTCCTAAGAACTATAGATCTATGGCCTACCACCATGATGTTGTGTACAATCTCTTATGAGATTCTCTCCTCCACAAGTCTAACACTGCAAGGGCTTCCTATCATCACCCTTGTTATTCTCCTCAGATCCAAATCCCTATCCTCTATTAGATGCATTGAAATTATTAGGCGGTGCTGGAATATCTTTGTTACCTATGTGCTAAGGTCTTGTTCACTTATTATCCCATTTTCCTTTATTCTTCTCATTATCTTTCCAAACCTGCTTGATCTTGGATCTATGCTTTTATTGCTCCTAACAATGCTTTAGCTTCTTGATGGCTTCCTCCAATGATCTAGGCTCATGAAACTCAATCATGTCCTTGAATGCTACCAACAACCCATTGATGAATATCTGAATCTTTCCTTTCTCCTCCTTAAGATAAGGCACATACCTTAATAACTCTAAGAATCTTCGAGTGTACTCCTCATTGGTCATAGATCCCATCTTCAACTCATAGAATTATTTTTCCCTATCATCATAGTATCTCTTTGATAGATACTTCTTCCTGAAAAGTCTCTTGAACTCACTCCAAGTCAACTCCTCTTCATGAATACCTCTGACATTCTTTACATCTTCCCACCAGATGTCTTCTTTACCTTTAATACTGAATGTAGTTATTTTGGCCTTCATGTTCTCTAAGTAATCATGTAATCTGAAGAACTTATTCATCCCAAGAAACCATGCTTCTGCATCCTATGACTTCTTCATTTCTCCATCAAATGTAGGTGGCTTTTCTTTCTTGAACTCATTTGATAAATATCCCCTATCACTCCTCCTGCTAGGATGATAATGTTGATGACCATGATACCTGTCTGAACCAGAACTAGAGTAAATCCCATGTACACTGCCTCATCTATAAGGTGTATCCAAGAACATTCCATCTCTAACCATGTCATCTCTTTCCAACATGTTCCCACCATGAGACATGCTACCATATGCTCCATTAGTCTTATCTTCCTGCCCATGATTGATTCTAAGCGGTCCTTGTCTCTGCAAGTCTGACAAGCTCTGAAGGATAATTGCATTACCTTTGCTTGTTTCTCATGTTCCCTAGCAAGTCTCTCTTGTGATTGAATGATTCATTCATTATCTTCTTTGCAAGTCCTTATTTTTGCCTTCAAGCTTCACAAAGTGTCTACTATGTCAGAATAATATCCCTCACCATGTTTCTCATTTGATCTATAGGGAGAATCTCGTGAGTTGTAGTCTATCATCTTGCTAGTCATATTTGATATTCTCTTCCAACAATGTATATCATGTCATCTAAACCAAATTATAAATAAACCAACATACCTTTATGTAGTTCAGGGGGACAATATCTCGTCTGCAAGATCAACCAAATTATCACAATACATGTATAATCATAGTCATCATAGTATATAGACATCATCTTAATCGTCATCCAATTACCATGAATAATTCCACAATTATAACACCGACTAGGTATTATGCATAACAAACATATGGATGACACACATGCATAACAATACATACACAATTGACATACATTCATCATAAACACATCTTGAAAACAACACCATCAACTTCTATATGAAATCACAATGGAAACCATGACCAACACCATGCATACACAACAAGCACATAGACCACAAGCATAAGGACACATATGCAACCGACATGTACACATGACAACACATTCATCCAAGGAGAACAAAAACCAAACATCACCCAAGGAGAACAAAACCATGCTCTAATACCACTCTGTAACACCCTCCTCCCACATTTACCCAAGATAATCATCCAACTGAGGTAAACATGTGACAAAGAGTTACTATGATAAGATTCAACTCTATTTGTATAGTTAATGGAGTGGAACTGATATGACAAGACCAATCTGACCTTCCTTAGGAGTTGCAAAAACTTCAGGAGACAAACAACCATTCCAGATGCCCCACCCCTGAGACAACTTGATGTTTTGCTAAACTAGACCCCCAGCCACTCCAATGGAAACCCTTCCATGTGACTGAGACCCTCCAGTCGTTCCCACAACAAGGAATCCATGTGACTTTGGCCCTTTTCAGGAAGTTATTTGTGAACGAACCCAAATTCTGAGCCACATTTTAAGGGCTAGGACTAAGGCCTTTGCCCAGAAATTCATGAAACTTCTAGAATTGATAAATAACAATGAAATAAGGCTACTAATACAAACACTTGAACAAGGACTTGACCTAACCCTTACCATCCATGACAGACATTTCATTAAACATATCATAAACATGAAATCTATAGGTCATAACAACAGATATAAGCATAGGGGTCTCATACTTATCTGAGAATCATCAAGGAGGACTGGTGTCTCCTCCTAATAGTTGCATTGTTATCTATTAGGTCATTCATTCATTAATATTTCATCTTCTAACCAAAACATGATGAGAGCCATACATCAAGTTTATCATAAAACATGCTTATAACCAACAAATAACTAGAGATATATCAATGATGAAACAACCACTAAAGCCACATAATGACAAGCACATTTACTCATGAGATACCAAAGGAAAATGAGCTTATATTAACATATGCAAATCCAACCAAGTTAGGGACTTCCACGTACCACCCGACCATAGATTGGGTTGAACCAAATCTCTCTTTCAGCTAATCACCCTCGTGCCATATTCCAAGCATGAATGTGGGATCTCATGGAATAAACCAAGGACACCAAACCATGGCTTCTAGAGGTTAAACCACCTCAACCCTCAACCAATGATTCCACCTCATGACCGGACATCAATAACCATCACCAAATCAGTCTATACCCAATCTATCCAGGGCTTTAGAGCGTTTGTTCCAACCAAGGTTTCCAGGACTAGTAACTCAACCCATCGTTGTTTCTGGGCTCCAAAGCATTTGTCCAACTAGGGCTTCGATGACTAGTAATTCAACCCACTAAGGGCTCCAGAGAGTTTGTCCAACAAAGGCTTCCAGGACTAGTAACTCAACCCAAGTTGTTACAGGGCTTCCAGAGCATTTGTCCAACTACAGCTCTAGGAACTAGTAACGCAACCCGCAACCATAAGGAAAATGAGAACCAACCAAAAAACAGAAGCAAAGAAACCCACAACACCATACCTATCCAGGAAATGGAAAGGCTATCAAAAACCACCGTCAATGCAAGCAATCCTCCATGTCAATGACAAATCATAACTAAGAAACCACATGCATGTGTCATGCATGCCAAAACTAGCAAGGAAAGCATACATCTGACTCAATACCTACAAGCAAAGCCTATTGTAGGCCACTGATCCCGATGTCCTCTTGCACTTTCCTGCTTTTCCTTTGCCTCCTTGCTCCAAATGCCAAGTATGCCACACTCCTCCAAGAGTGCTCCAAGAAAACTATAAGTGTCCAAGAGTATGAGAGAGAGAATAAAAGAGAGTGCTCCAAGCTAAAACTGAAAAAAGCCATAAATTGATCCTCATAAGCCTTTTTATCAATGAGGCCTCTATTTTTTTCATTTTCCACTATTTTAATTCAATTTCCTCCTCAGATGCAACTTGTGACCTTTCACCTTCCTTTTCTCCTAATTTCTATTATTTTCATAAATAAAATGCCAATTAATCCCACTTTGCCTTTCCAAAGCCTTTCTCATTGCCTTTGCAATTTCCATAGCCATTAATTAATCACAAGTGATCCCCATCACTATGTTTCGCTGAACATTCGTCTTGGAATACATGTCCCATGACCTTGGTTATTATTTTTCCTTTATTAAATTTATTACATGGATTTTGACTAGGGTCATTACATAATAAATCTATTGTTAGGTTGGTTTTTCCCCAAATGGGGTTTTCTAAGGTAAATCATGGCATGCATGGTTTATGTGCGTTATTGATATTTATGTGATTGTTATCATTATTTCTCTTGTATTGTTTTTATCTTTAACAATAGGCACACCAATCCATGCAAATGTGTTTCTTATTTACCGATATCCATTGATTTTTTCTTGGGTTAACAAACCATGATAAAAATCTTGTTTGATAATTTTCAATTCCCTAATTTAATCTTTATTTAGACCAATTTTATAGTATTCATACATCCTAGCCCTATAGTCAAAAATATTAGTTAATAGGCCTTAGATATTAGAAATGGATGATATGCTTGAATTTAGCAAACTTGCTAGAGTCAATTGTGATAAATTATTAACTAGATTTCTCCAGCTAATGTTGCCTAAGAGATTAAAAATCTATAGACCTACCCTAGATCTGTATATATAGAGGGTGGATCACTCAACTCTGGATTCTTTCACACATTGATAAAGAGGCTTGCATATCTTTACCCTTGAATAATTATGTAGATCTTGACTAACATTACTATGTGGAATCTCACTCAAGCTTCTAGATACCTAGTCCTAGCTACTCACATATACATTTTGCACACATCACAAACAAGTAATTCCGATCTCCTACTAAGCATAAAACAATTACTAGATATAATATTAGACTTTCCAAGTAAATCCAAATCTGAACAAATGCAACCAAATGAATATGAGAATTAGAGGAAATACACTGAAATTCACATTAATAAAGGTGGAATGTGTACAATGTTATAACTTGGATGAAAATGTCCCTTTTCGGCTTCTTGATCATGACCCTCCTTAGTTGACAATGCAAAGTCAAGCTCGCTTGAACATGCAAAGAGGTTACCTGCAATATCTCTCTAGCATAACTTCACTAGCATTTACCTGCGATATCTCTCTATTTCTTCTTCTCTCCCCTAGAATGGTCTTCCTTATATAGGATTCTCATGGATTTAGGAGGATGTATATAAACATATAGGACCAAGAGAATTTAGGCTATGGCTCGAATTATTTGACATGGGGTGAATGCATGAAGATGGGTTACACTTTTTGGCAAGCACACGGGTTGGGAGGGGGAAAATAGCTAGATAGAGCAATATTTTAGCCCTTGATCGAGCTCCTATGTAACCCGTGGTTACCTAGGAGCTCGATTGAGCTATTTTTTTAAATTCCTGCCCAAAACACAACAGGGAGTTTATGGTTAGAAGGCCTCAATCAAACCCTTATTTAACTATGTCAAAATATCGATTGAGGGTTTGCTTCACATTGGATTCATGAAGAGATCCTCTATCCAATGACTTATGAGGTTGGCATTTTTTAATTCATATGATATTTTTCATCTAATTTAAACGTTATGCTTGAAAAAAATCAGATAGTTTCAAAGGGGTTGAATGAAAAATCAATAATATAAAATATACAAAACGAAAAAAAATACCACTATCTTCATTTACGAATCCTCTTCAAAAGGGTACTCTTGGTTTTTTAATCTATTTAAATAGTAGAAAAAATCCGTACGTGAACACATGTCTAAAAAATGCAATTCAAATATTAATTTACTAACTTAAAAAAAATAGTAAAAAAAAATTTTGCATAAGAAAATAAATTTTGATATACATAAATTAGTTCTCTCTCTCTCTCTCTCTCTCTCTCTCTCTCTCTCTCTAGAGAGAGAGAGAGAGAGAGAGAGAGAGAGAGAGATTAAAAATTATACATTTTAGACTAAGTTATTGCACGTGAACACACACATACCTGTTAAGATGTGGACAAATTTTCAAGGACCAGCAGCTTATTTAATGGAACACTAACAGATTATATGACACTAAATTTTGTTGCAAAAAATATCATTAGGACAACAACATAACTCTCCACAAGTTGTCCTTTTACTCTGAATCAAAATTCAAAACGCTTATATGAATTTTGAGGGCTTCAATTCGATAAAACAACAAAATTTTGAAATTTTATTGCCACATTTGACCCAAAAGTGTAATCTATCTTCATGCATTCACTTCCATTTACAAGTCATCTCATCCTCATTTGAATTGAACATCTTGGGAACTCCATTTTTGAAGGTTGACCCTTTCATTACTCCCTTATTAAGGACACAATGTAGTGGGGAAAGCTTCATCACTTCTTGTATACCTCAGCAACGTGATGCATCACTCTTCTATGGAACTTTTGGAGCAATAGAGCACTGAAATGGGTTTTTCTGGTGATATGAGATGTGTCTCTCAACTTTGCACTAATGGAAGTTAGACTAGGGTTTCTCCTATAGTCTAAGGGTGTTTGATAGGTTGATAACAAGGATATCTGGTGCTTTGGAGATCATGTATGAGTTCCCTCAAAGTAGCTAAAGGTGCATCGATTTTGGCATTAGGATCTCTTTATTCTAGGTTGGGGTTGGGTTATTTTGAGTTAGGGTTTGGGTTCTCATTATGCTTCATGATAACCAAGTCTCCTGCAATTCAAACATCATTTAGGTGTTTTTTTTTTTTTTTTTTTTTTTTTTTTTTAATCAGATTTTAAACCAATTTTTCAAAAGAAAAAAGTAAATAAATAAAACGAAAGAAATTGCATTGGAGTGCTTAACTGGAACATGAAGGAGATCAAATTTGTTGAGTTGGCACTAGATACAACCCAAGGAGGTGATATTTGGCTCAATGAGATCCAAAATGAGGAAAAAATGAGCCATGGTGTATAAAATTTAAGACTCAAAAGGTACATATGCACGTTCTGAAGGACACATGTGCATTCCTATTCCATGCCTACCTAACATCTTGGTTGGTAGTTTGGGACTTGTCAGATTAAAGACTTATGCTTGTTCTTAGAAACATACACAAGATCCTACGAATGTGTGTTTCTAATGGCCTCATTACCACTTTTGAGACCATCAATAATGTGCAAACCCAACTATTCAAATCTATCACCTAATTAAAAAACAAAAATCTGTCACCTAATTAAAAAACAAAAAAATATCTTACTAACAAAAAATAAGCATTTCATATTTTAATCAATAAAATATATTTTAAATTACTCTATATCAATATCCTAAATTAGATGGATGATTTTATACTTATAATGAATATATAACATCCATAAGGAAAAGAATGTTCATGGACATTATATATTATCCTGAATAAAATATATAATATAATATATATTACATATCAAATTAAATGAATACTTTATATTTCATAATATATACCCAAGACAATTAATTAAATGAATGATTGGTATTCCATAATTGAATATACGATAAGATATACATAGTTACATTTGAAATGAACGGTCGATACCCACGTCATATTTCCATCATAAAATTATAAACAAGAATTGTATGATACTTGGTCTGTGCCACCACTTATTTCAATCATGAAAATGTGAACACAAATTGTATTATTCTTTTCCACCACTAAACGAATGGTGGAAATGTGGGAGGAAAGAATACTGAGGTACTCTTCATGTGATGGATGGACTCTCCGCAAAGTCGTGCTGCAGCACATGGTGGAAGCCTTCGAAGAGGGAATAATCTTTTGACGTGGTAGGAGGAAAATTAATGAGAGGAGGAAGGAATCTTACTTTAAGTTGCTTTCGTATTCCACACACCTCCAAATATCATGTTGAGACAAAAGCGTGTGCATAGGTTGTGCTCACCAAGACATTCAAGTTTTTCATTTAAGTCCAAAATATGGGTGTTGACTTTTCATGGAGAATCCAAAATATTTAGGTTATGGGTGTTGATTTTTGACGCGGTAGGAGGAAAATTAATGAAAGGCGGAAGGAATCTTACTTTAAGTTGCTTTCGTATTCCACACACCTCCAAATATCATGTTGAGACGAAAGCGTGTGCATAGGTTGTACTCACCAAGATATTCAAGTTTTTCATTTAAGTCCAAAGTGTTGATTTTTCACGGAGAATCCAAAATATTTAGGTTATGGGTGTTGATTTTTTACAGAGAATCCAAAATATTTAGGCTATGGGTGTTGATTTTTCACAGAGAATCCAAAATATTTAGGTTATGGGTGTTGATTTTTCACAGAGAATTCAAAATATTTAGGTTAATTTTATGTTCAGTTTTAAATGGTAATTTAAATATTAATTTATATGCATTTTAATACATTTTAAACCAATTTTAGGTTAGATATTTGATTTTTGGGATTATAGTTTGGGTTAGTGTGATATAGTGATTACTTATTGGAATTAAGAAATTTAAGATAATTAATGGTTTATTTATTTTATTGTATTTATATGTATATTATGTACATCGTTTTCATGATTATTATTAATATAAAGTTGAATTCATTTCCAAATTGTATTTTTTGGTTCAATTAGACTAGATTTGTTCTTATATGACTTTGGTTTTTTTGGGCCGACAATATCAAGAATATCAATATTTTGCACTGAGACTTTTTTGTTGATTTACATAGTTGTTGATTATAAAATGGGTGCATTTTTGGTTGAAGCCGACACCCGACAAAGTATTAGAAGTATTGAATACTCTAATTAAATCTAATGTTGATGACACAGTGGATATTAGCTATTTATTCTTGTTGATATCCAATCTCATGTACATGATGTACAAAAGACATTTGAATTTCTCCAAAGAGACTCACAGTTACAAAGGGATGAACTACGAGAACTAAAGATGAGTTGTAATTCTGAACCTATTTTTGTTCAGAACAACCTATTTGAGCATGACTCAGAGATTGATCAACAGTTAAAAAATGATAATGGAACAATTCAGTGCACCAACAAAGTAAGTGTTTTTAAGTGTCATTTGCATACAAATGTGAAACCTAGAGTTTCCAAAACATTCATTAGACCTTGGGAAGAAATCGTGCACGACAAAAACAGAGTTGGTGTTGGATATAATAAAGATATTTCTTTTCATGTCCCTGATTTTTAAAAGACTATATAGTTTCACAGTGTTGGATTTCTGGGTGAAGTTGTTACACAACCACAATAAATTGTTAGATGTTAATATTGTGAAGAGTTGGACATGATAAATATCATTGTTATGATCTTTATCCTTGTGAGCATTGTGGAAATAAGAATCATCATTCAGATAGATGTTTCAGAAATAAGACTACTACAAGAAAGAAAAATAATTTTAGATGGATTGCTTCTTGGGATTGGTCTAAAACTGCCAAAAGGATTTACAATTCATTCAACAAGAGATGTTTTAGAGTGTTGACTAGCCTTGCAGTGAAGTTGTAGGGGGGATTTTGATGGTATGCTACAGGTTCGACGATTTATCAAGCTAGCCTGAGCGAGCCTAAGTCAGAGATAATCAGAGTTGTACTGCTACAACCTAGAGTCCAAGTTCAGAAATCAGATTAAAAGTTGTAGACAAAGTTGTTCTGATTTATGCTCCATGAGCATTATATTCTATGAGGATGATTGCATGTTTTTGTTGATTTGTGAAGGAGCACTTCCACTAGCAAAAGATGTTATAATAGGAATTGTTCTAGGAACTACTTTTATAGTTTTAAAGTTGGGTTGTTTGAGAAACTGCGATGCTAAGTCCAAAGTATCCTTGAACTATCACTGGTTGAGACCTTTGAGTTCTCCCACATTTTAGTATCGTTTGTGGTTTTCTCTTAAAAACCACCATCCTTGATTTGTGGTCATCCTTGAAAATTATTTCTCAGAAACATACATTTCTTGGCTCTAATGCATTTTTTGCATTTTATCTCTTATTCTTGGACTTTAATACATCCCTTTAGATAAAAGAAGAAAATGTTAAAAACCTAATCATCGGAAATATAGTTTAAGTTAATATGAATTATAGTGATTAATTATTGGAATTCAAAAAATCTAAAAAACTAAATCAACCATTTACATTTACATATGGTATGTATATGTACACCATATACATCATATTTATCATTATCATTAATATACAAAAATATTAATCATTTAAACGAAAAAAACCCAAAAAAAATATATATTCAAAATAAAGAGGTCGCCAAAATGTTCAGATGACTCTGAAAAAATTCAAGCTCAAATTCTTCGCTCCTAAATATCGAGATCACCAAAAATATGGCGTCAACTTTCATTTCGGTCCAAAATATGGAGGCTACATTCATCTTGACTGCTGACCTACGGAGACACGGAGTCTACTTCCATCTTAGTTTGCAATTACCAATGGATTTCGAGGTCGCAAATACAGTGTCCCTTCATCTTTCATTTTGAGTCCTAACCAACCGAATTATCTAGTCTGCTTTCATCTTCACTCCTGAACTCCCGATCGATCTCATCGTCATTTTCTTTATTATTATTTCATTTCAATGGCATACCTGCAGACATCCACCACTACTCAACCCACACTATATATCTCCTCCCCTTCTCCTAAATACCCATACCGCTATGCTGCATTCATCAATCACCGTGGACCAGACGTGAAAAACACCTTCGCTAGCCATCTTTACTATCGCCTTCTTTCACACGGATTGCAACCTTTCCTCGACAGGGAGGTATTGCAGGCAGGAGGATTTTTGTCTCCTCAAATTGAAGAAGCCATCAGAACCGCCTACGTGCAGATCGCCATTTTCTCACCTCAATATGCTGAGTCAAGATGGTGTCTTGATGAACTCGTATTTATGTGTCAGTCTGGGGTTACCATTATTCCCATTTTTTATAATGTGAAGCCTTCTGAGCTTCGATCGCAAGACAAAGATGGATTGTATGCTCAAGCACTTAGAAATCATGAGCAGACAGGCAGATACGATCGTCAAACACTTGAAAATTGGAGAAAAACCCTCTCTCACGTTTCCTTCATAATCGGTTTCGAATTGGAGGCCTACAATGGGTTGGAGCTCTTAACTCTCCTAGTCATTTTTATTCGTCTAACTTCTATTCATATATGCACCTAATACTCTGATTGTTTTGTCGTGAATTTACAGTGACGAGGGCAAGCTGCTGGAAAACGTCGTGCACTGTGTGCTTAAAGAGTGCAGAAAAATAGCCTTGAATGTGGACAAACCAGCGTTGTATGTGGCCACATATCCAACTGGACTCGAAGAAAAGGTAGAAGAATTTGAAGCGACTATGTTATTGCAGAAGCAGAAGACCACCGCTCAGGTCATGGGGATTGTTGGCTTGGGTGGCGTAGGGAAAACAACGCTGGCCAAAGAACTCTTCAACAGGAAGAGCTGCAATTTCAACAAATTCTATTTCTTATTTGATTGCAGAGAGACTTCACGTCTAGTCTCTTTAAATTCCTTGCAGAGCAAACTTCTTATGGGCTTGACACAGAGGAATGACCAAATAGATAGCATCGGTGAAGGCATAGAAATACTTAGAAGGTATCTTTCATCTTTGCATGTTCTAGTGGTTTTAGATGATGTAGATCATGTGCATCAGTTGGATGCGTTATTGTCAATAAAGGTTGTCCCTCATTCGGATAGCTTAATATTGGTTACCTCTCGCTACAAGGATGTCCTCACAAGCTCAGGAATACCAAACTCGTCAATCTTTAAACTCACAGGCCTTAATCCACAACGCTCCCAGCAGCTTTTCTGCTCGCATGCTTTCTTGCAACCTTATCCACTGCCAGAATTCAAAGATCTTGTAGATGAGTTTTGCAAGGCCTGCGATGGATTACCTTTATCTTTGAAAGTGTTTGGGGCACTTCTTTATGGAAAGAATGACAAATATTGGGTGGGCCAATTGGATAAACTTGGCCAAATAAAACTTCATGATGACACATTAAAGAGAGGCTTAAAATAAGTTACGATGCGCTAGACGAAGAGGAAAAACAAATATTCTTAGATATCGCCTGTTATTTCATTGGAGAGGACAGGGATATGGCCATAAGAATATGGGATGGATCTGGTTGGAACGGATGGGTGGGTCTTTTAAATCTAGAAAACAAGTGCCTTATCGAGGTGCACATAGAAAATAATAAGTTAAAAATGCATGACCACCTCAGAGATCTAGGTAGAAATATGGCAGATCAAGAAAACACTCCTGGTCGCCTCTTGCAATGGAACGAGGACATTGATGGTTTGTGGCAGCAATCGTCTGTAAGTGTTTGTATTATTGAAACAACTTTGAAGCTTATTTATCAACAGAAACACAGAGAAATCTTATTACCGTGTTTGATCTTTTTGTTGTTTGTTTTAAAAATATATACAGGTAATAACCGAGATGCACGGAATTACGACGGCGGGTTCCCTCCTTGATTACCGTCGCATTGCAAAATCAACAGAAGAATGGTCATGGTTTAAAAGTTGGTGTCATGTGGTGTTCAAAAACTCCGTGAGGAAGCTGATCTACAATACAGTACCAAATTGTTTCAGGAAGTTACAACTTGTTGCAACTGAAGATGGTCATTTAGAAAGCATATTGAGAAGGGGTTGAGTCCCCAAATCTGATATGGATTCGCTGGAACAACTGTCCTTACTCTTGCCTTCCTTCCTTCATTCCGATGAAGAATTTAAGAGTTTTGGAAGTGGTGGGAAATAAATTGAATACACTTTTGGGAGCAGAATCTCAGGTTAAAACTAAAGCTGCTTCTGTATTTGGTCATTTTTCTTTTTTATTTGGTTTTCTATAGATTATTGTCTCTATCGATATGCCCTCACAGTGTCTGGAACGCGTTTGAAGTGTTTGATAAATTAACCGTATATTTTTCTTATTTATTGTTGAAATACGAACATTGCGTTGCAGGCACCACTGGAGTTGCGCGAGTTAACAATTCATGCTCCTCTTTTAATGCTTCCAAAGTCCATTGGGCAGCTGAAGCATATCGAAAAGATTGTGGTGGATTATGTACCAGAGTTGATTCATCTCAAAGCTTTGCCAGAAGAATTGTGTGGTCTGCGTTCCTTGAAATACCTATGCCTAAGGTGCCCAGATATGGAGTCGCTTCCTAATTCTTTCGGGTATTTAACAAACCTCCAACACCTCGATCTCTATCATTGCCAGAGTTTGCAAGGGCTTCCCAATTCCTTCAGGAATTTAATTCGACTTAAACATCTGAATATGGATGGTTGCCATAATATGACCATGTCCATGGAAACATTTGGAAATATCAGCACGCTTGAATATTTAGACCTTTCACAGTGCTACAAAGTGCAAGTATTGCCTCCCCGAGTCGCACATCAACGGTCCTTGAAGGTAATGCCTCTATTGGATACAACTATAAAAGAATTGCCTGGGGATATCGGAAACCTGAGCAACTTGGAAATTCTTTACTTGGGAAGTCATTTATTAGGAACGCTGCCAAATTCGCTGGGTCTCCTAGGCAGCTTGAAAGAGTTGTGGCTAGATAATTGTCCAGAATTGAAATTGTTGCCCAATTCGTTGGGACAGTTGACTCAGCTCTCAAAGCTTTGGATAAGACGCTGTGGAATACACTCTTTACCACCAGAATTAGTAAAACTGAACAATCTCGTAAATTTTATGGTATCAAATTGTCCATTACGAGAGTTGCCGTTGAAAAAGCTGGTGGAAGAAGAAAGAAAAACTTTGACAGATCCAACGGGCAGAAAAGAGTTGAGCAGGTTAGATTCCTCCATTGACAATTGGCAACAGCAGTGCATGTACCGGCTGGAAGACTTACAGATATATCATACAAAAATATCGCATATAACCTTTGGTGAAGGTGTCTGCCCCAACCTTAAACATCTCGACATCAGTTATTGTGATAATCTGGTGGAGGTTGGAGCACTGCCACCAACACTAATAAAGTTGGAAATATTTACATGTCCTCAGCTGAGGAAAATAGAAGGAATTTGCAGTCTTACAAAACTTCAAAAACTAGACATCAGAAAGTGCTTAAAAGTAGAAGACTTACCCAGCCTGGAAGCGTTGGTATATTTGGAGGAGTTTTTGGCGGATAAATGTTCCAACCTCAAAATAATACAAGGGTTGGGGCAGCTAAGAGAGCTCCGAATCCTTTCCGTCTCTTTTTGTAATGCATTAGAAGAGCTCTCAAATGTTGAAAAATTGGGTTTGTTAGAGACGCTTAATGCAGCTAACTGTCCCCACCTACAATGGGGTGAGGGAATCGTGGACCAGTTACGAAAACGTTTGAAGTCCTCGCATTTATAATTTGAATAAAATATCACAATATTGACTTTTCTTTATTTTGTATTTTAGATTTATAAATAATAATTAAATCCAAATGGAAAATATAAATTCATTTTAGATCATGTATAGTTTAATTGTTTGTTCTTTGAGCATTTTTTTATTAGTTTTGTTGATCATGTTTTTTTAATGCTAAATATTAGATGCATAAAATATTTTAGAGAATTCATTTTAGATCATGTATGGTTTAATTGTTTGTTCTTTGAGCATTTTTTTATTAGTTTTGTTGATCATGTTTTTTAATGCTAAATTTTAGATGCATAAATTATTTTAGAGGTTTTTTTAAATTGTTAAATTTATTTATATATTTAAAAATATATTTTAAATAAGTGTTTAAGTGTAGTATATTTTCTGTCACTTAAGTTAGAAAGTATGTTTTGGTAAAACTTGTATAAAAATTATATCTTATATTGGTCAATGCTAATGCTACTCAAGTTAAAAAACAGTATGTTTTGGTAAAACTTGCATAAAAATTATAAATTATATTGGTCAAGGTTAAATTAATAAGTTCAAAACGCAAATCAAATCTTATAGTTTTTCTTTGGCAAAACTAATAAATTGAGATGTGAAGTGGATAAATTAATTGCTTGCTTAGGCACAAGGACTTGCATTTTGGTGGGTAGTAACTCCTCGCAAGTATATGATCTATTTTCAAGGATTTTACTTCGGGATGTTTTACCCCTAAACTTAAGAATTAAAAATAGCTACACAAATATCTAAAAATCTTGCATGAATATTGCAACGATAAAATATGTGAGGCAGTGATCCACATGCACTATATTTTGCAATGGGTGCAATAAGACTTTAAGTTATGGTCCAATCAAATGTTTGAAAAATAATGTTTATATGGATAGGCATGTTTATTTTATTAAAAAGTATAACTTATATTAATGAATGTTAAATTAATAGTGGTTAATAGGACAATAGAATTTTATAGATTTTCTTTCGTAGGAACTAATAAATTATTTGATTGAAAAATAATGTTTATACGGATAGGCATGTTTATTTTATTAAAAAGTATAACTTATATTAATGAATGTTAAATTAATAGTGGTTAATAGGACAATAGAATTTTATAGATTTTCTTTCGTAGGAACTAATAAATTGAGATGTGAAATTGATGAATTAATTGTTTGCTTAGATAGTAAGTCTGCAAAGACTTGTTTAAATAATGGTGGGGATAACTCATGGTAAATAAGTTATTTACTGCTATTTTCAAGGATTTTGTTTTTGGATGGTTTCCGTACAAAGCTTGAGAATAAAAAAATAATCCACAAATATCTAAAAATCATGCATGAATATTGAAAATATATCCATAAATTGCAACCATATCAATAAAGTATGACATAAAATATGTGAGTCAGTTATCCACATGATATTATTTTCTGCAAATGATGTGATAAGACCTTCAAGTTATGGTCCATTCAAATGTTTTTAAAATAATATTTATGCTCATATGCATGCCTATTTTAGAATAGACCTTCCAAAATTTAAATTTAATTATCAATAATATGGTCCAATCAAACATTTTAAAAACAATATTTATGCTGATATGCATGTTTGTTTTAGATTAGACCTTCCAAAATTTAAATTTAATTATCAATAATGATTAGGTAGATGGTTCACTTTTAACCTCCATGGAATATGTTGGAATATTCATAGTAGTATGCACCGATCAAGAGTTGAGATTTATCTCTAAGTGACTTATACTCTTTTAATTAATTTATCTCAAATTAATTAATTAATTAATTAAAGAAAATGTCATATCAACAAGTGTCATATTGGGTATCCTATAGACATCCAAGTTTTTGGTTTTGGGACACATTTCCTGTTTTCAGTTCCTACTAATTGCACTCTTTCAGTTTCTTATTTTGGATAGATTGCCTCTTTGCCACTTCCACAGGTTGTACTCATCAAAATTTGTTTCATGGTTCTTTGGATAATAGTGTCGTTTATATGTAAATGGGTACTTAGTCACACAACCTCTTTTCATCCCATGAGCTCTCATAGTTGATTTTGGCTTTTTCATAAAAAAATAACACAAGAATGTATTTTTCAATCATTTCTATGAATGAAAATATGATTTTTTTTTCTTGGAAAAAAAATGTCATATTGGTTATATGGTATTGATATCATGGTTTGATGCCTATCCACATTTACTAGCCATTTAATTTGTATGGTTGTGATAGTTTTTTTTTTCTCAACACATGGGCATTTGAACCTCGAACTCATTTTTTTACATAATATTTCATAACATGCCATCACCAATCCATTACTATAGTCTTTCCTTGAGATAGACTAATAACTAAAATTCACAATCTTAATAAAATTATATTATTAAATTCCAAACAAAAATATCTAATAATTAAACTCCTCTTTCAAAATGTATTTTTTAATATTCAAAAATTAAATAATTATATATACATATAAACGGTTTTTTCTGCATATATTTAATTAGTTTCCCTCCACCATATGAAAATTCAAGTTATCATTATTATCTAAAATACGCATAAAATCTAACATTAAATAAGAATGGAAAACAAAAAAGATTCTTCATTTTACATAATCCATGACTTTGAGTAATAAAATTTCAGGTAAGTATTGAATAGACTTAATGTAAGTAGAATACTAATTTTATAATTTTTTATTTGATGGAGGAACTACAAGATCAAGAATACTATAGCAAAATTCCATGTAAATAAAGCTAATAAAGGAAAAATATTAACCAAGGTCATGGGACGTGGATTCAAAACATCCTAGTGTGGGTGTTCATTTGGTTTATTATGGATAATGGAAATTGGCAAAGGCAAAGGCAAAGGCAAAGACTTTGGAAAGACATGAGGCATTAATTGGTATTTTATTTTATGAAAATAATGGAAAGTAGGAGAAAAGGAACGTCACAGGTCACAGGTTGCATGTGAGGAAGAAAATGAAGGAAAATAATGGAAAATTGAAGAAAATAAAGGCCTTATTAATAAAAAGGGCTTCTGAGGATCAATTGGTAGCTTTTTTTCAGTTCAATTTTGGAGCTCTCTCTCTCTCTCTCTCTCTTGGACACTTAGAGCATTCTTGGAGCACTCTAGCATTGGATCAAGGAAAGAAAAGGAAGGATTAAGAAGGCAAAGGAAAGAAAAGATCAAGCAAGAAAGAGGAGAATCAAGTGGCTACAATGGGATTACTTGTATGTATCAATTTTCATGTGTGATTTCCTCACTAGATTTGGGATGCATGGTACATGCATGCGTGTATTTGGTTCTCTTGTTGTCATTGGCATGGGATTTCGAGGTGTGGCAGTGTTCTTAAGTCTTACCTTATCATTTACAGATAGCCATGGTGTGATGGGTTCTCTTTTATTTGGTTGAGATGGACTACCGAATGGTTTTGAAACTAAGTGGGGTGGTCTTTGAAAGAAAAAAACACAAGGCCTAGGAATCCCTAGACCGGAGAAGGGGAGATTGCGGTAAAGTCGGATTTTGTGTGCCTCGATGGGCCTAGGAATCCTCGACTAGTGAATGGTAGGATATACGATAAAGCCTAGAGGCGTGTGCCCTCGATTAGGCATAGGAATCCTTGACCGATGAATACAAAGATATATGGTAAAGATTAGAGGGTGGAGTCTTGATTATGCCTAGGAATCATCGACCGTTGTATGGCGAGATTTACAATAAATCCTAGAGACTAAGATATAGGAAAATTCCTCACGGTGTAGGTGGAGAAATACAGTGGCATCCATCCTTGTTTAGGGCCTAGTGATCCGATGGGGATTGTGGTAAAGCCTGAGGAAACCTGATTTGATTTGGTTTCAAGTCCCACATTCATGCTCGGAATATGGCACAGGTGTGATTGGATGAAAGAAATATTTGGTTTATCCAATCTATGGTCAGGTGGTTCATGGAAGTTCTAAACCTAGCTGGATTTTGCATTCATTAATAATAATTTTCTCGCTTTGGTATTTCATGTGTAAATATACTGGTTCATATGTGATTCTTATGGCAACTATATCCTTTTTATTTCTGTTGGTTATATGTTGGCTATGAGTATGTTTTGTGATAGACTTGATTTATGACTCTCATCATGTTTTGATTTGCAAATGTATGTAGAATGAATATATGACCTAATAGATGATAATGTAGCTATTGTGATAAGGAAACGATGCTTATTTACGAATATCATATAAGTATGAGACCCCTATGCTTAGATTGGTTGTTATGACCTGTAGATTACATATTTGTAACATGTTTGATAAAATGTCTGTCATGGCTAGTAGGGGTCAAATCAAGTACTTGTACCAATGATTACATGATTAGCCTTATTCCATTGTTATTTATCATTTCTAAAAGTTTCATGAAGTTTTGGACAGTGACCTAAGTCCTAGCCCTGGAAAAGTCCACAACTGCTAGCATGCCTTGTTGTGGGAACGACTGGAAGGCCTCAGTCGCATGCATGGCTTGTCATGGGAGTGAATGAGGGTCCAAACCAGTGAGATGTCAATTTGTCTCAGGGGTTGGTCACCTGGAAGGGTTGGTTGGCTCCTAAAGGTTTTGTAGCACGTGTGAAAGGATAGAATGGTTTTGTTTTGTTGGTTCCAATTCTTAACTATACATGAGGAGTTGAATCACATCATAGTAGCTTCTCATCACATGTTTACCCCAACGAACCAATTAACTTAGGTAAACGTGGGAGGAGGGTGTTACAAATACCTAATGTCAATATCTTAATGTACTAGAACAATTTGATTTTCCAAAAAATGGTAAAATCTAAAATAAATTATAGTTTGAAAAAAATATCATCATAATAACCTAACCTTTTTCTTCAATGACATGATTTGGAAAAAAAAAGATATTCATCAAATAACTTCTTTTTTCAATAATATAATATTAATCAAAATATCTTAATGTACAAAATTAATTTGGTCTTTCATAAAATGGTAAAACTCAAAATTAATTATATATATATATATATATATATATATATATATATAATAAACTTTTTTCAATTACAACACTTTCCTTCACTAACATGATTTGCAAAGAAAAAGATGTTCATTAAAATAACTTCCTTTTTCAATAATACATAATTTACAAGAACATTTGGTGTTTACTAAGATGATAAAGTCAATATTATAGTTTGCAAAAAATTATCATCATGATAATAACCTTTTTCTTCATTAACATGATTTGAAAAAGAAAAGATATTCATTAAAATAACTTTCTTTGATATTTATTTAATAATAGAAATAGAAATATATATATATATATAAAATATTTGCAATTTTTTTTAATATTAAATAATATATTTAATAAAAAAATATTTGTATAATATATATATATATATATATATATAATAAAAATATTAGTAAAAAAACTTTTTTTAATATTAAATAATATATTTAATAAAAAAAATATTTGTAAAAAAACACTTCTCGCTGTAAAATCACGTCTAATATGATTAGTTAAAACATTTCTTGTTTTAGCGGGAGAGTAGTCATCAATGAAGATGTATGTGGAGAAGGGCCCCATAAACCTATCTCATTATTACCGTATAGAAACTGTTTTCATATAGTTAGGTAAATATTTCAACCTATAAATTTTGTTTTGTGGAGATTTTCAGCTAACCCTTCACCATTCTTATGCAATTGAGAAAGCTCTTCAAAAAGTTGGAGATGTGGATTTAGTGGCAACGAATGTGATCCCTTAAAGAATCTCTACGAGCGTAGGTTTGGAAAAAATGAAATTAAAAATTATTTCAAAAGGGTGCCTTGACCTTTTCTCTTTGCTACGAAGAGAAATCTCTTTATCTTTGCTACACGTAGAAATCTCTTTTGTGCCTAGAACAGTAATCGTTAATGAATATTGGTATGGAAAAGAGCAATCATTAATGAATATTGATATGAAAAAAGGTTTATCAATCTTTTCTCATTTTTTCTATACCATTATTTTTTTCCTATGGTTTGTTGAGAATAAACTTTTATGTCGATAAATTCATTTAATCTTTTCTTATTTTTTTGAGAAAAATATTTGTATGAGTCCCTAAAAAAATGTTAATTGAGAAATTTTAACTTACTTGGAGGGGCAAAAAGAAGAGTTGTCAACTCTTTTTCATACTTTTGTAAGTCAAGTGTAGAAATGCTATTTTAGTAATTTTAGGGATGAAGAGAATGAGTACAAGCTTTTTTTTCACACTTCAGTAATTCGAGTGAGGAGAGAAGAAGCTCTGATACTTTCAAAACTTTTAGTAATTTGAATTTTGAAGAGAAGGAATGACTTTGCTTTTTCATGATTTGGTAATTTGAGGAAGGAGGACAAGGATCATTGACCTTTTAAGACACTTTTGTAAATCTAGTGAGTAGAAGGAGGAACAAATTGATTTTCTCACATTTTATGATTTGGATCACTATATAATTTATCATCTATATCAATACTTTTAGAGTAGAGAAATTCAATAAATTATCTTATAAAAGCAACTTTTATCTAATAATTAAACTCCTCTTTCAAAATGTATTTTTTAATATTAAAAATTAAATAATTATATATACATATAAACAAGTTTTTTTTCACATATAGAATTTTTTTTTTTTTGAGAATATGAAAATTCAAGTTTTCATTATTATCTAAATAAAATATTGATTAATAGAAAAATATGAAATAAAATAGTATTAATCAAAATTATAATTCAAATTCATAATTTTAATATTTTGTAAAATAGGCATAAAATCTAACATTAAAAAAAAAAAAAATATATATATATATATATATATATATATATAAGATTCTTCATTTTATATAATCCATAACTTTGAGTAATAAAAAATTAAGTAAATATTGAATAGACTTAATATAAGTAGAATACCAATTTTATAATGTTTTTATTCAACGAAGCAACTACAAGATTAAGAATACCTAAGATCAATATCTTAAGAATACCTAAGATCAATATCTTAATGTAACATACCAATCTGGTTTTCCATAAAATGGTAAAACCTAAAATAAATTATAGTTTGAAAAAAAAAATCGTCATAAAATTTTAACTCGTTTTTTTCAATAACATAATTTGGAAAAGAAAAAATATTCATTAAAATAAATTCCTTTTTCAATAATAAATAATGTTAATCTAAATATTTTAATATACCATAACAATTTTGTAAAATGTTAAAACCTAAAATTATGGTTTACACAAGAAAACATCGTCATCATAATAAACTTTTTTTCAATAACAACCTTTTCCTTCAATAATATGATTGGCTAAAAAACAAAATGTTCATTTAAATAACTTCCTTTAATGTAAAATAACATTTAGTCTTTCATGAGATGATAAAGATCAATATTATAATTTGCAAACAATTATTATCATAATAATATCCCTTTTCTTCAATGGGATAACATAATTCGAAAAGAAAAAATATTCATTAAAATATTTTTTTTTCAATAATATAATTTGATATTAAATAATATATTTAATAATAAAAATATTGGTAAAAGAACTCTTCCCTCTCTGTAAAATCACCTCTAATATGATTGATTAAAACATTTAAGTAAAAAACATCCAATAAAGTATCTGTCAATCCGGATTTATTATACCACAAACGCATACATCTTGTATTAGCGGGAGAGAAGTCATAAGTGAAGGTTTATATGGAGAAGGGCCCCATGACCCTATCTCATTATTCCCTTATAGAAACTTTTTTCGTATAGTTCATTATTCCTTTATAGAAACTTTTTTCGTATAGTTAGGTAAATATTTCAATCTAGAAATTTTGTGGAGATGTACAACTAACCCTTCACCATTCCTATGCAATTGAGAAAGCTCTTCAAAGAGTTGGAGATGTGGACTTAGTGGCAACGAATATGAACCCTTAAAGAATCTATATGTGCGTAGGTTTGGAAAAAATGAAATGAAAAATTATTAGAAGAAGGGTGCTTTGATCTCTTCTCTTCTCTTTTTTTTTTTTTGCTACACATAGAAATCTCTTCAATGCCTAGAAGAGTAATTATTGATGAATATTCATATGGAAAGAGGGTTTTATTGATGAATATTGATATGGAAAAGGGTTTTATTGATGAATATTGATATGGAAAAGGGTTTATCGATCCTTTTTTGTTCTTTTTATACACAAATATTTTCTGCTATGGTTTGAGGGAAAAATGTTGAGAATAACATTAATGTGGATAAATTTCATTAAATCTTTCCACATTCTTTTTGTAATGAGAAAAATCTTCTATGAGTCGCCAAGAAGGGTTAATTGAGAAATTTTAAATCAAGTTACTTTGAGGGGCAAAAACAAGGGTTACCAACCCTTTCTCATAACTTTGTAAGTCAAGTGAGGAGGAGAATTGACACTTTCACTTTCTCACATTTTAGTAATTTTAGGAATGAAGAGAATGAGTACAAGCCCCTTCTCACACTTTGGTAATTTGAGGGAGGAGGAGAAGAAGCCATAATACTTTCAAAACTTTTAGTAATTTGAATGCTGAGGAGAAGGAATGGATTTACTTTCTCATAATTTGGTAATTTGAGGAAAGAGGACAAGATCATTGACCCCTTAAGATGCTTTTGTAAATCTAGTGAGTAGAAGGAGGAAAAAATTGATTTTCTCACACTTTATGATTTGGATTGGATCACTAAATAATTTTTCATCCATGTCAATGCTTTTAGAGTGGAAAATTTGAAGGAATTATCTTATAGGAGCAAGTTTTATTTGTGGGACTTAGTTTGAAGAATTGGAATCTGAAACCTTTCAGGGATAGTTTGAGGCCCAGATGCTTTTTTGGGGTAAACTTTTCTTCCTTAAGCATGGACTTTGCAATGTTGTCCTACACTCAGAGACATTTCCAATAGTATAAGAATCACATCAGATGGAGTTTGAAAGCAAAAATTATGCTCCCGGCGTTGAGCTATTGTGATTAACCAACATAATTTGAGAAAATGCCATGTTAACCCATGCTACTCATGGAAAATGGGCTAGCCATCTTGGGACTATGAAAAATACTCTAGAAGGGTCAAGTTGTAACTCCAATTGAGGGTTGAATGGATTAGATCTAACACCTAGTTGGCTATCGAGTTATGTTATAACTGGACCACTAAGACGAAAGGGATTCCATTCTATTTTCTTGCATTTTGTTCCATAGTGGGGTATACTAGCTAAGTGTGAAGAGAGAGAGAGCATAACAGAGGGGGTTTGTGTTTTGTAGCAGCTAATGAGCCATAGCTAAAAAGAAACTCCATAGAGAGTGCCTTCTCCTTTGTACTTGCATCATTCCCATTCTAGACAAAAGAGAGTAGAGAAACCTCAGCTTGCAGCTAGGTTTTCTCTTGAAAGTGTGTCCTAGAGCATATTTTAGTGTTCATTATGGTTTTTGAGTGATTGGATTAACATGTTCTCTATTTTCTGCACATTATCTATTACATGCATAAACAACAAAATACTAATAACAAATCTGGAATATAAAATGAATTAACCCTTCATAGTATAAATTTCAATTTATTTTCATAGATCTATTGTGATGAACTATCTATCATAATATCCATGAAAATTTACAAACCACATTAGTATCAAAGGAGGTTTCTTTGGTTATTTTGTGGGAATTTACAAGGGACTGGATTGGTTTAGAAAGAAATTCACAAATCCCCAGTCAAGGCCAATGAATCGGTTAATGATAACCTTGAATACATAGCAGAGAATAGGTTTTCATGTCTAGAAGCGCAAGTCACATATATAAACCATAATTTGAGTCTTCTCATGATGACCCTAACCAATAATCTTGGTATATTAAGAGAAGATTGAGGTTCCAACTAAGATGTCATATTAGAGAGTAAAATGGGGTATTAGGAAGAATAAAAAAATGAATCCATGAAACGAAAAAAATAATATTTGAGTTTGAGTGATTTATACCATTTGTAGTTTATCTTCAAGATGGAAGTGAAGGTGGATATCAATTCATATAAATGTCGTATATGTGCTTTGAAATTAAATCATTCATTTTAGTAGTTAGAGGTTTATCTTGGTCTTCACCATATAGAAGGGAAATATAAAATTTCATTTACTTGTTTGAAATTAGAGGGCCATGCCATGATCTAGTGGGAAAGCCACAAAAAAATCTTAGGTTAAAGGGGGATCCTCTAGTAACTAAGTGGGATCCCCCAGTAACTAAGTTGGAGGATTTTGAAACTCTCATCAAGTCCCAATTCTACCCTATCAGGTATGTGGAGGAAAAGTGCATCCATTGACATTAGTTCAAGTAGTGACAGGGGCAAAGTGTATAAGAGTACACCACAAAATATGGGAAGATGGAAATAGTGTTGGGTATCTCCCCTAAGAACCCATGTGTACTCCTTAAGTATTTGGCAAGTTGACATAGCCATCACCGAAAGAAAGTGATGTTGATCAAACTAGGATGTTGGATGAGGCTTTTGTACAGTCACAATACCGGGAAAACATATGCCAAACGAAAGGGTAGCTAAGTGGTTTGAGACAGGAAGAACACCTGGAAGTTTCCAAGGAAGGAAGAAGAAGTGGAAAAGGAGCAAGGACAACAAGACAACAACCATGGCACACAAGTTCAAATATCATGGCAACTACTGCAACCACTACAACATTATTGGTCATACATAAGAGAAGTGCTAGAAATTACATACAAAGCCATTGGGGGAATTTTGAGGTCTAAAATGGGTCTCCTAAGAAAAATAAGAAAATAATAGTTAAAATAATAAAATAAGAGTTGTATATATTTATAATAAAAAAAGGCAACTACTTTTTTTATTATATTTTCATCTTATCTTTTTAATGTATTTTTAATTTTTTTCAATGTGGGTCTACTGAGAAGCATGGATAATGTGTATTCATTGGATGTGGAATTTAGTTTTGCATCCAATAGGTATCTACACTGTATATTTGAGAAAAACTACAAGGGTATAAGATAAAAATAAAATTAAAAAAAAAAACAGTTTTCTTCTTTTCCCTCCAAAATATTTACCCCTAGGGATGACATCATCATCTAGAATCCTATTGGTTCTTATAAATTTCATTTTTTTAGTACATTTTTTTTTTGAGGCCCATTTTTTACCTCAAAATTCCCGTAATGGCTCAACTACAAGAATTGAAAGGACATGAATAGGAAAATTCCCATAGCCTCATATTTGAGTAATTAGGTGGAAAGAAAATCAGATGTGGATGAGGATATTTTTTACACATTGGTGTAGAAAAGGGTAACATCAACATTATAAAGAGAAGGAGATTACCAAAGTATTCCATATATAGAGATAGGTGAAAAATACAAAAATTGATACTCTGCTCAACTTAGGGTCATAGGAGAATCTCAAAGTGGTGAATATGGTTAACAAACTTGGACTAGAGTTTCATGACCATTCTAGCCCATATCCATTGGGATGGATCAATAAGGGAGTAGAGATATAGGTAACCAAACATTGTAAAATTAAATTTTCTATTAGTGTTCATTTTATTGATGAATTAGAATTGGATGTAGTCCCACTTGGTGTATGTGGAGTTGTTTTTGGAAGTCCCTATATGTGCATGCATGATAAAATATTCATGCAAAGAGCCAACTAGTATAACCTCGTTAAGGACAAAAAATCCTTCATTATTAGTGTGCTTAAGTGGAAGTCACAAATTTCACTAGTAAGTGCCAAACAATCTAAGAAATTGATTAGTTTTAGCAAGAAGTATGTTTTATTATTTTTAAGAGAAAATCATTTTATATAAGAGTTAATTAGAGTGAAGACATCCTTGGAGAGATGCCCTAAGGAACAAAGATAACAACTAGAAGAGTTTCTCAAAATGATCAATTTCTTGGCTTGGATATTAGTTTTAACAAGAAGTGTGTTTTATTATTTTTAAGAGAAAATTATTATATAGAAGAGTTAATCAGAGTGAAGACATCCTTGGAGAGGTGCACTAAGGACTGATATAACAAGTAGAAACATTGCTACAATAATATAGGGGAGTGTTCTAGAAGCCTAAAAGGATACCACCCAAGAGGGAAGTGGAGAATGAGATCGAATTATTACTAGACTTCCATTGCCAAACATTAGGATGTATAGGCAATGTGTTCTAGAAGAAAATGAGGTGAATAATTAGTTGTAACAACTATTGGGCATGGTGTTATTCAACCAAGTACCTCACCATGTGGGTTACCCATCATAAATTTTCCAAATAAGGACGGGACTTGGAGAATGTGTATTGGTTATAGGTATTTTATAAAATTTATGCTCAAGAACAGGTAACCCCTTAAAAGATTAATGACCTATTAGACTAGTAGAAGTAAAAAAAATACTTCATTAAGCTATATTTAAATTTAGGGTATCATGGTCCTCGAGGTGCATCTCAGTTGGTGATTATAATGATAAGAAGTATTGTGTAAACTAAGAGATCCAAGGTTTAAATCCCCTAAAAGTAACCCGGTCTACAAAGAGGAGGATAGGTCATAGGCCCCATAGGTGTAGTGAGAGCGATTGGAATTGACCCCCTATCACGCGAGTATGAGCTTGACCCAATTATTGATTCTTCTAGTTACAAAAAAGAATAAAAGAATAAAATATAATAAAAATTAGGGTATCATGAGGTTAAGGTCAAAGAAGAAAATACTTGGAAGATCGCCTTCAAAACTAGAGAAGTTTTGTATGAGTGCTTAGTCATGCCATTTGGTTTATGTAATGCATCAACTATGTTCATGATACTAAAGAATGGTATACTATGGTGATATCTAAATTCATTTTTTATTGCTTATTTAGATGATATAATGGTTTACAGTACTACATGGGAGGAGCACATCTCACATTTGATGTAGGTGTTAGAGACATTGAAGAAGCACTAGCTATTAGAAAATATCAAGAAGTGTATTGTTACACAACACCCTTTGGTGTATTTAGGCTATATGATAGTGCAAAAGAGCATAATATAGATCCTGTAAAGATGGAGACTTCCATGAAGTGACTAGCTCCTACAAATGTTTTATAGGTTAGGAGTATTGTTGGGGTAGCACTGTATCTGAGAAAATTCATAGTTTCATTTTTAGCGGTTGTTACAGGTCATTTTGTCACATCCAATCAAATGGCCTGGAAATTAGATCAATCATCATTCAACACTTTGCATTCACCCCCTACAAAGCCTAGAATATATTCTCTCCAAAAGTCCAAGAATAATGGGTGAAACAACTCAAAACATTTTTATACCCATCGCATTTTCCCTTTGAGCAACCTGCATTGTTGCAGGTTGTACACTAAGCAATTGCATTGACTAGTGCATGTTGCCTTTGCTGGAAGTGTGATGGCCTCTAGAATTTGGTAAAAAATAAAAATAATTTTGAATCTTCTCTTTCCAAAGCTTCCTGAGTGGTTTTAACTATTTACTATTAATAATATCTTGAAATCTTATACTTGAGGTCTTATATCTTATCCCTAGAGCTTATTCTCCCTCATATATGGATCTAAGTCCTAGATTGGTAAATCAAAACCACCCCATTTACCCTATAAATTTACTACCTCCCATGGAGTCTGTGGGTTGGATTTTGGAGACTCTTAGTTATGCCTTCATGTTGTTGATTTCTGCCTAAGGATCCATTATCCATCCATGCACATGAGTTGTGATTGAAGGCTTGCTTTGTGACAAAGTAAGGACAAGATAGTTGGGAGACATCTACAAGGTCAAGATCTACAAAGGGTCGTAATTTCTCCTACAATCATTAATACAAAAGTTCTTTGTTTTCCTATATTTATGTCTCATTAATGCATATGTATTACAATGCCTTCTGGACTCATTGTTTAGAGATGTTAGTACATTTTATTTGTATGTTGTATTTCTCTTTCTTGTTTTAGTTTTCTTGTAGGTCCTATTTATAGCATTTGGAGTTGGAGCTAAAGCTTGCAAGCAAGGAGAAGAGGCGAACTTGCGTTGGAATCCATGTATGTCTTTCCTCCATGTTCTAATTTCTCTAAGGGAAGCATAAGTATTTTTGTCTTTGTTGTTTCTAGATCAACCACTAGATCTAGGGAGTTCACTTATGTTTGCAGAAGAGAATTATCCGTCAAACAACAATAAATTCCCATCACTCTATGCCATAAAAACAAGTGGCAAGAGTTTCTGGTGGGTGAAGGGTTGATATAATTCCTTTAAAGAGTTGAAGAAGAAAATCATTCAATCACTTGTGCTTGCATTACCAAACTTGAAATAACCCTTTGAAGTGCAAACAAATGCATGTGGATATGCCATGGGAGTAGTCTTAATGTAGGGAGGAAGGTATGTATGCAACCATTTCAAAGTGTTTCATGGGGTGGTTCTCAATTACGTTACCTACAACAAGAAGCTCTACGCCCTGGTATAAGTTGTCAAAAAATTGGAAACATTATTTGATGGGAAAGGAGACAACCATCCACATAGATCACCAGTTACTACAATAAATGTAGGCCTAGAGTATGTTACGAAAAACTAAGAATTAGAAGTGGATGGGGTTTCTAAAATAGTTACATTTATTGATCACGTACAAAAAGGGAAACACAAAAAAATTGGTTGGCATGCTTTCAAGGCCACCTGCATCAAAAGTCATATCTTTGGGAACATTAATACACACAGAGCCTTTCACCCATGATGAAAACAAAGAGGAATGTACAAAGGATGAGGAATTTAGGGAGGTGTATCAATAGTGATAGGGCTAGAATCATGTAGATGATGGTGGTAGCATATTTTCCTACCATCTTCAAAATAAGCTACTCTACAAGATGGGAAAGTTTTGTGTCCCTAAAAGTAAGTAATTGTGACTTATTAGAGAGGCTTATGCCTCAAATAATATGTAGCTTGATACATTACAAGATATATTCTTTGTTTAAGTGGAAAGACCAATAAAAGGAAACATGGTATATTTCATCCCTCACTTGTACCCACTCATCCTTAGGAAAGCATTTCCATGGACTTGTGGGAGGTTTACCAACAACTAGGAAGAGACATGACTACCTATTTGTGGTAGTTGATAGGTTTCAAAATATGTGCATTCAAATGACCCATAAAAACTCCATTAAGGGGAAAGAAGCAACAAACTTGTTCTTTGAATATGTTTGGGCACATTTTGGGATACTAAGAAGTGTTGTTTTAGATAATGATGGCATATTTCTCAGTACATTTTGGACTACACTATGGGAGAAGATCGACACATAGTTGAAGAGGCATATAGTGGTCCAACCATGAATAGATAGAAAAATATAAGTAGTTAATAGGATTTTGATATGTCTATCGAGGGTTCATAATCAATTATTTAGAGACATGGGATGAAAATTTGTTCACATACAACACTTTTACAACAAAGCAATCCATACTTCAATTGGTAAGCCATCAATTGAATTTTTTTTGGATATTTTCCACCTTCACCTTTAGATGTTGTATATTAGAAGCAAGGAGGACTGAGGGAGTATCTCATAGGGAATGCTTTAAGTGTGAAAAATTATTGAGAAGAATAGGTGGATCCATTTATAACTACAAGAGGTGTTGAGGAAGTCACAAGAAAAATACTAGGATAAGCATGATCAACACATAACAGAGATGTCTTTTGGAATGGGAGAAAAAGTATGGTTGCAGTAGAACAAGAAGATGCTACAGGGTCCTGTTACTCTATGTTATGGTCCTTTCAGGATACTAGAAAATTTGGGAGACAATACATATAGACTCAGTCTACTCCAAAATATGTGCATCTATTTAATGGTGAATGTGGAAAATCTCAAACTCTATGATCCTTCCATGATAGATAAAGAACAAGAGAAAGTCCTTCCTTCCATGGAGGACTTAATTCCATATTCTCAGGTAGAATTGACAAAGGATACAATTTTTTGAAAGAGTTCCAAACCTACAGGACTAGGGTAGCATGACCTTTAGTAAACTGGGTTGAAAGGACAACTTCTAAGAAAGGATAAATGGTACTCCAAAGAGAAGGTAAAGGAAAATTTTTCTCACCCCATTCAGTAAATATTTTTGGGACCAAAACCCTCCCAAGATGGGGAGCTATGATATGAATTAGACCACTATATAATTTCCCATCCACCTGAGTACTTTAAGAGTGGAAAACTTGAATAAATAAGCTTATAAGAGCAATTTTATCGACATGGCCTAGTTTGGAGAATTGGGATATGAAACCTTTTGAGGGTAGTTTGAGACCTTAAATGAATTTTTTGGAGGTATATTTTTCTTGATTAAGCTTGACCCTTGAGATGTTGGTCTACATTCAAATACCTTTCTAACAATTCAAGAATCACATCAATTGGAGTTTGGATTTATGCCTCGTGGAACATGACCTATTGTGATTAAACACCATAATTCAAGATGATGACATGTTAGTCCCTATTACTTATGGAGAATGTGTTACCCACATAAGTACTATAAACAATACTCTAGAAGATTCAATTTGTAACTGACACTGATCGTTGAAGGGGGTAAAATGTAACCCCTAGTCAGCTATCTGGCTATGTTATAATTAGGTCACCAGTGTGAAAAAGGGTTCCATTCTCTTTTCTTGCATTATGTTCCATAATAGATTATATTATATGAGTGTGGATATAGAGATAGAATAGTAGAGTTTGATTTGTGTTTTGCAATAGTACACAAGCCACGAGTCTCAAGAAACTCCCTAGAGAGTTCATTCTCCTTTATACTTGCACTATTTCCATTCTAGAAAAAAGAGAGCAAAGAAACCTCACCTTTTAGCTAGATTTTCTCCCAAAAGGGTGTCCTAGAGAATATCCTTGTGTTCATCATGGTATATGAGTGATTTAATTTTCCCATCCCTTATTTTCTAGATATTATATATTACATGCATAAATGAAAAAACAATAATAGCAAATTTGGAATATAAAACGAATCAACCCTTCACACTATAGATTTTGATTTATTTTCATATATTTGTTATGAAAAGCTATCTAGTGGAATATCCATGATAATTGATAGATTGTTTTATAAATTTAATGGAGGAGGAGAAGGATTAATGACCTATTTATCACACTTTGAATTCTAGTGAGGAAGAAAAGGTGCAGCAATCCATTCACACTATAAATTTGATGAAGGAGGAGAATGATTTATAGCCCTTTCTCGTGATAATTAAATTCAAGATAATACGGTCCACATTTATTTTCTCATGCTTTGGTAATTTGAGGACCTAGGATAGGAAGAACCAAACCTTTATCGCAATTATATAATTTGGGCAAGGAGGAGGAGAAGAAGCATAGCCCTCTTTTCACACCTAATTAATTTAAGGGAGGAGAAGAAGGAACATTGACTATTTTTAAATATTTTTTTACTTCAGTGAGGATGATCTATGTGGATATCAGTGGCCACCCACCTATTTTTCTATCTCACAACACAATTTTCTATTTTGGTAGTTTTTTTCTACAGTTTTTAGGTCTTAAACTTCTAGAGTTAATTTGAGGCCCCAAACAATGTTTTTTGGAAACAGAACGATGGTAAACATAAACTTCTTAGGTAATTGAAAAAATTACTTCTCATATATACCTTTCCAACTAGCAATCATACGTGCGAAATGGAGATCATATGCCAAAGTTATGACCCTGGGAAGTTGATGTTTTAACTTACCCCATTCGGGCCTAAACTCCTTTGGCACTTCATCTCCTAGGGTTAGGTTTTTGGATTTTTAGGGTTTATAATTGCTTCTTTATGATAAAAAGGTCTTTTAGGCTCATTATAACATAATCGATGAAGGCATGCAGCCATGACATGCCTTCTCATAGATAAGCTACCAACATTCGATCTAGTTTGTTTTCATTATGTGTTTATACAATTTCAACATTTTCCATTTATTAATAGAAGTGAAGTTTCATTGTATCTCTATGTTTTGGTTATAAATATGTATGCTATTTCATTCCCTTTATAAACTCATATTAGTGGTATTAGAGTGATTTTCTCTTTATCAATTTTTTTGTGCATCTCCCCAACAAGGTTAGGGTAAAATGAGTTAGGAATCAAACTAATTGAGCCCTTGCAAGACCATCCTTACCTACCTTTATGGCCTCCCATGGAGGAAGAAAAGAAAGACAGGGGAGTAAGAGATCATATTAAACTTTTGCTTGAAGAAGCCCTCAAGTGACAAAGGAACAAGATGATGGATAATTTTTCCCAAATTATTCGATGGATGACAATAGAGGACGCATCTTCATCAAGCATCCACTTTGGAGGTGCTTCCCCCTTTAAGGTACAAGTTAATTTTGATATTCCTATATTTGAAGGCCATATAAATTTAGATGCTCTAGACAAATGGTTAACTCTTCTAGAAGGGTATTTGTTAGTCCACAATTTTTCTGATAGAGAAAATATTACATTTTCATTCCTTAAGGCCACCCCCTATGTCAAGGATTGGTGGGAAACTTACTATCAATAAAGGGTCATGGAAGAATCCACACTATTTTCAGTTGCATCCACTTGAGAGTATTTTAGGGACGCTGTTAAGGAACAATATTACCCTTTTGGAAGTTACAAAGACCGACACATCAGATGGATCACACTATAGTAGGAAAGGAACCAAGCAATGCTAGAGTTCACAAATATATCTCATACTTAGTGCACCAAGTTGGGTATCAAAGACTCTTAGCAAAACCTAGTGCTAAAGTACCATGGCTACCTACATAAATACATCTATAAATAAATGGATTTCTTAGACATCTCCTTGGTTGGAACAACATATGATATGCTATCAAAATCAACAAAAAATTTAAACAAAATAAGTGAGACTTTAGATCTACGAATCCTTCATAGCAGAAGCATGGAAATGACATCCCCAAATTGTATAAAAAAAGATAGAGCTAAGGTAGACCAGCCCAAGACAACCCATCTAAGCCACAAACATAGAATGGTAATGGGACGATGAAGAAAGACATGGAAAAGTGGTGTAACCTCTGCAAGAGCCCCACTCATAACACTAGTGAATGTAATGCAAGGTAGTCATTGGTGGCCAAGCCAAAAGCCTCAAATTCAAATGCAGGTTCTAACTCTAAATTAGACCTAGACAAGGAAAAATAAATCATTAATGTGGAACCCATTTCCACTATTACCACCACCAAGGTCCAGCAAAGTAAACCTGAATATCTGAAGGAAGGTGAGTGCCTCTTTCAATCGCAAATGTGGGTGAAGGGTTCTCCATTGTGTTTCATTGTTGATGGAGGGAGTCAAAATAATTTCATCTCAATAGCGGTCGTTAGTATTTAGGCTTGTCAAAAACACCAAACCTGGAGCCATACACCGTAGTGTGGCTCCACCAAGAGTGAGATATTCACATTAGCCAAAAGTGTCTCATGTCCTACAACATCAAAACTTTTAAGGACTAGGTATTGTGTTATGTTTCTCCCATTGAAGTTTGTGATTTTTTTTTAGGCCAACCATACTTATGGAAACGTCATGTTGTGTATGATTGTAGACCTTGTAGTGTTATTGTTACTTTGGTCAAACAACTATACATGATACTAGAGGTAGCCTCTCCTACTACCATTTCTTTGATCTCTGCTAAGAAATGTAGTAAAATCATATCGTAAACTAGGAAATTTTTCTTCTTCCTGATTTGCTCTCAAAGTAAGGGGAAGATTGTGTCCACATCCATGAACTTCACACAAGGCTCCTCCATGCAGCAGAGTCAAGTGGATAAGGTCATGGAAGAATACAAAGACATCTTCTCCTCACCCACGAGGATGCTTCTGCACTATCAGGTCAAGCACTCAATTGATTTGACCCAAGCACACCTCTACCCAATGGGTCAATTCCAGTTCTCTCTTCTAGAAAATGAGGAAATCAAGTGACAGATCCAAGAGCTACTACAAAATGGGCACACTCAACTAATTTCGTCATCCTGTGGAAGTCTAATTGTATTCGTGTAGAAGAAGGATGGGACTTGATGGATCTGCATTGATTATCATACCTTGAACAAAATCATAGTCAAGAAATAGTACTTGATTCTCCCGATTGACAGTATTTTTAACCAACTCAATGGGACCAAGTACTTCAGTAAGATTGATTTGAAGTTTGACTATCACCAAGTCCTCTTAGAACCAACTGACGTTTGGAAGACTACTTTCAAATCCAAGGAGGGTATTTTGGGATGGTCAATCATACCCTTAAATTAGACCAATGCCTAAACAAATTTCATGAAGTTAATGGATGATATATTGTGGCCTTTCACCAACTCTTTTGTGGTTTTATATCTTGACAATATCCTCATATTTAGCAAGATTTTGGTAGAACACATACAACATATTTGGTAGGTACTTCACACTCGAAGACAACACAAGTTGTGTGCTGACTTGGAAAAATGCTCCTGCGGCATGGAAAAAGTCTAATATCTAGGCTACATTATTGATGAGAAAGGTGTGCATGTGGATCCAACCAAGATCCAAGTCATTTAGGATTGGCCAACCTTGAGAACTCCAAAAAATATTCAAAACTTCTTGGGCGTTGCTAACTTCTACCGAAGATTCATGTTGGGGCTCTCTTATATTCGCTTGGCCCTTAAGTCAAGTGACCAAGGGTAGAGACAAAGCAAATTTTATTTGGTATAAGTCACAACAAAAGGAATTTTATGAACTAAAACACCATATTTTCTTTTCACCAGTCCTCACTCTATCAAGCCTACAACCACTATTTAAGATTGCGACAGATGCCCCTGACTATGCTTTTGGTGCAGTCCTCATTCAACAAGGGCATATAATGGCCTATCACAGTGAAACACTCTCTGATATTATCCAAAGATACCCCACCTATGATAATAATATGTACTCCATCATGTAGGCCTATCGGAAATGGAAACATTATATTTTGTAGAAAGAGATAATCATCCACACATATCGTAGGACTCTTCATTTTTTAGACACAGGGGAAATTACAGAACAATTGCCATTAGAAATGGTCCACATACCTGAAACAATTACATTTGAACATCAAATATAAGAAGGGTGGCACCAATCATGTCACAGAACACCTTAGTCGACCCCTAGTTCTGTCATTGACCATAGTTCACAACTCTTATCAGCATGATACCTCTAAATGGCCACAACTTTGCAACAATGACTTAGAATTTTCTGCCACATACTAGATGTCGATTGTAGGAAATAAATTTCCAAACTTCCACCTCCATGATGCACTATTGCATTACGTGGGACACCTTTGTGTTTCTTTAAGTGAGCATGCCAAGTTGATCTAGGAGGCACATTACAATTGGGTAGTAGGGAATGTTGGTGTGGAGATGGAAATGGAAGTATTGTAGAAGAATTTTTATTGTCCAAAACATCGACAAGATGTTGGAAAGTATATTAGGTCCCGCACCACCTGTGCCATTTTCAAACCAACCATTAAGATGCAAGGCATGTACACCACTCTTCCTACTCCTAACCAACCTTAGCAATCCATCTTGATGGATTGTATGTCTGCCCTTCCTTCTCCTAAGCATGGAATGATTGTGTGTTTTTGGTTGTTAATAGATATTTTAAGATGCCCATGCTAACTACCTGCAAGAAGAGTATCATAATAGAAGCAACTGCCAAGATCTTCTTTGAGCAAGTGTGGGTACATTTTTGGATCCCATAGACCATCATATTAGATTAGGGTAGTAGGTACCTAAGGATATTTTGGTCGAGCCTCGAGACATTGTTGGACACCAACCTCACCAATGCTAAATGAGAGTTGTTAGCAAGATGATCATGCACATTTTGCGAAGTACAACTCCAAGCATCCATGAAAATGGGACGAGATTCTTCCCTATGTTTAGCACTACTATAACATATCTCTCCATATCTCAACTAGCCATAACCCCTTTCATATGGGCTTGGGATTTCAACCATTACGTCCCACTGATGTTGCACTAGCCCTTGTAACTACATAGGAAGAATCTACACATGTTCAGTATGAAGCTAACAAATATACCAAGTTTATTAAACAAATTCAACACATCCACTAGCAAGTCCATGATATATTGCATAAATCTAATACTAAGTACAAACAATGCCATGATCAACATTGAGTGCCACACAAGTTTCAAGTGGGAGACAAGGTTTGGTTTCATTTACAGAAGGAACACCTTACAAGGGATAATCGAATGCTTCGGCCACTTCGTTATGGATCTTACACCATCACCAAGGGTATGGGTGACAACAGTTTTGTAGAAATTATGATGTAGATTTGCAACTGCTCATGAAGTTTTAATCAAAATCACAAGACACAAACCTACTCTACTACTCTGTAGAATTTAATTCACAATTTAGAACAAAAATTTTAGACATGCAATAAGAAATAACACACATGCAAATAATATTTTTCCTAGGGAAAGAAAACTGCTAAAAACCCCAATGTTTGCTTGCATTAATATGATGAATAGAGATGTATTACAATTTCTTTTCTCAACTGATCACAACCTGCAAGTGCATAACCTATCTCTTTGATCACTGAGAAGCTCTGACCCAGACTTAGTCAATTTTTGCATCTACTTGAGCCCCTATTTGGTTGCTAAATTCTTGAGGAAATCTTCTCCTATTATTTAGGAATTCCATCCAAAATGCTTTCACAATTCCAAGGGATTGATCACTTGACCAATACAATAAACTATGCACTCAATCTAGTATACAATTAACTGTACACTACCTTGAAATCTCCACCACAACTGGGAAACTTGTATTCTTTGCATGCATGAGCTAATTATTAGATGATTGATCAGTTAACTAGATGATCTCTGAGTTAGACTGATGACCCACTACTTAACTGACCACCAACTAGTTCTATTAACAGTTATAACTAGTTTAATTGATTACAATTGAAATTAACTCAACCTAGTCTCCTAAATTCTAAGAATCACTACATACAATTGAGCTTCATGCCCTTAACTCAAATTAAATGAGCTAGACTCCTATAAAATAGGAATCAACACATGAAAAATTAACTTCAGCTCATTAAATTGAATTGAGTGTTCTTAACTATCTTACAAGAGCCATGTCACCTTGGTTAACTCCTCCAAGTTGTCTGTTGATGTGGAATTTCGAATTTCCTCAATTTTATTAAGGAAAAATAAAATTGAGACTTTCTTTATGCATTTTTCAACACTCTCTCTCAGCAAGAAAGGAATTATCAATTACCCCAATATTGCACCTATGGAATGTAATACATGAAACACCTCTCACTATTGTCGATGTTATAGTAACATTTGCAACTGAGAAGCATCCAAAAAGAATTGAATCAATTGTGTCTACAACTGTCTATTGGGAAAATTGTGCTACTGTTGAACTTGCTACTAAGCCTCATGGGGGGGTTATCAACACTCCTCTACACTCCTAAGTATATGATTGACATTGATCCTCCTGCTACTGAATATTGTGGGCCCCTGTATCAAGGTAATGATCCATGAGGAGAATACCTTAATAGACCCTGCCCAATTTTCTACAACTCTTGGACTAAGGATCTACTTTGCCCCACCCCACTCCTGGAGGCATAGTTGCATGCATGAAAAAATATGATCTACTCATATTGTTGTTGCTACTGCTCTACTGCTTCTTCCGCACTACTGCTGCAACCACTACAATAATGAGTTTGATACCCCCAAATCCTGAAGTACTAGATTAAATATGGTTGCTCCCTCCAAAATTAAACTCCCTTTGAGTTTTGATCTCCCTATGGGAAATATCTCTTCTCCTCAATATACTAATATGAATGATCACAACTCCTTTTTGTGTCACTAAACATTGACTCACTGATATGCTCACTAGCAGCCTTCTAGCTCCATTAAGAAGTCTACACATAGAGTAAACTCTTCCTCCTAACAACTCATTAGTTCTTCAATGATCACTGTACATGAGGACTTCAATGATTGGTTCTAATGTGAATCCAACTCTAATACCATGTAGAAATTATGATGTAGATTTGCAACTACTCATGAAGTTTTAATCAAAATCATAAGACACAAACCTACTCTACCGCTCTATGGAATTTAATTCACAATTTAGAATAAAAAAATTAGATATGAAATAAGAAATAACACACGTGAAAATAGTACTTTTCCCTGGGAAAAAAAACTGCTAAAACCCCCAATGCTTCCTTGCATTAATATGATGAATAGAGATGTATTACAATTACTTTTCTCAACTGAGCACAACCTGCAAGTGCATACCCTATCTCTCTACTCACTAAGAAGTTCTAACCCAGACTTAGTCAATTTTTGCCTCATTTTGAGCCCATATTTTCCTGCTTAATTCCTAAGGAAATAAGCTCATATTATTTAGGATTTTCCTCCAAAAGGCTTTCACAATTCCAAGGGATTTATCACCTGGCCAATATAATAAACTATACACTCAATCTAGTATACAATTAATTGTACACCACCTTGGAAACTCCACTACAACCGGGCAACTCGTATTCTTTGCATGCATGAGAAAACTATTAGTTGATTGATCAGTTAACTAGATGATCTCTGAGTTAGACTAAAATCCCACTACTTAACTGACCACCAACTAGTTCTATTAACAATTAGAACTAGTTTAACTGGTTACAACTAAAATTAACTCAACTTAGGCTCCTAAAATTTAGGAATCACTACATACAACTGAACTTCATGCCCTTAACTCAAATTAACTGAGCTAGACTCCTATAATATAGGAATTAGCACATGCAAACTAAACTTCAACTCCTAAAATCGAATTGAGTGCTCTTAACCAAGTGATAAGAATAATTTCACCTTAGTTAACTCCTCCAAGTTGTTTGTTGATGTGGAATTTCGAGTTTTCTCAATTTTATTAAGGAAAAATCAAATTGAGACTTTCTTGCTACATTTTTCAACACTCCCTCTCAACAAGAAAGGGATTATCAACTACCCCAATCTTGCACCTATGGAATGTATTGCATGCAACACCTCTCATTGTTTCTGCTACTATTGCAACATTTTCAACTAAGAAGCATCCAAAAAAGATTGAATCAAATGTGTTTGCAATTGTCTATTGGGAAAGTTGTGCTACTCCTGAATCTGCTAATGAGCCTCTTGCTCTATTGTCAACACTATGTTGCAATCCTCAGTATTTGATTGGCATTGATCCTTCTACTACTGAATATTGTGGGCCCCTATAGTAAGGTAATGATCCATGAGGAGAATTCCTCAATAGACCATGCCCAAATTTTTGCAACTCTTGGACTAAGGATCTACTTCACCCCACCTCACTCTTGGAGGTATAGTTGCATGCATGGAAAAAATTGATCTACTCATACTGTTGTTGTTATTGCTCTGTTGATGATTTCGTACGGTTTTTGCAACCACTACAATAATGAGTTTGATCTCCCTAGATCCTAAAGTAGTAGCTTCCATAGGGTTTCTCCCTCTGAACCTAAACTCCCTTTGAGTTTTGATCTCCCTATGGGAAATATGACTACTCCTCAATGTACCAATATCAATGATCATGACTCCTTTTTGGTTCACTAAACATTGGCTCATTGATCTGCCCACTAGCAGCCTTCTAGCTCCATTAAGAAGTCTGCACATAGGGTCTTCTGGATCTGCCCTGAAATAGGGCTCCATAACTCTGCCTCTTGATAGCTCATTAGTTCTTCAATGATCATTGTACATGAGGACTTCAATGATTAGTTTCTAATGTGAATCCATATTTCATACCATGTAGAAATTATGATGTAGATTTGCAAATGCTCACGAAGTTTTAATAAAAATCACAAGATGTAAACCTACTCTATTGCTCTGCAGAAGTTAATTCACAATTTAGAACAAAAATTCCAGACATACAGTAAGGAATAACACACATGCAAATAGTATTTTTCCCGAGGAAATAAAACTGCTAAAAACCCCAATTCTTGCTTGCATTAATTTGATGAATAGAGATGTCTTACAATTTTTTTTCTCAATTGAGCACAAATTTGAAAGTGCATAACCTATCTCTCTACTCACTGAGAAGATATGACCCATAATTAGTCAATTTTTGCCTCTGCTTGAGCCCCTATTTTCTTTCTCAAATATTGAGGAAATAGGATCCTATTATTTAGGAATTAACTCCAAAATTCTTGCACAATTACAAGGGATTGATCACTTGACCAATACAATAAACTATACACTCAATCTAGTATATAATTAATTGTACGCTGCCTAGGAAACTCCATCATAACTGGGAAACTCGTATTTTTTGCATGCATGAGCTAATTACTAGTTGATTGATCAGTTAACTAGATGAGCTCTGAGTTAGACTAACGTCCCACTACTTAACTGACCACCAACTAGTTCTATTAACAGTTAGAACTAGTTTAACTTAATAAAACTGAAATTAACTCAACCTAGGCTCCTAAAATTTAGGAATCACTTCATATAACTAAAATGTGTGCCCTTAGCTCGTATTAACTGAGCTAGACTCCTATAAAATAGGAATCGACGCATGCAAGCTAAACTTCAACTCATTAACTCAAATTGAGTGTTCTTAACTGAGTGACAAGAGACATGTAACCTCAGTTAACTCCTCCAAGTTATATGCTAATGTGGAATTTCAAATTTCCTCTATTTTATTAAGGAAAAATCAAATTGAGGCTTTCTTGCTGCATTTTTCCATACTCCCTCTCAGCAAGAAATGTATTATCAACTACCCCAATCTGGAACCTGTGGAATGTACTGCATGCAACACCTCTCACTGTTGTTGTCACTACTGCAACATCTACAATTGAGAAGTTAAAACAAATTGAATCAATTGTGTCTGTAACTGTCTACTAGGAAAACTATGCTATTGTTGACTATGTTATTGAGCCTCCTACTCGGCTCTATTTTCAACACTCCTCTGCACTCCTCAATATCTGATTAACATTGATCCTCCTACTATTGAATATTGTGGTCCCCTGTAGCAAGGTAATGATCCATGAGCATAATGCCTCAATGGACCTTGCCCAAATTTCTACAACTCTTGGACTAAGGATCTACTTTTCCTCACCTCACTTCTGGAGGTATAGTTGCATGCATTGCAAAATATGATCTACTCATGTTATTGTTGATAATACTCTATTGTTGATGCTGCAACCATTGAAATAATGAGTTGATCTCCCCAGATCATGAAGTACCAGCTTCTATAGGGTTTCTCCCTCTGAAACTAAACTACCTCTGAGTTTCAATCTCCCTATGGGAAATATCGCTTCTCCTTAATCTACCAATATTAGTGATCATAACTCCTTTTTGTGTCACTAAACATTGGCTCACTGATCTTCCCACTAGCAGCCTTCTAGCTCCATTAAGAAGTTTGCACATAGGGTCTTTTGGATCTACCCTGAACTAGGGCTCCATAACTCTGCCTCCTAACAACTCATTATTTCTTCAATGATCATTGTACATGAGGACTTCAATGATTGGTTTCTAATGTGAATCCAGCTCTGATACCATGTAGAAATTATGATGTAGATTTGCAGCTGCTCATGAAGTTTTGATCAAAATCACAAGACACAAAAATAATCTACTGCTCTGTGGATGTTAATTCACAATTTAGAAAAAATATTTTAGACACGCAATAAGAAATAACCCACATGCAAATAGTATTTTTCCTGGGGAAAGAAAAATACTAAAAACCCTAATGTCTGCTTGCATTAATATGATGAATAGAGATGTATTACAATTTCTTTTCTCAACTAAGCAGAACCTACAAGTGCATAACCTATCTCTCTCTTGACTAAGAAGCTCTGACCCAGACTTAGTCAATTTCCGCCTTTGCTTGAGCCCCTATTTTCTTTCTTAATTCCTGTGGAAATAGGCTCCTATTATTTAGGAATTTCCTCCAAAATGATTGCATAACTCCAAGGGATTGATCGCCTTACCAATACAATAAAATATACACTAAATATAGTATACAATTAATAGTACACTACCTTGGAAACTCCACCACAACTGGGCAACATGTATTCTTTGCATGCATGAGCTAATTATTAGCTGATTGATCAATTAACTAGATGACATCGAAGTTAGACTGATGTCCCACTACTTAGCTGATGACTAACTAGTTCTATTAATGTTATCGAGAAATCTAGTGTCCACTCGAATCTACTAGTCCCACTAAGACTGGTAGCTATCTTAGAAACAAACAAACTAAAACCACTTTCGTTTTCCTTTATGAGAAGTAGATAAGAGTGGAATGAAGGACACCAACCTCAATCTTGCGCTTGGTTCCTTGCTTGATTCCTCTCCTTTTTGACAGATCCTTGCCGCTTCTCCTTCGTCTACCCAGCTTCAAAGAGCACCTGTGGAATCAAAGCAGCATAATACTATCGAAGAACAAAGATCTACAATCATAAACAATATAGGACCAGATATATATTGACCACACAAATGCATATATCATCAAACATATAAGAATGTGAAGGAAAACTTGAATAGCTTTATTAATAATCAAGAATAGCAAAGAGGATTACAACCAATTGTTCTGACCCAGCATCATCCTCCAGCATGAAAGCCCTTCTTTCACCTCATGAAAAGCTTAGATCACCCAACACTATGATATTCCAACAAGAAACCAACAACACTTCCTTACAAGATACAAAATTCCAGCCTCTGGATCTCTGGGATGAGGGATCCATATATAGATGATTGCAGGGGGGTGAGTCAGCTTCTGGGATTCTGATTAGTGTCCTTTCTCTGATATTTCTTGATTCCACTTGGAGATTGATGATCTCTTACTCATCCCTGGGTGAATTCAGAGAGGCAAGTGTCACAAGAGAAGTTTCTGGAAGATTCCATGATCATCCACCTCGCAAATTGACTCTGCCATTTGTCCACTCTCACCCATCGCACCCCATAGAAGGGCTTTTCAGTATGCATCGCACCTCCCGTGTGCATTTAGGTGGGATGCATCGCACTTTGACCATGGAGCAGGTGAGATGGTCCAGTTTTGACCAGTTCTGAGTAGTTTTTCATGGAGAACTTCTGGGAGATGATGTAATCAGCTGACCTTGTTCTTTTAGGGTATGGAACAACACTTTTAGGGACTTAGGAGCCCTTGGTTTATGGACATGTTTGATTGGGGTTGTAATGCCCAAAAATATCTATAAAAGTTTCCCCCTAAAGCATGAGGTCGTTAATCTTTTGATGTCGGGTGAAATGCTTTATCATGAGGATCCGAAGTTTTTTCGAGCTGGAAGGTGACCTGTAATAGGATACAATACAATAAATTATCCTCATAATATTTTTCATGATCTAGCTGAGGCGGGCATTCCCATGCTCAGCTTTATAAATTCATTTCCATGTACATAAGACAGACAACCATCTGTGCGGGAGACTGATGATTATGATAGAATCATCATCCTTTGATTCGAATGATCATCTGTGCAGCAACAATGTACATTTGATGTCTTTATTTTCCTGAATATATCGCAGCCCGAATGGATGAAACTAGATCCGGGGTCTTCAAACTCGTTCAATCTTCACTCGGAGTACAAGTCCATCCATGCGAAAGATGTTTTGGAGTCGAACATGGAAAGACATCTCCTGATTACCAGCCAATGATGTAAGCTGTTAACAGTCGCGAGAGGAATCACTGATAATGATGATGACCCTCAAGGTACTACAGTACAATTTGTGTGGTGTGAATAAGGGACTTGGCGTCGAACACCACACAAAATCTTTCGGTCGAAGGCCATTGATGTAAACCTGTCGCCGGAAGTGAGAAACTTGCCATTGAGGCATGCAAGCTTCAAAGTACTAAAAGGGTTGTTCCTCAGTCGACTTCTAGGATAATGAGCTGATGTCGACAAGAAGTGACTCGCCTGTAGGAGGGCCTTAATGAATCCCACATCTACGACATGGAACGGAGTAAATGATTTTGGAGGTGAAAATAGTCTGATGATACAGGGTTCAGGGTGGCGGTCATGAAAGAATGGAGCGTGAATGTATTGTAGTGGATGAGACACAGGTGAATTCTCTAAGCGACTTCTCTTGAACATATCGACTACACTGACATGATGGATTGGTAGAGTTAACCCCAAATGTGGATGGTGTGACGGACCAATGGTGATATGACCAGTGAACGGAACAACCCAACCCGACTCGAATGCAGAGTGAAAGTGTCATGTTCAAGAGCGACTTGCTACCAATAAAGTTTCTTCAAGTTTTCTTCCCAATTTTTTCCCCAGTCATTGCTGACCAGTACCTCTTTATTTTTTTCAAGCTTGAGGAGGATAACATATGCTTGTTCTATAATTTGCCCTTCGGGCAAACCCATCGCTATATTTTAAAGAGCCTAGTGACAGTGAAACTCGTTCTTGTCTGTACGGACAAGTTTGTCGCTATTAGGTTTTAACGAGTTTAACGACAAAGATAACTCGGTCCTTTTCAATTTTAGAGAGTCTGAAAAGGGATGTAAAGGAAACTCCAATGATCCTTTTTCGTCATATGATCCCTTAAGCCTGAAAAAGTATAAAATAATACAGAAGGGATGAAGTTTTGGTAATTTTAATGAGCCGAACAAGACAAGCGCTCAATATTTTTGTGTAATAATCCCTCAAGTCCAAAAATATTAAAATCTAGAGGAGGGATAGCACTTTCGGTTGTTTTAATGAGCTGGAGAGGCCAATTGCTCAGTAATCTTTTCATATTTTATGAGTCAGTTGAAAAGAGCTTAAAGGAGACTCGTTTTTGAGGAACGAGTGATAATTTTCGAGTAGTAGCTGATTCCAGGTAAGGTTTGGAATTTTCCAGTCACGGCAGTGTCACAAGGATGGCTAATAGGATCACTCTTCGCAGTTGTTCCTCAAAAGGGGTAAATAATCAAATGGAGGTGAATGATCGGCTAAACATAGTGGAGGTGATGATGAGAACATGACCAAGGCTCAAAAGCTGATGATGATGCATTCACAATGGTTATTTACCAGGAATTGGTTCATTTTTTAATGAGCTTAAACTCTGGGAGAACGTTTGCTCATTTCTTATGTTTATTTTTTAACGAGCTTGAATTCCGCATTAAAACTGCTCGTGCCAGCCGTATAATAAGGATGTCTCATCTAAGATGCCATTTTTTATGGAGCTTGCACCTTACAAAGCTTTTCCCCGGATCCTTTCTTTATGCAAGTTAGGAACGACCAATCCTACGAGTTTAAAGGGTTGAGAAACTACAAACTATGAAAATAAATAGTCGTTCTTTGCTTGCATGCCAAAAGGTTTACATGCCCCCAGGTATAGCGAAAAATTCCTAGGTTACCATATGAAAGCTCTCCATCCGCGTTGCAGACAAAATGCTTCCTTGGCGATGTCTACCGAAATAGACAAAGGTGAGTGGCGCAGTTGCCTCCACTCACATAACTTTGATGAGGGAATCTTATTCCAGTCTAATCCCATTTTTCTAAATGGACGGGTGTGTCAGACTAGTCATATATCCTCCGCAGAAACCTACCCTATACCCAAGGTTTTCTTGCTGAAACAGACCAGGGTGCATGCCCCCTGGATTCAGTCATGTCCTCCCGAATCACTTGCACTCATCAGGTGGACGAACTAGAGATTGATGAGACATTCCTTGCATGAAAATACCATTTAGGGATTGTATTTGACTATTTGCTATGTGTGAGTTGGGAAACAATAGCTGGTCTACGAACTTGACCACTCTGCCTTCGTGCGGAAAACACATTACTCTAAAAAGTGAGGAGACAATGGCTCCCATGCAATAAATATAGTCACGTCCAAGGAGTAGACTATAATCCAGAGGCCCTTGGAATACCATTACGTTCATGTGAACGGTTTCTTTCTCAATGTTATCGGCACATTGGGAAGGATCCCTAATGGTCGATTGGTTCCTTTGTCGAAGCCTGTCAGATTTCTCATCTCAGGCAAAGGCGATGGCGAACCAAGCGCTTTCCAAGCAGTTGAGGAAAGGATACTCACAGAAGCCCCTTCATCTATGATGGTACCAGCCATGACCATTCTGTATATTTGTGCAATGATCCGGAATGGTACACTAGTCGGTAAACGGGTTCTGCCTAGTAGGTTCCAATCGAAGGAAACAACTAGGTTGCTTGGAGGTGGGACCGAATAGACGGCCGGATATGACTCTGACGAACTTCCTTCTTGCGGTAAAGGAACGGGTAGACTGCCCCCATGTTCATCAGAGTCTGTGTTTACGAAAAGAATTTGGACGGTGTCGTTCTCATTCTCTTCAGTGATTGTGTCATCTCAAGATGGACCTTCCGAAGATAAGACCGGGTTGACTGCCGCTTCAACCTTTTGACTTTCGTCTGGTATGGGTTCGGCGGGTTTATCTTGAATGACAGACGCTTCGATCGAACACAATGGCGTGTCAGTCAGATTCTCAACCAGTGATGGACTTGGCAAGAGTTTCTTATATCCAGGAGGAAGTCGTAACGGTGAAACTGGACGGTCATCCAAAACTCTTTTAGCTTTGTCCAAGAAGGGACAATGGTGGAGGGCATGATTGCCTTCACACAATCTACAAGGAAATCTACATTTTCCTTTTTGTCTAGGTGCTTCATTTTCACTAGTTGATGGTGTACTTTCAACATGATCATCAGAGGTTGATGACACCGGATTGTGCAAACGAGGAGACCAGTCCCTTAAGATCCGAGGGATGCAGGGACAATCTCAGTGGTAGTGGTATCCTTTACAAATGACACATGGCGATTTAGGCCTGGACAGTGCAGTGTGTGGATTTTTGCTAGACTTCGGCTCCTTCTTCTTCTTCTCTTTCTTCTTCTTCTCCTTCTTCTTCTTAGTTACTTGGTTTTGGGCCTTACCGGCTTTATCAAGCGAAGAGGAAGGAGGAGAGGGAGAATCAGATGAAGTAGAAGGTTGGGGGGTAACTTTAGTATCATCTAGTTGCTGACTTGATTGTTCAGGAATCACGGTGTTCTGAATGACGGAGGTCGAGAAGAGCCATATTGGCAAGCCAATCGTCAATCTCGGAAGTGACAATGTGGCCATATGAGGTGCACCAACATCTCCCCAAGAGGAGAAAGGACTAGGATTTCCTCCAAGGGGAACTCCTTGGTTGGTGGACTCCATTTTCCTCAACCTAAGACCAATGTAGGAATGGCGAAATTATTCTGATTAAAATAAATTTTAGACGCTTTGACACAACTTGTTTTTTCAATTTTTAAGAGTCGAGAAAAAACAAAAGATGACTCTAGTCACCTTCGATTTTTAATGAGCCTGAAGTGACAAGTACTCAGATGGACCTTTTCCTTTAAGGAGTCTGAAAAGGAATGAAAGAGACTACTCTGGAAATCTAGATAGAGGGATTAACAAACCAATCGCAAAACTGCAGAATACTTTTTACGGTACGGCAGTCAATCTTCCCGAATGTTGTGTTTAGTTCATTGCGATCGATAGGGCGGCAGACACGGCTTCCTATGGATAAAGGATATAGCCTATTATGGTCTCCCAATATATACTCGACGGTACGTGGGAGCACAAGTCCATACTGGAACTTGTCATCTCAAAGAGGAGGAATCACCCAACCAACAGTGAAAGCGACAGTTACCAGGCTTTACGACGCCGGAATACGTCTCTAGCCTAGACTTCTAGATGTTGTGCGTTAGGTTCCAAAGCGTTTTTAGGTTCATTAAATTTATTTTACAGTTGATCTTTCTTAAGAAATTTTCCTTTCAGGTTCACCGCGTGATGTAGATGTACAATTCCTAAAATGCAATCTAAGATGATAAACAATCGTTTAATCTTCTTTTTGCAATGAAAATCCTAGCTACTAAAGAAAGAGAGACGATATTCTTTCAACATAGAGCAGAGAGCACACACTAGATGCACTGTCCTAAATCAAACCAACAAGCAGTCTAAATGCAAATGTACATGCAAGTATTTGTTTTCAGCTTTCTTAATGTGTGAATGACAAGAAGAATGCTAAGTACAAATCTGAATTATCTTTTCTAAGCAACAGTACTAACAGATTTCTCTTCAAAAACGAAAGGAAGATAATGATGACACTTTACTATTTCGAATTGAAAACTGCTTTCGACACTTGAAAAACTACTAATTCAAATCAAATACAAGAGTAACTGTATAATCGACCATCAAGAACAATAGAATTCTTTTCTTTGACTGAAAACGACACTTGCGACACTTTCAAATCAAAAGACGACAGTTCGACTATGCTACTACTTTGCAAAAGAGAACTGAAAATGGCAGAAAATACATAAAACATTCACAGTTCTTTGCACAATGGAGGCGGAATGATGGAAAGGAAGGGGGTTTCTACAGTGGTATACTGATCACAGACAGCAAAACTCCAGAATAGAGCTGAAAAGAGTGAAGAAAAACCAAGACCTGGAGGCAAAATTAGCCTTTTCTAATCATCGCACCTGTAACACAGGGAAATAGGGATGCATCCCACCTACTGCACATGGGAAGTGCGATGCATCCAGGTTTCCTTGAAGAGAGGGTGTGATGGTACCAGGACGAGACTTTACTTGGCTCTTGGTGACAGTTTGCAACTCAGTTTAGGGATTTAGTCCGAGAAAATGATGTACAGTAAATAGAAATCACAGGGGCTGATCTAATGAGGTTACTAGAGCCACCACTAGGGAAATTAGAAGGTCTTCAAATCAATTGTTCAATTCATAAACAAAACTCAGAGATAGACTGAAGCAGCATTGATCTACTTTGCACTTGCATAGCAAATGCAGTTCGAAGGCTAGCTGGCTTGACTTCAGGCTCCGTCTGTAAGTTTATAAACAAACAAATATAGACAAACAAACAATCTATTCGCTCCCCAGTGGAGTTGCCATTTTTTTATCAGGAAATCTAGTGTCCACTCGGATCTGCTAGTCCCACTAAGACTGGTAGCTATCTTAGAAACAAACAAACTAAAACCACTTTTGTTTTCCTTTATGAGAAGTAGATAAGAGTGGAATGAAGGACACCAACCTCAATCTTGCACTTGGTTCCTTGCTTGATTCCTCTCCTTTCTGACAGATCCTTGCCGTTTCTCCTTCGTCTACCCAGCTTGAAATAGCACCTGTGGAATCAAAGCAGCATAATACTATCGAAGAACAAAGATCTACAATCATAAACAATATAGGACCAGATATATATTGACCACACAAATGCATATATCATCAAACATACAAGAATGTGGAGGAAAACTTGAATAGCTTTATTAATAATCAAGAATAGCAAAGAGGATTACAACCAATTGTTCTGACCTAGCGTCATCCTCTAGCATGAAAGCCCTTCTTTCACCTCATGAAAAGTTTAGATCACCCAACACTATGATATTCCAACAAGAAACCAACAACACTTCCTTACAAGATACAAAATTCCAGCCTCTGGATCTCTGGGATGAGGGATCCATATATAGATGATTGCAAGGGGTGAGTCAGCTTCTGGGATTCTGATTAGTGTCCTTTCTCTGATAGTTCTTGATTCCACTTGGAGATTGATGATCTCTTACTCATCCCTGGGCAAATTCAGAGAGGCAAGTGTCACAAGAGAAGTTTCTGGAAGATTCCATGATCATCCACCTCGCAAATTGACTCTGCCATTTGTCCACTCTCGCCCATCGCACCCCATAGAAGGGCTTTTCAGTATGCATCGCACCTCTTGTGTGCATTTAGGTGGGATGCATCGCACTTTGACCATGGAGCAGGTGAGATGGTCCAGTTTTGACTAGTTATGAGTAGTTTTTCATGGAGAACTTCTGGGAGATGATGTAATCAGCTGACCTTGTTCTTTTAGGGTATGGAACAACACTTTTAGGGACTTAGGAGCCCTGGGTTTATGGACATGTTTGATTGGGGTTGCAGTGCCCAAAAATGTCTATAACAATTAACGGTTAGAACTAGTTTTAAATTATTACAAATGAAACTAACTCAACCTAGTCTCCTAAAATTTAGGAATCACTACATATAACTGACCTCCATGCCCTTACCTTGAATTAACTGAGCTAGACTCATATAAAATAGGAATCAACACATGCAAATGGAACTTCAACTCACTAACTCGAATTGTGTTTTCTTAACTGAGGGACAAGAGGCATGTCACCTCAGTTAACTCCTCCAAGTTGTCTACTAATGTGGAATTTTGAATTTCCTCAATTTTATTAAAGCAAAATCAATTTGAGACTTTCTTGTTGCATTTTTAAACACTCCCTCTCAGCAAGAAAGTGACTATCAACTATCCCAATCCTGAACCTACAGAATGTACTGCATGCGACACCTCTCACTGTTGTTTCTACTACTACAACATCTGCAATTGGGAAGCATAAAAAAAACTAAATCAACTGTGCCTACCACTGTCTACTGGGAAAACTGTGCTAATGCTGACTTTGCTACTGAGCCTGCTTATGTGTTACTGACACTTCTCTGAACTCCTCAGTATTTGACTAACATTGATCCTCCCACTATTAAATATTATAGGCCCCTATATCAAGGTAATGATCCATGAGGAGACTTCCTCAATGGACCCTGCCAAAATTTTTGCAACTCTTGGACTAAGGATCTACTTTTAGGACCCTATACTACTAGTGTAGCCCCTTATTATTATTAGTGCAACCCCCTTATTGTATTTTTTTTCCCATGTAATCCCCATGTTGTTATTATTGTGCCCAAGTAGTCCCCATATTGTTATTATTGTGCCCCATAGAAGCCCACTATTGTTATTGTTGTGCCTCTACAATATTATTGTTATGTAGCTATGATTATATTGGGACCCCTTAGACTCCTATATATAGAAAAGAGGTCTTGTCATTTGTATCATCCAAGAATTTTTATTTGTGTAATGTAAAGGAGGTTTCCTCCTCGAAGAGGCTGATTTTTAAGTTGTTGATCTATCATTTCTATCTTTTTGTGAGCTGGTTTCATAACATTTGGTATCAGAGCTTTGGATTCTAAGGTTTCACTGCTCCAAACAGGTCATCGTGGAATTTTTGATATACCTTTTTCTCTACCAAGTTTCAGAAGCTAAAAAAAAACCCATTTGAGCAAAAATCGTTCTAAACCTTGGGTCTGAAATTAAGATCTTGTTTCTTTATATTTTCAGAGATATGGTCTGATGAAGTTAGGGTTTCGGAAATCTCCAAAATTCCATCTCAAATGGGTCATCATGAAATTTTTGCTATAATTTTTTTTCTACGAAGGTTCAGACTCTGTAATTAAAACCCATTTGAGCTGAAATCTTGGTGAAGTGCGGGCCCGAATGTCAAATCTTGTTTTGATACATTTGTGGAGACGTGGTCCAAGACATTTAGGGTTTTGGCAGGCTCCCAATTAAATCCCAAACATGTGACCTTGGGAAAATCATCATAACTGAGCATCAGATTGAAATTTCATAAGAAGTTACAAAAAGAGGGCGGACTATACTTTTCTATATATTGTTTGCAGGTCCAAAGGTTGAAATAGTGACACGTGGAACTTCGTACAAGTTATCTCTACTTAAAAAGTATATAATCAAGTCATCTTGGGAGATTTGGCATAAGTCTTTCTTGGAGAATCCAATTTCAATCAGACTTGTGGAATTGGAAAGAGGACGCAGAGGGTGACTGCAGGTCACAATTTCAGACCTTGGAGATCTGAAATTTTAGAGATACAATAGATTCAAGATCGAGTTGCTAAAAGAAATAAAAATAATGACTTGAATCAAGAAAATAGAAACACCTAGTAAGAAAAATTGGATGGATGATTTGAAGAATGTGATCAAAGCTAAGATAAATAGTTTTATATGTGCCATGGAAGCTAATATCGATGGTAGGGAAGCATATTTGAAGAAAGGCATGGAAGATTTGAAGAAAGACATGGAAGGTTTGAAGGAAGGTGGGACAAAGCTGCTACAAGAAAGGCCTCCTAATGACGAAAAGGTAGTAGAGGAAACTCATGATGAGAAAAAAATAAATGTTAATTATGATTTCATAGAATCTAACATTGGATTGAAGACCCACCATATTCCAAAGATCGATATGAGGAAGTTTGATGGCAAGGATCCCATAACATGGATACTACAGATGGAGAAATATTTTGATCTACATGATGTGCAACTGTTACAAAAGGTACGTATTGCATCTTTATATTTAGAATTGAATCAATTTTTATGGTATAAAGGGCTTTGTTCTCATAAACCACTTGTCACCTGGTCAATTTTCACGGAGGAAATGATAACACATTATGAGGATACAAAGAGCAACACCTTCTTTAGCCAATTGATAAATCTTAAACAAAAGGGTTCAATGGCAGAGCACATTGAGGACTTCCAAAAATTTAATATGAGGGTAAATGATATTCTAGAGAAGCAGAGGATTGATGTCTTCATAGGGACTTTAAAGGATAACATTCAACATGAGTTTTGTCTTTGGGAACCTGATTCATTGGAGAAGGCATTCAGGTTGGCAAGAAAAATTGAAAGCAAAATTATGGCAACAAGAAATCCTACCACTCACAATTATAAAGATGGAAGTGTTGTTTCTCCTAGCCTTCCACAACCTACAAGGTTGACACCACAAAAATTGGAAGAAAAAGGAGAAAATGACCTTTGTTACGGTTGTGATAAAAAATACACTAAAGGTCATAAGTGTGCTGAGAAGAAATTATTTTACATTGATTGTGAAGAGGAGGAAGAAAAGGATCAAGAAATGTCAAAAGAAGAGGATATACACCAGGAACCAACCCCAGAGAAAGAAGAAATGAATCCGACCATATCTTGTAATGCATTGGCAGGAATTACCACTCCTCAAACTCTCAAGATAGAAGGACATATCAAGAAGAAAAAGGATAACCTCACTTTCACACAGAATCGAATGAAACAACAGGCAGATCAACATCGCAATGAAAGAAGTTTTGACATAGGCGACTGGGTATTTTTATGACTACAACCATACAAACAAATGTCCCTCAAGAAAGCTAAGAAGGATAATAAATTATCACCAAAGTACTATGGTCCTTATAAAGTGCTGCAAAATATTGGTACTATGGCATACAAATTGGAGCTTCCTGCATCTTCCCGAGTGCCCCCAGTTTTCCATGTTTCATGCTTAAAGAAGGTTATAGGTGACAAGGTCCCAGTTCAAACAATATTGTTGGAACTTGACAAGGAAGGAAAAATCATATTTGAACCTGAAGCAGTCACGGAAACAAGAACCTGACAACTACGAAATCGATCAATTTCTAAATATCTCATCAAGTGGAAGAACTTAACTACTGAATATTCTACAGGGGAGGAGGAGAATTTTATCATAAGCATAAAGAACTACTCAAGCATTGAGGACAACACTCTTTGAAAGAGAGGGGAATGTTAGGTCTCTTTACTACTAGTGTAGCCCTTATTATTATTAGTGCAACCCCCTTATTGTATTGTTTTTGCCATGTAGTACCCATGTTGTTATTATTGTGCCCAAGTAGTCCCCATGTTGTTATTATTGTGCCCCATAGAAGCCCACTATTGTTATTTTTGTGCCCCTACAATATTATTGTTATGTAGGCTCTGATTATATTGGGAACCCTTAGACTCCTATATATAGAAAGAAGTTCTTGTCATTTGTATCATCCAAGAATTGTTCACTTGTGTAATGTAAAGGAGGTTTCCCCCTCGAAGAGGTTGATTTCTAAGTTGTCGATATATATTTTCTATCTTTTTGTGAGTTGGTTTCATAACATCGCCCCACCTCACTCCTTAAGGTATATCTGCATGCATGGAAAAATCTGATCTACTCATATTATTGTTTCTACTACTTCCACATTACTACTGCAACCCCTGAAATAATGAGTTTGAACTCACCATATCCTGAAGTACTAACTTCCATAGGGTTTCTCCCTTTGAAACTAAATTCCCTCTGTTGGGTTGTGTTATACTTTTTCCACAACTAACCTACGTAGTGAACCAGGGGGTTAGAGGGGGGGTGGAGCCCCCCCCTTCTGTTATAGACATATTTGGGCACATCAACCCCAAGCTTATATGTCGATGTATTAGGGCTCATTCAACCCCTAAAAAAGTTGTTTCATGTCCTAAAGGAACATAGTCATATGAATACATCATTCCCCAAAAGTTCCATCTGACAAACCATCCAGAAATTGCCTAAATTGAACCATACTGACTGTTCCACTGGAAAAGTGTGATGCATACTGAGTGGTACACTGCCAGGGTGCGATGCATACTGTTTAGGCCTTCTATAGGGTGTGATGGGCGAGGATGGACAAATGTCCGGGACAATTTGCTAAGTGGATGCTCATGGAATCTTCTAGAAACTTCTCCTGTGCCACTTGCCTCTCTGAATTCGCCCAAGGATGAATAAGGGATCTAAAACCTTCAGTTATCCCTTCTCTTATGGAACCAATTGTAACAAGTGGAATGACACTAATCAAACCCCATGGATGACTCACACCCTTGCACACATCTATAAATGGATCCCTCATCCAAGAGATCTAGAGGCTGGAATGTTGTGAATTGCAAGTAAGTGCTGATAGTTTGTAATTGAGGAAAGAGCATTGTATTGTTGGAGTGATCTTGCTATTTCATGAGGTGAAGAAGGATTGAAGCTGGGGGGATAATGCTGGATCAGACAACTAGGTTGTAATTCTCCCTTCTATCAATAAAGTTCTTCAAGTTTTCTTCCATATTATTGTGCAATTGTGAATGTAATTTGTGAATGCTATCATTTGTTCATTATATATCTGATTCTGTAATGTTTATTTTGTAATAGATCACGATGCTTTGACATTTCTTTGTTGCTGTACTTGTGCAGGTACTCTCCAAGCGTGTTAAGTACTGGGAGGATTTGCGGGTTCTGTCAAAGGGGAGAGAGATAAAGCAAGGGATTAAGCGGAAGTTCCAGGTTGGTTCCATTATCTTTCTCTTATCTGTTACACATAGAAGAAATCATTGAATTGCTTTAAACTGTTGTTTCTAGGGTAGCTGCCAAACCTAGAGGGCTAGCATTCTTTAGGAATACTAGTTTTCCCAGAAACAAATTGGCGACTCCACTGGGGAATGAATAGATGTTTGTTTGTTGTTATTGTTTGTTTTATGTTCAATTTGATAAACTATAGATAGAGTCTGAAGTCAGCCAGGTAGCTTTTGAACTACTCTTGCTCTGCAATTGCATAGTAGATGAATGCTGCTTCAGTCAATCTCTGGTTTAGTTTATGAATTAAACATTTGACTTACAAGCACATCTAGATGCCCTTTTGGTAGCTCAGTAACCTCTCAAGACATTCCATCATACTTTTCTTATCATTGTTCATCAAAACCCACCTTAACTCATTGAAAACAGCTCCACATTTGAGCCAAAACCCATTTCAGTTGCACTCCCTGGACCATCACACTGTCTCCCACTATGACTCAGTATGCATAGCACCTCTCGAGTGCAGTAAGTGCGATGCATCTCATATTCTATGAAGCCTAGGTGCGATGATTGACTGAACTCTTTTTCCATCTAGAAATTGAGGGTTTTTGACCTTGTTTTCAGTTTTGTTTGGTTGTTCTACTGCATATGAACAGTGCCTCTTTACTGAAACTTCCTTGCATCACTTAGATCAGCCTCCATTATATTAGGATTAGTGAATGTTTTTTGTGTATTTGTTCCTCATTTACAATCCTTCGTTGAAAAGTTGTTTAAATCGATTTGTCGCTTTGATACAAAAAGTGTCCTAATTGTCGTTTTGTGTCGAAAAGAGAAGTGTCATAAATTCTTCCTTCCCTTGATAATCTATTGAAGTTTTTCTTCATTAATTTGATTTGATTTGTTTATATTCAAAGTGTCGAAAACATTTTTGTTCAAAATTAAAAAGTGTCGTTTAGAGTCTTCCTTTCTCTTTTGAAGAAGAAATTGTCGAAAATGTCATTTTGAGTGAAATATTTCAGATCTTTGCTGCATTTAGTTTTCCTTTTGGCATTTTTCACATTAAGGAAAGAAAAAACAAATACATGCATTTGCATTTAGAATTTTTTGATTTGTGTGCGAAAAGAGGATTTAGGGAAATTCACTAGTGTGTGCTCTTTGCTCTTTGCTTAAAGGCACTACTATCTTCTTTCCCTAGTAGCTAGGATTTTCATTTCTTAAATAAACAAAGATTTTTTATCATTGTAGATTGCATCTTAGGAATTTCAGATCATCATCACACGGTGAACCATTGAAAGGAAAACTCTAAATAAGATCAACTTTAAAATGAATTTCAATGAACCTAACAATGCTTTGGAACTTAACGCAACATATCTAGAGGTCTAGGCTAGTGACGTGTTCCGGCATCATTAAAACTAGTGGCTATCGTTTTCATTGAAGGTTGGGTGATTCCTCCTCCTTGATACGACAAGTGCTAGCACAGACTTGTGCTCCCCATACCGTCGCGTATATATTGGGAGACCACAATAGGCTTAAATCCTTTATCCATAGGAAACTGAGTCTGCCGCCTTATTGATCGCAATGCATTGAACACAACATTCGGGAAGATTGACTTCCGTACATAAGTCCTTGGTAATTTCTTTTTAATTTATCACCAAGGTGTATATTGTAGTTTTGCGATTGGTTTGGTAATCCCTTTGTCTAGATTTTCTAGAGTAGTCACTTTCATTCCTTTTCGACTCTTTAAAAGAAAAGGTCCATCTAAGCACTTGTCCTTTCAGGCTCATTAAAAATCGAAGGAGACTAGAGTCATCTTTAGCTTTTTCTCGACTCTTAAAAACTGAAAAAGAAAAGTTGTGTCCAAGCGTCATTAAAATTAATTGAATTCAGAATAACATCATTTTCCCCTTAATTTTGAGTTGATCAAATAATCCGCAATCATGGAAGAAAGTCAATCAAAACCCTGTCGTTCGCGGAGACTAGCGAGTCAACCGTCTTTGCCCCCAGAAGTGAAGCCAATCCGGACAAAATGGTCTCGTTTAACTGAGTCCAATTCATCTGGTTTATTTGAAACTTTTGTTTCAACATCATTAGAGACTCCAGTTACTCCGATTATTTCTGGCACATCTGCCTTCAGAGAGGAAGTCCCGCAGTTACAAGAGGACATTAGAACTGATCCTAGTGTAATAGTAGATACTTCTATACCTAAAACAACTCCATCTAGAGTTGATCCAGAACCCCTCTCAGTTCAAACCGAGGCTACATTTGAACTAGTAGTTGTTCAAGAACCTCCCTTTGAGACTGAAGTTCATTTACCTGAACATCTGGAAGTTGAGTTTCAGTATTTAGAAGGTGTCACCCCTCTAGTATCTGTCACTGCAGAAGCTATACCTTCTTCGGCTCCAGAAATCTTTTACAGACCTGACGGTCTACCTCTTCCACCTGGTCTGATTGCTATAGAGGAGATAGTAGAGGATCCCCCAACTAGTACCCCGTTTCATTTTGGAACTGGGATTCATTTTTATCCCTCTACTCATGAGTTTTGTTCTTTTAATCCTCCTTCATCGCAAGTTCCTGTTGAATCGCTAGGAGATATTTTGGATAGACTAAACATGTCTGAGCAACCATCAACATCTAGGAATGTGTCATCTGATGCAGCTGCGGCAGAACCTCCTACTGCTATTCCTACAATGTTTTCTGGTACACCATCTGTTCCAGCTAGTTATCAATCACTAGCTGGAGTCTACTCAGGGGCTGCTTCGGCACCATGGTCTGCTCCTATTTGTTCATCTAGAGTTCCATCTGGTCTTTCTTACGTTGAAACTCAGAAATTTGATCCTGCCAACCAGTATCAATTTGGGCAAACCAGTTTTCAAAGACCGATATATCCTTTAAACACTGGACTACCGCCATATGGAGAGCAGTATGCCTTTTCACTGTTTCCTCCTAGGGAACAACCATATGAGAGTTTCCAACAGTATTCAGGTCAAGCTGGAATTACATCTAGTGGTTGGATACCAATACTGCCAGAACAACCAAGGGTTTTGTTATGCTCCTATACCAATAGGTGTCATATATCATGATTGACTTGATGAGCTATGAATATGTTCATACCTTTCCTTGTTGCAAAGGTTTTCCATATTATCAAAAAATCAAAAAATTTAAAAAATTTAAAGAGGGTATACCCTAAAAAAAAAATCAAAGGGTGAAAAGAATAAAATGGTCAAAAAAGTGAAAGAAAATGAACCCCACCAAAAGAAAGACCAAGGAAAGTGTGCAAGTCTAAATTCCACTACTTTTTACTCTTGTGCAATAAACAATTGTGTGCAGCTTGTAATTTATGCCACAATTGATGAACAGTCAAACAGCTTAAGCTTGGCTAGTTCATATTTGAATTTTATGTTTTAGAGATAGAGAATAAAATCTGACCAAACTGTTTAATCTTGGAAGATAAGTAGATAGGTAGAGTGAATAAAAGGAGCTCAACAGTTTAATCTAAGCCCTTGGATGTAATAAGGTTAGATTTAGATAGATTTCTACATGTAAAAGAAAAGAAAGTGTGATAAGGGTTTGCCAGTTTAAGTGCACCCAAATAAAGAAGAAAAAATGTTAGGTTAAAGTAGGTAGGGTAGGTAGATGATGTTGCAGAATTACATGTGATGGATAATGACTCTAGATGTGGTAATTTTTACTTTCATCACAAATGCAAGGCTGACATTACACTGGAAGCATTTCAAGCAAGGCAAGGTCAAATAATTAACTCCACTTCTCATCTTTCCCTAAATTTTCACTAATTCGCCTAAGTACTAAGGCATTTGCATTTCTCAGAGCATTTCTTTGACTTCTGGAGGGACCGGACCCTCAGCCCAATAATTTAAAAGCCTAAGCACTTAAAACCATCCATAAGTCGTTCATTTACATTCATAAGTCTTTTCCTAAGTAAAATCATATTTTTACTTAGGAAAATTGAAATAAATTTCATAAAAACCCTTTTATACACTTTAGCCTAAGTCAATATGTTATATGATGAAATATATTCAGAAAACATTGTACTTAGCGCTTTCCCATTCA